>JARYZH020000190.1:0-600000 GCA_030021035.2 Notholithocarpus densiflorus | reverse complement strand
AGGTTGCTAATTCAACTGTTATAATATATATATATTTTTTTGTCTATACCATTACTCTCGTAAAAATTGGAAGGAAAAAGAAATGTTGTCTACGTCATTGTAAACTCGTGGACGTAAATAAATTATTCTTAATGTGGGGCTTTTGTTTAAATTTGTTTCAATTGAAAGCAACCTGTAAACTCTGGTTAGCTTTTGGCATAGAATTAGAAGGAAGCCGCACGTGGCAAGTACTACTTGTTTGGTTCTCTAGTGCAGGTGTCAAGAAATGTTGTCTACGTCATTGTAAACTCGTGGACGTAAACGACTTGTTCTTAATGTGGGGCTTTTGTTTAAATTTGTTTCAATTGAAAGCAACCTGTAAACTCTGGTTAGTTTTTGGCATAGAATTAGAGAAACCGCACATTGGCAATTGCTACTTGTTTTGGTTCTCTAGCGGAGGTGTCAAGATTTCCACTAATTGACAATTATAATATTTAAGGTGTTATTTGGTAATACGTAATATGTGATACGTTTGGCATTACGAAGTGCTTTTTGCTTTTTCGTTTCAAAAGCATAAGAATATTTGACAATAACTTTTTAAAATGCATTACAAAGAGAAGTATTGATGCAGCTTTCATTAGAGAGTAGGACTTATTAGCAACCCGTAGCAGAGTCGGTGTACGGTGGTTTTATAGTTTTCAAACCTTTGTTTTGAGAAAAGAAACAAAGAATGTTTCTTAACATGATAGCAAAATAAGAGTTTTATATTTATTGCTACAAATAAATGAAAGGTCATGCACAGTACAAACTAGCTTGTTACTTTTCTTCATTACAAATTAAGTAAATGGTTTATCTCATCAAATTTGAAGAGCTCAACCAATATAAGTTTCCATTGGACACATCATTATATACCATTTAAAAGAAATTCCAAGAGGTGCACAATTGATATGTGAACTATTTTTGGTATTACCCCAGGATGTCACTCATTCGAATATACCATTCCCCCCTTCAATTGGGCCAAAACATATTTATTAAAAAATAAATAAAAATAATTTATAAGTACAATACTTTCTTGAAAATAATTTTAAGATCGATAGACATCCTCTTATTGGAATATAGAAAGTTGTTAATCCCAAGCACATATCAAACACTTTCTTAGAATTACAAGAGAAGAATATTTCAATGGAATCAACATATCTGACTTTACTGTTTTTAGTGGTTTGCGTTTTTGACAAGACAAGGAAATAAAATATATTCCAATTCATCACCTAAAGTTTGTTGTATTGCTCATGATTTTGGAGGAATTAAATCCAATGAAAGCACATCTTTGAGAAGTCTATCTTCGGGAAATATGTTTATATCCAAAAGTGGAGGTCCTTTTTACCCCACTAAATAAAACAATTTTTTCTTAATTTAATGAAGAAAACCATCAACTATGATCCTCCTTTTGGCTGTCTTCCAATTTTTTTAGCCAGTTTTAAAATTCTATATCCTCCACCCAGCATTTGGTTTCTGATTCTTTATTGTCTTATGGTTTTAGTACGTACTTGAATATATGTTCTTTTAGCTAGACTTTGGGAATCGATTTTTATAATTTTAACAAGTTTTCTCTATCATCTGTAGGTCGTGCTACTTGGATCACACCTTTGATCAGAAACCGTTTTTTTTTTTTTTTTTTTTTCCAATTATCATGCATCTCTATCATCTTGAGGTGGAGATTTTTAGACCACTTTTCTTATCACAACCTCCACATGTATGATATGCATTGTACTCAGATATTTGCACAAACCTCAAATATTTGTGCAAATTTAATCTTCATTGTAACCTATCATCTGAGCTTCATTTAATCTAGTCCAAACTGGTTCACTCTACCTCCTATTTAGTTATGTACGTTTCCATCAAAATCTCACATTCTATTCAAACTCAAGTTATCCTCAAGTTTCTACTTTGAGCTTAAGGAAGAATGTAAATTAAATATAAAAATGTCCAATCATAGGCAATGCCTTAATTTGCTATATAAGTCTAATTTCAAGTTCATTGTATTTAATTATATGTATTTGAAGTGCATATCAATTCAGATTGCTCTCAGTTAACAATGGTGTTTCTGGTATCAATTTGTTGTGAGAAAAGACCTCTAAAGAGAACAAATTTGTTGTGAGAAAAGACCTCTCCCACACAAGATTGATTGTGCAATTAAATATTATTGTCTTTAATTAGAAACATCTCACAAATAAATAATATAAATAAAGAAAACCTTATAGAAAAATAGGCACAAAAACACAAAAGAAAATACCAAAATTTTACGTGATTTAATTTGGCAATAACCTACGTCTATGAGTAGCATGAGATGAATTCACTAAATCAATGAGAGATTACAAACTCTTACATACTCAAGGGAGGACTTACAAATAACAAAGTTTCTCTAAGGCTCTCTTAAACTAATTCTATGTTCTCTCTATGTGGGAGAACCTTTGGGCACAAGCCACCAAATCTTTTGACTTTAATACCTACCCTTTTTTGGACAAGGAGTACATCTTCTTAGTGCACAACAAATACATTCATTCTTAAACAAGGATAACCATTCTTGTTTAACAAGAAATAAACTTACCTTTCACCTTAAAAAAAAAAAAAAAAAAAAGTTAAACCAAGTCAAATTAAAATTTTAAACCAATTTTTGATAGCATGGTAATATCCTCACTTTTTTTAGAAGGATATTACCTTACTTAGAACATTTAAAAGAAGGTTAGGTTATCACCTGATTAAATTTGGATGGTGGAGTCAATAACGGCCCAATTATTGGTCTTGGCAATTCATTACACGTTAATTGCTCAGATTGTGGACTATTTATCAGGTGGGTAAGAATTAGGTACAGTATTTAGGTGTTGTTCCTTAGGTTTCTCTTCTAAGATTCTGCCATGTGGATTTTTCCTCATGGGATGAAAGTGTATTTTTTAGTTAAGGAACCATATGACAGAATCTTAAGAGTGAAACCTAAGAAATAATAACTAAGATATTGTACCTAAATTTTGTCATTATCAGGTGGTGGTCCAAATTTATGCAAATCCCGTAACCTAGAAAACTGATTGGTTATAGAAGTAATATTCTCGATGTTTATAAGCAAATGACATGTGAGTTTGAAGAATATATTCCCAGCTAAAGAAAATACCGAGTGGATTTTGTTGGTGATATGAAGCATAGAATTACTTTTTTGTGGATATTTGAACTTTGCAATTGATAAAACGCATGTGTTTCCATGAACTTAACTAGAAACTTGAAATTCAAAGAATTGTTGAACAATTAACATAGCCTTCAACATGGTTATATGAATATCAGAAAATTCTCGACATTTTGATGATTGGTCACAATCAACCCTAAAACAAAACAACCTGCAAGCATGATCCACCTTGTCTTTTTGGATGAGTTGTGTTTCTCATATTATTTCCAATAATTCAAAATTTTTGACAAAAGGGGAAATTCTAGGGTTGTAAATTAATTCTATATATATCAGAGGTGTCCTTGTGGTAGCCGACAAGAAAAAGTGGACTTCAATGAGCCCAAATATTTTTTGACATTATACTATAGTTTCTGTTAATCTTGATGAAATAAGCATACTAAAGAAGATTATCCTATATACCACTTTTATTCATTGTGATGGCATACGTATGCATTGCTTATGGCTAGTGTTCCCCCCCCCCCCAAAAAAATTTTTTCCATTGCGAGAAAAGCTCTATAAAAGTATGTTCATGAATCTTATATAATCAAAAATTTTAAAGACTCTGTTTAGAATATTAAGTCTATAGTGTTAGGTTAACAAACCATGAGCAAATGTATCCTTAAATTAGTGACTTGTGATGTGTTTGTAGTATATTTTGAAGACTAAGGCATATTTCAAGTTCTATTAAGAAAGATTTGTAAGTATAGGATTCTCGACACACATTCTCCACACATGATTGAGACTTATTACTCATGTTCATCAATCAAGATTTGGGCTGACAGAATCCTAATTCAGCTCAATTGGCCATCATGCATCTAGTGTTTCATGGATTTCAAGCCAAGGTATAAATAAAGGTGATTTAGTGTGCGTTTGGATTAAAATGAAAAATTAAAATTATTTTACTATTTAGCTTATTTTTGCTACTATTTATGGACTCCACTATACTATTTCAACTAACTTTTATCTTTATTTACAGTACTTCAGCAATAATTTTTCAGATTCAGCAAAATAAGTGCTATCCAAACACACCCTTAAAGCACGTTTTTTGAGACTTTTATAGAGCCATGTACTGTACACCTAGGATTAGATTTAACCAAGCTCTCTTAAAGCATCAACAGGAGTTCAAAGTGAAGATTTCTGAAGATACAGCGATCCAGTTAAAGTTGCTATATCCAACATACATTGAAGCTTCTAGAGTGAATTTTAAAGAGAGTTTTTGAAGTTGTGAACTGGTGTTCACATTTGACAGAATTCACATATAAAAGAGTCCAATATATGACTTTTGTAAAACTTCTATTCTATTATTGTAGACCTCTTTTTCCTTTAGGGTTAGTGGTTAAGATCTCATAGAGTTTTTCCCTATTTGGTTTATCTCTTCATCCACTACAAAAAACGCGTTTTTAAGCTGCGTTTTACAAAAACGCGGCTATAGGTGAAACTTTGAGCCGCGTTCATGAAAAACGCAGCTCCACCCCTGGACGTATAGTCGTGTTTACTAAACGCGGCTATAGACCAGCTTTGAAGCCATGTTTTGTGATGGTGTGGCCGCGTTTAGCTGGGTAGGACTTAAGTGGCGTTTTTAAAAACGTGGCTACAGACCCATCCCGGTTTTTTTTTTTTTTTCAATATTTCTGGAGCTGCTTTTAATAAACGCAGCTTAGACATTTATAGAGTTGTGTTTGATTAAATGCAGCTTCTACATGTCTGGAGTTGCGTTTGGTTAAATGCGGCTTAAACATTTAGTATAAATAAAAAATAAATAAAAAATTCCTCAACTCCACACAATTGAAAAAAACCCTAAGCTCTCGATCTCAAAAAACTCTCAGACCACTCTTAACTCTCAAGCTACCTCTCGATCCAACACACGCCCCTACTTCCCTCACTTCCACCCTCTCCGAATCCCCTTCCTCCCTCCACTCTTCCCTCCTCTCCATTCCCCTCTCATCGATTGATTCTCTTCCAAAATTGAGAACTTCGGGTCTTGTTCTTACAAAAAGTCTGACCCTTTCAAGGTCGGAATCTGGAACTGGTAACACACACACACACACACTCTCTCTCTCTCTCTCTCTCTCTCACACACACACACACACACTTTGCACTGTCTCTGTATGCAATAATAGACAATGGGTTTGATTCACTGATTTTGAGTTGGGTTTGCAGGCATTTGTCGATAGAGAAGAATCGGCGTCGACAAAGCCTAGTCCTCCATCACCGGCGCTGCCTTAGGTCTCTCCCTCTCTCTCTTGAACTCTCAATCTAACTCAAGACACTCTCGCAAGGCCGACTAACAGTAAGTTTTTTAAATTGTTTGTTTTGATTTGTGTTTTATGGTTCCCATTTTTGGTTTAGGGTTTCGATTTTCGATTTAGGGTTTAAATGGACTTTTTGAGGGACAAGCTTCATGGGATTTTGATATTTTGTTGTTTTCTTGCAGGAAAAAAACAACCTCTCTTTCAATCTCACTCGGACCTCTCTCAATCTCCCCAACGGTAAGTTTTTAAAAATTAGGAAATTTTTCAAATTTCATCTTTGAAATAAAATAACTTAACTGGCTCGATTAATTGTTGTTTGGGATTGTTGGTGTAGGTTGTTGGGGTTGATAACACATTTAGAAGGAATTTTGATTGGGAAGAGTATTTGGAATGAGCTCGAGAGCGTGAAAGACAGGTAATTTATTTTAATTATTACGTTTTCAAAGTTTTTGTTTTTCAATTTTTATTATTTTTTATATTTACATTGTGATGAAAGTAAAACACTTTCATTAGATCAGCTGCATAACTCAAAGCCACGCATATAGCTGCATAACTCAGGCCTGAAAATGTTAATTTGTCTAAAACAGGAAAACTACTATAAGTTATCTTGTGTGTTTAAAATTCATTCCTTTAAGCTTTGGTATTCATTTGATTGGGACAACAGTGGTGATTAATTTCTCAATTTCCAAGTCTAAGAAAACGTTTTAAGTGGTCTGTGTTGTCTTGTCTAGTTATATTTAATAATCTGTGTTCTATGGTTGTTGTTTGATACTTTGATTGCTCACGAATGACACTTCATATGTTGATTTAAGACACATGATCTAATCACACATTTATATGGATGAGACCATCAAATCCATAGGTGAAAATGATGTCCGATTTTGCTTCTATCATGCATGATTTGGCTTTAACTTTACCATGTGCAATTCATCATTGGAGGTGAAGTCATGATTAAGCTTATAATGATTATATTTATAAGGAACTCTTTTTACCTAAGTATAACATTTCCAAACACATATATAGAAAGGGTGAACAACTTATCTATGTGCCTAAGTTTTGCATCATCTTGAAATGTTCAATTAATGGATCATGACTCAGCAACAAGTTTTGCATCATCATTGAACGGATCATGACTCAGCAGCAAGTATTGCATCATCTTGAAATGTTCAATTAATGGATCATGACTCAGCAGCCAAAGAACAAGTGCATACTAATTAAGGCCTTGTTTTTGTGTCCAATTACATGTATTGTATTTGTAACCAATTTCTTTGAGTGCACGCCTAGCTGTGTTCGTTTTTTCATTAGCAAAAGAACTTTTGTAAACTTAAAAATACTCATTTTGATCGAATATTTTCTTTTGGCTAAATTTGGGGCCAGGAAAAAGAGAATTAGAGATACAGTAAAAATTTACAAGATCTTCTTTAAACAGTTAGCCCTATTCAATTCGTCTAGTTATTAAAACACACAGTGCATGGTTGTTCCCAGCAAAGATAGTTTTTCTAGATCCTATTAGCTCAAGAAACGAAATGATAGTGTCCTTCCACCAAATAAACATACTGAGTTACACTTGTAAAATCTATATTTTCGAATGACTTTGCCAAAAAGAAAAAGGAATATGAGAAAGATAAAGAGGCCACCAAGATCACTGGGCCACCCTTGATGCCATGGAGCAGATCCAATTCAGAGGGAAAATAAAAACCAAAATAATTACAGCACAGTTTTCAAAATTCATCGCTCTTTTATTTTTACTTTTGATAATCCATCATTAGAAGGTTGACAAATTAGGGAAGAGGCAGAAATTTTTTTATTTATTTTTCAATAAATGAAGAAACCAAGAAATGGATAAGATCCATTAAGGTAAAAGGTTGAGTCATTATGTAGCGTATATTGAACTTCATCTATTTTACTCGTATTGTTTAAAGTTGAACTTTCATCACAAATAATATTAAATCTAAAGCAAGAAGAAATTGTTTCAATTATTGGGATTGAAAAGTTTTCTACAACCCTCATGGATTTGTTTACAATTTGAATCAAATAGTGAGTTGCTTATTGATGTTTGAGGCCATTTATGTAAAAATATTTTTTGGACTGTATAGAAATATTGAGTCCTTTATGATGCATTCCTTTTTCTTTTTTCTTTTTATTTATTTATATATTTCAATAGTTATGGGTATGGGAATTTAGATCGTGGACGTTAAAAATACTAAAGGTATCAGTTGAATTAGAACACTATTTTGTTGTTTTCTTGCAGGAACAAAACAACTTCTCTCTCAATCTCACTTGGACCTCTCTCAATCTCCCCAACGATAAGTTTTTAAAAAATTTCAAATTTCATCTTTGAAATAAAATAACTTAACTGGCTTGATTAATTTTTGTTTGGGATTGTTGGTGTAGGTTGTTGGGGTTGATAACACATTTAGAAGGAATTTTGATCAGGAAGAGTATATTGAACGAGCTCGAGAGCGTGAAAGACAAGTAATTTGCTGTAGACCTGAGAAGTAATCTCATTAAGAATTTTGTTTGTGTTTGGTGCTTTAGGTAGGTCGATCTGGTTCATGCTCTAGTAAAATGGGAACTAATGAAGTAATTTAGTACCAGTTCAATACCAACCAGAACTGAATTGAGTTGCACCTTTTTGACACTAGTGGTACTGTGGTAGCTAGAGATTAGAAAGTTCAAATTCTAGGATCTAATGGATCACTTAGAATAAGTATTAACTCTTAAATAACTCAGCTTTGTGGTCATTGGTCAAAAATCAAATGAGTGGAGTGTGTTATTTCCATTGAATTCATGGTGTGATTAGTGTCTTAATTTCTGGAGGTTGGGAAAAATAAAAACCAGGTGTTTGCTGGCTAACGAAATACTCCTACTTGGTTTATAAAGCAACTATCATCATTGGATTTAAATAAAAGTGGAACCTTTTGTCCTCTCTTCCCATGCACTCCTAACTCCATGACTGCTTTTAATTCATTAAGTTCTTGCAGGAGGTTTTCATTTACTAATTTGGTTAATCCTTTACTTATTATTTCTTCTTTATGGACACCAAACACAGCTTAGTACCATTGCTCTATTGCAATGGAGCCGGCACAATATAGACACATGTCCATATCGTGTTGACTCCAGTGCACTAGAGTTAAGCCTTACCCACCATTTAGCGTCTTTATTTTAATCATATCATGTCGGCTTCAGTGCACTGGAGCTAAGCCTTACCCCCCATTTAGCGTATTTATTTTGACTAATATCACTCTAAACATCAATGACTAGTTGCCATAAACACCTATAGCCTTCTACAAACTATCCTGTTTTGAGAGCATTTTCGAATTATTTGTCTTTAACATTTCCCATTATATAAAAGTATAATAAGTTTGTTATCTTTGCCGAGGTTAGCCGCTTTATTTCAATTATTGTATGTCTTAGTTTCCCAAAAGTGATTTTAAGGTTGACTTACATACCTAATAGAAACAGTTTAAAAAGTGTCACTTGGCCCTCACCACTAGACTAGTGTAACTAAAACAGCATCAGTACACCACGTTATCTCTTTTCTTGTGCTCTCTGCCTTCAACCAAAAGGTGGAAATAGTAGCTTTTCCACCCTCTTCTCTCATTCACATCATTCCCTCCTATTTTCAATTTATTATTTTGTGTAACAGCTTTGTGTATTATCTCTATCACATAAAGGTGAATCCGTTAAATGTGAGACCTACTCCAAGTGAGAGAGATATTACATGCAATCATTATACAAGATACAACTTGTTCGGGGGCCTTTTTTGGTTGCCTAGTCACGTGTGGTCCGTTGGAGGGATGACCTTACTAGGCCCGGGTTCTTTTTTGGGGAGTTGCGCCTGGAACTCAACATTGGGCCATGTGGTCCAATGGCTATCGGTGTATTTTTAAGCCTACAAAATCATTAAAGCCAAATTCTAAGAATCATGATAATGGTTGAATAAATATGTAATATGCGTTTGATATGATAGCTTTGATTAGTAGTTGTAATGACAATTGAAATAAAGTAGTATTTATTTAGAGGTAAAGTAATCATGTACTCAATGATGTGAATTTAAAGATAAGGAAGCAAAGTCACTTATCTTTGTATGGTTTATAGCTCCAGCTGTGTAGCATCAGTGAGCTGATAGGATTCCAGCAGAATGCCAACAGTAGAGGCTAGTTAAGCTTGCCCCTCTTATCATGCATTTAAATGAGTTTAAGCCTTGGTTAATAGTTGTAATAATAGTTGGAATAAAGTAATATGTATTTAAATGTGAAGTAATCATATACTCAATGATGTAAATTTAAAGATAAGGAAGCAAAGTCACTTATCTTTGCATGGTTTGTAGCCCCAGCTGTACAGCTTCTATGAGTTGATAATATCCCAGCAGAGTGACCCCAGCGGTAGAGAGACAGTTTGCCATGATAACTTCAAGATTGAAGGGGAAAAATGGGTGCAACTAGAGGGAGAGAGAGTATGTCCAGCTGTGTGTAGGGGCTGGTTAAGCTTGCCCCTCTTATCATGCACTTAAATGAGTTTTCCCCTTGACAATACTCTTTTAGTTGTTGTGAAGTTATGAATAGTGTTGTCTTCCGTGAGAATAGCTTTTGTATGAAGTAGTTGTGCCTTCCATGAGAAGGGCTTTTGTAAGAAGTAGTTATGCCTTCTAAGAGAAGGGCTTTGATATGAGATCTTGGTGCCTTTTAGGAGAAGGGTTTTAGTAGTAGAAGTTCATGCCTTCCATGAGAAGAGCTTTTAGTATGAGTGTTTGATATCTCTTGAGAAGTGTGGAGATGATAAAAGATATAAATGTGTTGTAGGATATAGTATTTGTAACATGTGTGATATATGGAAGTATGAGAGATATGGAGATTAAAGATAGTAAAAATATGAAATTATAATTGCTGGAGAAGTTGTAGAGATTGCTTTCCAAGAGGAAAGATTTTGTAAGAGAAGAGTATGGAGATTTGTTTAAGTATTTGGAGATATGAGCAGTAAGATAGGTGTATTTTCTAAATATGGAGAGTGAGAGAATGAGTATAAGAGAGTAATAGTGTTGTAGTATGTTTAGCAAAGCTGTTGGGATTTGCTGTTGGGATTTTCTGCTGGGGAATGTATGAAGGCTTATGAAGGGCATTTATGAGCTAAAGGCTAAAGAGTTTAGTTCCTCATTTAGAAACTAAAAAAACTCAGAAGCTCAGAACTTTCTTGAGAGCTTAACAAGATAATTAGAGGGAGAAAGAATAGGGAAGTGTATGAGAGAGTTGTTCTCTATTGGTGTCCCCCCCTTGAGGTGTTCATGAAGGGTCCCCTTTAGAGCTGAGTTTAAAGGGATATTTTAGCAAAGAATATTAGTCAAAATCTGTCCTAAATAGCAATGAATTTTCAGAGAATTCATCTTAAGATTTGGCCAATGTTGACACCCCATTTTGCAACCTGCATTTAACCTCACATGGAGGGTAAAAGGGTAATTTTTCCTTGGAAATATGCATCTTGATTTTGGCCATTAGATCCTTAATCTCATTTCATCAAAATGATCTTGATGTTGTAACGATCAAATCGACTGGTCATAAGCCCTAATCGAACTACCAGATTGAAAGTTATCATCAAATCAAGTTTTAATGGCTGAGATGCACTATCACAAATTGAGTCCGACTATATGTGATTATGAACAATTGATTTCAATTGGTTATAAGTGTAATCAATTTGAGATCAATGATTTTTCATAATTTGATTGGTTAGGATTACATTTTATGGTGAGGTTGCATACACCTAATTAATTAGATAGTTAAACATTAATTATTCAATGAGTAATTTGTGCAATTATCTTTTAATTAGAGTAAATTTAGAACCAATTAAGTCTGAAATGAGAGTGATTGGAGCCATTTAATGTTAATTGGGAGCTAATTTGGGACCTATTAATGTTAATTGTGCTGAAACCATTTTCTAACAAATGACCTCTGCTCACTATTTCATCGATATCTCTCATAATATTTTGAATCTGTGAATGAGGTTAATTTTTCCAGAAACTAGACATCCGGGGCTTTAATTTCAGCATAAGAACGAGACAATTCCGATTATAATTGAGTCAAATATGATTATTCGAAGTTGGCTCTACAAGCTATTACAGCAGCTACGGGAAAACCGAAATTTGGCTTGCTCCTCACTCCCACCAATCTCTACACTTAATGCACCAAATTTCCCCCAAGGCTAAAATGAGGTATAATTTCATGATTCTTTGTTAACTCTCATTAAATGGCTTTCCATTCATATTTCTTCCACCACTACTATATAAACCCCCCCTCTCCTTCATTCCAAAGTATACAAAAACCTCCTCTCTTCCCTTCTCTTGAGTTCTAGTGAAGTTGAGTAGTCTTGTCATATCTTGGTCTTCTTGAGACTCAAGGTATTGAGTGAGACTCACTCTTCCTCTCCTAACTCTTCTTTTCCTCCACCCTTAGGACCTCCCTCAAGAGTCTCCTCCTTCACCATATGGATCTTGCATGAAGGTATAATCCCTTTCCCTAATTGTTTATTGTGTTGTCATGATGAGAGTTTAAGATTAAAGCATGATAATAATTATTTAAATTCCTTTGAATATATTTGAATGTTCTTAATTGTTCTTATATGTTCTTCACATGTTCTTAGTTATTCGTCACATGTTCATGCATAATACTAGTTTTGATCTTAAATTCACATCAAAAACATGAAAAATATGTTTGTTTAATAATTCTTTTAAATTCTTGAATCTAGGATATCACCATCCACACACATTCACTAGAATTTATTTTTCAATCCAAATGAAATGATTAATAAATTGAATTAGGGTTTATCACTTGCACACACTTTAAATTCAACATGCAAATTGATTGATAACATATTGGATGATGTGATATGAATATTAGCCACCATAGTCTAGAAGACCGGTTTCACCGGGTAAGGTGGGTGCCTAACACCTTCCCACCTTATAACATAGCCTCCGAACTTAGATCAAGGGTTGATAGACCAATGTTTATCCTTATAATTTTCAATTTCTAGATTGTAACTAGGAAACAAAGCTATGTACTTTATCTTAGATTGTATCTAGGACCAAAGTCATGTAATTTTCCTATGATCAATGTAAATTCAATTGAAAATTAATAAAATAAGGAATTTTCTAATTTTGGTTTTCTTATTTATCCCAATAATTAAATAAGTGGCGACTCCATTGTAAAACCTTTAATCTAAAGGGGAAAATATAATCAGTCGAACCTCATTTTAAGAGGCAATAACACGACTCCACCCATTTACGTGGGTTTGGCCCAACACACATCCCATAAAATGGGTCGGGGGCGCGGTCTCTCACAGTGGTGACTCCACTGGGGATATTGAGGGCTATGCTTCAATTAGATTATGGTGGCCAACCATATCATTGTTTGTTTATTGTTTTTTGTATATAATATGTCTAATATGTTATTATATTACATGTTATGCATCATTTGCTTGAATGAAATTCATTTTATTTGTGTGCAAGCCCGGAAGCCCAATAGTATTAGCTGTGGATTGTGGTCTTCCTGAGACTCACATACCCAGCGGTGAACCTACCACCCACCGCGACAAGGATCATCATGGTTATGCCATGGTGGTTCATAGGGACAAACTGTACTGTTTGGACCAACGCGGCGCTTTTGGCATCACAAGTTGGGAGGTACGACGTCCTAACTTGTGGGGACCTTTAACCTACCTTTTACCCATGTTGTAATGACCCATAGAACCTACCTTTAGATCGGTTCATGTAAATTGCATTGCATCATACATGTGTGTGGTTGTTGTTTGAACCATGATGACTCTAGTCCAACGCTTGAGCCTATCATAATTGTTTGAACCTTGTTTGTTATAAATGAACTCAAGCCTAAAAGCCTATGATTGAACTCTACTTAGCATGGAAGGCCGAAAATTGTTTCTTGAATCATTCTAAGCCCAATACTTGAGCCCATCAAAGGTGTATTTGCATGATCAACATCAAGGGCCAAAAGTTCACAAGATACATGCCTTCCAAGTGTACGGTCAAGCCATTTCAAGCAAATACCAAATGATCATATGGTTCAAGCCTTCCAAGTGCAAGCCCAAGCCATTTCATCATAATCAAGATTCAAGCACACCAAGCCTCAAGCATCCTAAATGGACCAAGAAAAAACAAGTGGCCCAACTTTGCCTCACTTCACATTTGGTTTGCAACATCATGGTTAAGCTTAAAGTTTGTTTGTTTATTCCATGTTTTTATATTTTTTTTTTTTGAATTCAAAAATTTCATGTAGCATTTAATGAGCTTTGTTTGTGTATATATATTTAAAAAAAAAACAAAAAAAAACAAAAAACAAAAAAATTCAAAAAAAAAAAAATTCAAGATTTCCAAATCTTTCCCAAAAAAAAGAAAAAAATTTTCAAATGAAAAAAGTCTTTGGACTAGGGGCATTGAGCCCTTAAGTCATTTAAAAAAAAAAAAAAAATCTTTGAACTAGGGGCATTGGACTTCCTAGTGACTTTTTCAAAAAGGCCTATTTTTTTCTTTCAAAGATTTCAAGACTCTTTAAAGTCTTCTTTTCAAAATGGTACATGAGGATCCCTTGGACAAAACTTTTTCTAAATTGTGATGTTTAAAGGCTTGAACAAACAACTTGTACTGAGAAATGATTAATTTCATTTGATCAGTGTAAACACTTTTGCTAAATTACTTTGAATAAAAGAAGAAATGGTCTTATAAAGCAATCAAAGAAAATCTATCCATCAGAAAATTCAAAAAGCTCATGCATTCATTCCAAATTTCTAAAAACTTTTGTGTCTCCAATAGAGCATTCATACTTTTTCTTTTAAGAGGAATTTATTAAAAGAGCTCAAGTCACTGTGCCTACAAGCAAGCATTACTAGGGATAAGAGGCCGTCTTTGGTAAAACAAGATTATACCTTAATACCTAGAACGATTATTATCCATTGCTAGCCCATTTGAGCCCTTAAACACTTAGCCTCTTTTTCACATGAACCCACTAAAATCTAAACCTAGGGTGGGAAAAATCAAAGTATGCATGCTTAAATCTCATGTTGAGGAGGAGTTAACCTTGTAGCTTTGACGCTGATTGATAAAGCTTTCCTAGAAGACATGAAAGACAAGTAGAGAGTTCATTAAGCTAAAGGTAAGAGATCATCAAAGAAAAGTGAGGTTTCACTCAATCAAGGAAAGAGAAAGGAAATTCCATTAATGTAAGAGAAAAAAAAAGTGTGCATCAAGTTTGAAGAGCCTAAAATTCATCATGCCAAGAGGAATACAAGATTCATTTGAAAGAGAGTTCATCAAAAAAGGGAAAAGATTCATCAAGCATAGAAATGTGCAAGCGCATTGAGGCAAGAAAGATGTATAGAGAGTGCATCAAAATGACATTAAGCTGAGAAAAACAAGGAGGGCAAAATGTCCCAAAAAGTTCATTTAATCAAGAGATGAAAGACACACAAAAAAGAAAAAAGAAAAAAAGAAGAAGCCCGCTAGGCTGAAAACCCAAAAGGGCGGTCTAGGCAAAAGTTAGGGCCAAAGAAAAGAAAAAATTGGAAAATCCTACCAAGTTGGAAACTTGAGGATGCAACCTAAAAAGAGAAGAATTTTACAAGATGAAAGTCTAGAGGTATGATTCAAGATGAATGAGCATAAAAACAAATGTTGATACAAGTGACCAATGAAGACTAGTGAGAAGATGACAACGAAGAAATGAGAAAACTCCTCCAATACTTGATTTTTGAGTAATGCATACTTGGGGGAACATCATAGGGAATTTTGAACCTTTTTATATCATTCATTTCATAACCTAAACCCGGCCTACATTACAACCCATGAATAAGACCTCCTTGAAGTCTTGCTAATTGTAGGTGCATCTTAAACTCTAATAATATTTTCTCTTGAATTAAAAAGGAAAAATACTTAAAATTGTCAAACCCCACAGGATGACATGTTCGAGAAAAAAATTACTCAAATTCTCAAATCCTCAAAATGACTCAAAAGAACTTCCAAACTTGGAGCACTCTCCTTGTTTGCACCCAACAATGTGATTCATAAATATTATCACATTTCATTTCTTGATTGCCTTTGGAGACTTAATCTGACGATGTTCAAAAGGAAGAAGCAAATTTGATTACATGAGTTTAATGATCTTGATCCTTCCTAATCAAAGAGATTTGTTTGACTCTTAAACACTTTGATTTGCCAAAATGGTTGTTTCAAAGGATCACTTCTTGTTCATAAAAAATAAAAAATAAAAAATAAAAGAAGAAAGAAAGAGAAATCTCATTTCCACAACAAAAAAAATAAAAAAATTCTTTTCCAAAATCCAGTTCTCTTGAACTACGTCTTGACCTGATCCTCTATGAAAGAGGTACGTAGGCAGCCTCTCAAAGGCTTGGTTTCAATCACCCAAACAACTTTAGGGTTAGAAGTCAAAACAATGTGACAAAATTGTTTGGATGCATGTTAGGCTAAGCCCATTTGTTTTGCATCAAGCATGCTTAAACTTGTGGCATTGGCCTACTTATAATGTATGCGAATATGTCATTCTCGCATGAAAGCATGTTTTCATTTGAGGCATCAATCCATTTTTTGCAAGCATGTCTACACTGATGGCAATGGCCAAAAATGTTTTCATGATAACTGGTTTCTAACAAGCTAGAGAAAGAAAGCCATTTTGCAGGAACCAATGATGACGAACCGTGATCTTCTTTCATGTTCCCCAATGGTCGCAACATCAAATGAACTTAGCTTCAATCTAAGCATGGAATATGTCTCAAACTAGGGGCATTGGCTAAGTACTTCCAATTCATTTCAATGAATAAATCCATTGCTAAATTGAAATTATCTTTTTGCAGGAATTAAGCAAGGGCTTAGCAATTTGCATCAACTTCTAGCCAAAATTATTCTCGTTCAAAGGATAGGTTTTTCAACCAAAAAAAAATCATCATGAATAAATCTTCATCACTTTTACTCCATTTTCATCTTCATCTTCTTCACTTTTTGATAATGAACAAATCTTCTTATTTCCAAAAAAAAAAAAAAAAAAAAGAAGAAAAGAAAAGAAAGAATTTTCAAATCCTTCAAAAAATTCAAGTTTTCCAAATTAAAAAAAAAAAAAAAAATAAATTTCAAAAGTCCCAAAAAAAAAAAAAAAAAAATCTTCATTAAATTTTTCTTTAGGAACAGAAAGCTATGATCCTCTTCCATATTTTCCAGTGGTGCAACATCAAGTCAACTGTCCACCCTCAGCATTCATCGAAGCATGGAATATGTCCCAAACTAGGGGCATTCGCCAGGTATGCCAACTTCTTTTTAATGAATAACTTTGTTACTAATTGAAAATGTTTATTTTGCAGGTACTAGTGTGAAAGGCCACACACATCGGCATGAGCCAAGATCCAGAAATCCTAGGTCCTCTGAAAACATGAGCCAGGATCCAGAACCTTTGGTCCTTTGAAAACATGAGCCAGAATCCAGAACCTTTGGTCCTCTGAAAACATGAGCCAAAGCCCAAAAAACCCTTGGTCCTCTGAAAACATAAGCCAAGATCCAAAAATCTTAGGTCCTCTGAAAACATGAGCCAGGATCCAGAACCTTTGGTCCTCTGAAAACATGAGCCAAGATCTAAAAATCCTAGGTCCTTTGAAAACATGAGCCAGGATCCAGAACCTTTGGTTCTCTGAAAATATGAGCCAAAGCCCAAAAAACCCTTGGTCCTCTGAAAACAAGAGCCAAGATCCAAAAATCCTAGGTCCTTTGAAAACATGAGACAGGATCTAGAACCTTTTGTCCTCTGAAAACATGAGCCAAAGCCCAAAAAAACCCTTGGTCCTCTGAAAACATGAGCCAAGAACCAAAAATCCTAGGTCCTCTGAAAACATGAGCCAGGATCCAAAACCTTTGGTCCTCTGAAAACATAAGCCAAAGCCCCAAAAATCCTAGGTCTTCTGAAAACATGAGCCAGGATTTCGAACCTTTGGTCCTCAGAAACACACGACTAGAATCTCCATATATTCTTGACCTTAGGTAAGCATGTCTTGTACTCATTCAAAAAAAAAAAAAATTGCATGCATGAACTACGTTTGGACTTGATCCCCCCACCAAGAGGTACGTAGGCAATCTCTCCTGAGATTCGGTTCACATTTTGATCCACTACATGACCATCTACATTTTTATCTACATGCATCATACATTCACCACGGTTAAATACTGATTGCAAAGTTAGGTGTCTCTTTCATACATTGACATTCGCTTTTCAAGCTCTGCTAATGAGGGGCATTCTGTTGACACCCCATTTTGCAACTTGCATTTAACCTCACATGGAGGGTAAAAGGGTAATTTTGCCTTGAAAATATGCATCTTGATTCTGGCCATTAGATCATTAATCTCATTTCATCAAAATGATCTTGATGTCGTAACGATCAAATCGACTGGTCATAAGCCCTAATCGGACCACCAGATTGAAAGTTATCATCAAATCAAGTTTTAATGGCTGAGATGCACCATCACAAATTGAGTCCAACTATATGTGATTATGAATAATTGATTTCAATTGATTATAAGTGTAATCAATTTAAGATCAATGATGTGTCATAATTTGATTGGTTAGGACTACATTTTATGGTGAGGGTGCATACACCTAATTAATTAGATAGTTAAACATTAATTATTCAATGAGTAATTTGTGCAATTATCTTTAAATTAGAGTAAATTTAGAATCAATTAAGTCTGAAATGAGAGTGATTGGAGCCATTTAATGTTAATTGGGAGCTAATTTGGGACCTATTAATGTTAATTGTGCTGAAACCATTTTCTAACAAATGACCTCTGCTCACTATTTCATTGATATCTCTCATAATATTTTGAATCTGTAAATGAGGTTAATTTTTCCAGAAACTAGACATCCGGGGCTTCAATTTGAGCACAAGAATGAGACAATTCCGATCAGAATTGAGTCAGATATGATTATTCAAAGTTGGCTCTACAAGCTGTTACAGTAGCTACGGAAAAACCGAAATTTGGCTTGCTCCTCACTCCCACCAATCTCTACACTTAATGCACCAAATTTCCCCCAAGGCTAAAATGAGGTATAGTTTCATGATTTTTTGTCAACCCTCATTAAATAGCCTTCCATTCATATTTCCTCCACCACTACTATATAAACCCCCCTTCTCCTTCATTCCAAAGCATACAAAAACCTCATCTCTTCCCCTCTCTTGAGTTCTAGTGAAGTTTAGTAGTCTTGTCATATCTTGGTCTTCTTGAGACTCAAGGTATTGAGTGAGACTCACTCTTTCTCTCCTAACTCTTCTTTTCCTCCACCCTTAGGACCTCCCTCAAGAGTCTCCTCTTTCACCATATGGATCTTGCATGAAGGTATAATTCATTTCCCTAATTGTTTATTGTGTTGTCATGATGAGAGTTTAAGATTAAAGCATGATAATAATCATTTAAATTCCTTTGAATATATTTGAATGTTCTTAATTGTTCTTATATGTTCTTCACATGTTCTTAGTTGTTCATCACATGTTCATGCATAACACTAGTTTTGATATTAAATCCTCATAAAAAACATGAAAAATATGTTTGTTTAATAATTTTTTTAAATTCTTGAATCTAGGATATCACCATCTATACATATTCACTAGAATTTATTTTTCAATCCAAATGAAATGATTAATAAATTGAATTAGAGTTTATCACTTGCACACACTTTAAATTTAACATGCAAATTGATTGATAACATATTGGATGATGTGATATGAATGTTGGCCACCATAATCTAGAAGACCGGTTTCACTGGGTAAGGTGGGTGCCTAACACCTTCCCACCTTGTAACATAGCCTCCGAACTTAGATCAAGTATTGATAGACCAATGTTTATTCTTATAATTTTCAATTTCTAGATTGTAACTAAGAAACAAAGTTATGTACTTTATCTTAGATTGTATTTAGGACCAAAGTCATGTAATTTTCTATGATCAATGTAAATTCAATTGAAAATTAATAAAATGAGGAATTTTCTAATTTTGGTTTTCTTATTTATCCCAATAATTAAATAAGTGGCGATTCCATTGTAAAACCTTTAATCTAAAGGGGAAAATATAATCAGTCGAACCTCCATTTTGAGAGGCAATAACACGACTCCATCCATTCACGGGGATTTGGCCCAACATACATCCCATAAAACGGGCCGGGGGTGCAGTCTCTCATAGCCAAAAATGGTATGTTCAGCTTTAAGGTATTCTTGCTGTTTCGAGTAAGAGCTGCTAGGGAAAGAGCAACAGAAAAGGAAGGTATTTTGGCAAAAAAAAGATAGTTACAATAGTTGGTTTTGGTTTTAGCCAAATGTGGAAAAATCAGTAATGCTCGGGCTGCTGGGTCAGCTGTCACAGCTGTTCTGAAAAAGTTGTCCCAGCTGTCAGGGAAAAGCTGTGACAGCTATCCTGAAACAGTTGTCACAGCTGTCATAAGACAGCTATTTGCTTTGGGCAGAAGCAAATGAGGTCAATTAGGTGATTTCAGACTGTTGAAGAGGTCATTTAATGGATTTGGCTGAAAATGGTAAAATCTCTTTCAAGGGTATCTTGCTATTTTAGGTATAACAACTGGTTGCTAGGATTTCAGCATTAAATGGCTGATGATATCACTCCCAGCCAGGTGTTAAGTGCTGAATACATTGCTGGGGTTCAGCTGGAAATGTTTCCTTTTTTGGGTGTTTATGTTTTTGGTGCAAGGTTCCATTACAACACATTTTTAGCAAGTAATAAAAGGATTGGTTGAAAGCTAAGGAAGCTTTAGAGATTTAGTCAAGGCCTCATTGGGTTGTGACATAATCTTGGTCAGTAAGAAGAGTATTTAATGCTTTGCTTTGGTAGCTGGCAGAGAAATATATGGTCTGATTATGACAAACAGTAGCTGGGTATGAGAAATATCATGAATATTTTGTATATATTTGGAGATAAAAGATAGCCAATCAGATTAGGCCATGAGTTTGAGTTGGATTTTAGCTGAAAGTAGTAATAAGATTTATGTAGAATAATATAATGAAGTTTCTAAATTTGTATAGCAACAGCTGGGGATTAAATGAATAGTTATTTTCCCAGCAGTTAGATGGCTGGAGATATTGAGTATTTGTCACATGATGAATATTAAGTTTTAGGAAAAGAGCAATGGAGAATTTTATCATCTAAAGTGCTATGTGATAAGAGGTGTTTACCATATGTTACCCGCTACACACGGACTCGTCAGAGTTTAGGGAGTTGGAGAAGACACGCCAAGCAACATGTCCCTTTTATCAACTTTAAACCGCTGGAGCTTTACTGAACATATCTCTTGGCCCTCCAAACCACGACTCCCAAAGTTTCCCCAAAGAGACTTATGAGCTTGGATCATAAGCCAAAAATGAGATGACGTACCTCGGGTTTTGTTGTCATTTTGTGTAAATATGGGCTCTTATTGAAAAAGCCACTTGCCATGAGTGTAAGAGAGGTAATATGGGCCGTGAGCTTTGATTCATTGCTTAAACCCGATCCATATGTAGATGTTGATGATGTAGTGGGGTTATGATCCCAATTGATGAAGAGGAAATGTGGACCATGAATCCGCCTCTTGAAGTAAGGATCTCGCGGGCCTTGTGAGCTCAATCCATGTAGTTGAATGAGATATGAGCTTATTTTGGGTTTTAAATAGATTTATCCAAAAAAATCAATAATATGTTGATGTGACATGGGTTGCCAATGGAGTAATGTCACGTGGGCCGAAAAAATGGTCCTCAACACAACTTCCTTATTTTATCTAACCAAACACCATGCATGTTAAACTTCAACAATTCTAAAACAACAAGTCTACATAGTTTTCTTTTTTTCATAATTACTGAGATGACAAGTTCCTAATAAGCAAAAATAATAATAATAATAATAATGTAACAACTTACCACCTGAAAGATTATGAAAAAAATAAGAAATTTATGTATATGGTATTACTCATTCTAAAATGAGAATTTTAGTCATGAACTGACCTTGGCTATTTAATAGCCATATGATAGTCTTAAATTTGAGACAGTATCTTATGTATCAATAGATATATGTATAAAGCCAATGGAATTCGTACGTATGTGTAGTCCTTATCTAGGGGCGAAGGTACATATAGTCTTGGGGGGGCCATGCCCCCCACCCCCCCTAACACTTTTGAAATCCTCTTATAGTGCTGTATAAAAATATTTTGGGCCCCTACAAATTATAATAATTGGCCCCTCCAAAAAAATTCACAGAACCTTCTTGTTGTCAATGGAAGAAAATTGGTCTAGCATAGTTGGATAGGCCACCTAATACATGAGTCTAGATTACTCTTAACTCAATTTAAATCATAAAAAAAGAGAAAGTAACCAAGTGGCCCACCTACTTGCACAACATGCCAAGAACCTGGAGTTTCCAAACTATTGAATAAAAGATAGTCTTTGGTTTTAGAGTTCCAATTAGCTATGAATATTCATCATCTTCATAGTTCATGCTTTTTTTTTTACTATTGTTTTGCTTAGTTTTCTCTTTACTTTGATTTTGGATAATGACTTTCCTTTAAAAAAAAATGTCATAGAGATCTATTCATTGTTAGTTTTTATGTTATTTCCCTTTAAAATATAACAATGATTTCATTTAGCTATTTACAATTCCAATATTTAGTTAGTTTCTCAAGTGGACTCCACTCAAACAATACACACTTTTACCAAAATCTTATAAATCTCTAGACTTTTACCAAAATCTTATAAATCCCTAATCTCTAGGTGTCTTTCTTTTTATTTTTTCTAAGAATAGAAAAAGGACGTTGTTCCTATTGTTTTCAATTTTTAAATGCAATGCACGTTGCTCAAATTGGTGTGTCTTTCTTTTCATTCTTAGCCTTCAAATTCATTTATTCTGGTCCTATCATCATCATTTTTTTCACAAAATTTGATCATTTTCTCATATTTCCAATTTTTTCCCTCATATGTTTTTCTCTCATTATCATCATCTCATTTTTATATATTTTAAGTTGATTTTTTGTTTTCCTTTTGAAACCAGGTGCCTTATAAGTTGTACCAACATTGATATGTTTCCGTAATAGAATTTGGGTTGCGCTAGAGATAAGAAAAATTCTCAATTCTTAACCCCCTCCCAATTTGAAAAAATGGAAAAATTGTTAAGAATTTCACTATGAAAATGATAATGAATGGAATTTATTTTATGAATTGTCATCATCAAGCACAATTCTAATAGGAGATGCTAAGGCTTTAAAAAAAAAAAATCTTTTATATGTTTATAGCAAATTGAACCTTTTTTTTTTTTAATCTTATTTGAGTTTTAAAATATTATAAAATGTTAAATTTGACTATTTTATGTAGAATATAATTATTGTATTAATTATGAGTTATGACTAGCATATTTTTTTGAGAGAGTTTCAACCTATGACGTCCGCTCCTGATGATAGCTCTTTATCATCAGACCAAGACATCAATCAGTTTTTGGTGTAGGCAGAGATTGAACTCCAGGTCTCTTATTCAACCATCAAAGACTTTACCAGTTATGCTAGCTGGTAAATATATAATTCAGCCCCCCTAAGTGGAAAATCCTAGCTACGCCCCTGTCCTCATCTATTGTAACCTAGCTTGTAGGCACACATGCTACATGCAACAAATAAAGTGAAAAACATATAAGATAATTTTTCGTACCAACTTATACAAATTGTCCTTTGCCATGGACCAATACTCTTAAATTCATTTTAAGCAGTAGTAAGATCCCAAACACCAAAAAGTAGTTATTATAAGAGGGGAAGAAGAAAACTTTAGTAGAAGTTAGAAAAAAGAACTTAACTTTGTCCATTTTTTTGGCATAGCATTACTTGGATTTTCCCAAGTTGAAAAAATGCAACCAATCAATTCAATCAGTATTTTTACTAGGACCACATGGACTGATTTCCACTCTGGTCACATGACTATGTAGGAAGTTTGACGACACGTTACCATATATGATAAAACTGGAGCAACTTTGGGGACACAAAGTCACAAACACACAACAGATATAACTAACATTTCTCATTCAAATTAATCTATGTATGAATCTTGACATGGAAATGGGGCCTAGCTACGAGTACAAAGGTAATTGTGAATCAAAGTACGTAGCTGAAGATGTATAATTATCCTCATTATTTTACTATCAAGATAAAAACGCGGATATAATGAAGCAAACCCATATCTTTTGGTTTACAACTTGCTCAAAAGATACATCTCTCACACACTCACTCACTTAGTTGCACGCATATAAGAAAGAGAACAAGGTTCTCTCCATTTTAAGAGTTCATTTCATGGTAAACATATATATTTTTTTTTTCTGAAACTCAGTGTATAGAGTATCATGTGCTTTAAATGACATGATACTAGATACACTTTTAAATTTTTTGATATTAAACTTCAACCATGAAATGGGTTCATTTCAAATGGAGAGGAGACAAACTTCAACAAAGAAAAGAAAAAACTTGTTAAAACTAAATGGAAATTTTTTTACTGTGAACAAGGCCACAAGATAGTTCCATTAGCAGGAGTGCACCTTCTGCTTCATCCTGAGGAAATACTCTTCCAAAAGTCGAATTGTTTCTCAAACTTAGAGCTAAATCCTTGAAAGAAAGCTTCCTTTTGCTGTGGGAAGTGTCCATGAGCTTGCACTTAGTCTTGTATTGTGCTCCATGGCTTTTACGCGATTTCTTTTCTTTGTTGTGCACCTTATAACTCTTTGTTGTTGAATTGTTGGTGGAAACTACTATACCATTTGCAGCTGCTGCAGCTTCTGCCATGGCTCTTCTTGCCTTCCTTTGCCTAATACCACAGGCATTGCAAAGTGACTGCAATAACATGTTGCATATAAAGAACTTAATTAGCTATCTATATATGTTATAATAATGGTTAGGCAATTAAAGTCATAGTTTCCTAATGGTTTAAACTTATGGAACATATAGTAATTCATCCTGGTATTAGAAGCAGGTGGTCCTGAGTTAAAACTATGTTGTCACTCCTAATAGCTTAAACTCAGCTATCTGTCAAGTTAAGCAAAATCAAGCTTAACCTATTTAAGATTTCTTTGTTGGTATGTGGTTTTTGTGATGATAATATATACACATAAAGTGCTAATATTACCAATGTATAGACATCACAATGTTTCTTATGTCCACACAATCATTGATCAAAACCTCTTATAGTTTATTCTAATTAACTTTGTGACTGAACAGTAGTAACTCATCAAATATGTATGAATAAGTATAAAATCACGACATTTTTTATAATTTCTTTTTACAACTAATTGCATGGTTTGTTGTCATTTATGCATAATAAAAGTAGAGTCAATGATAAATCTAGATGAAAATGATATCGTACTAATCATATCAGATTATATCAGCACATGTTCAAGAAAAAAATTATAAAAAATATTCTGTTATTAACACTGCTTGATACGTATATATGCAGAAAGGAGTAATGGTAAATATTCCAAATTTTTGTATGTAACAGATAAAATGATATTTCTCAGGATAAATTTTTGCAAATTTATATTACATATTAAAATGATATTCCAAATTTATGCAGAAAGGAGTAATGATAAATTTTTGTATGTAACAGATAACTTTTTAGCTCATCTCTGAATTAAATTACATATTCAAATGAGTTCATTTATTTTTTTGAACAAATTTTAGTTTGTTTATGACTTGTTTAATTAACGGAATCTTTCTCTATATAAAGTAAACATTGAGTTCTAAATTTTTTATACCTTCACAAATCTTAGTGGATGCATCATATAGCTATCAAGTAATATTATCCTCCTCGAACCAAATCTTATATTATATATAAAAGTTGGGTTCTAGAATTTATAGTTGAGTAACCAAAAGCATGAAAGAATAGGGAGAATAATAAGAACAATTAGAATGTCTACCAAGGCCGGGGCATGCAGCAACCAAGGCCAAGGCAGCCCCAAGGCAGCCCCCATGGGCATGCAGCCAAGGCCAAGGCAGCCCCCATGGGCATGCTGCCAAAGCTAATAGGATCTTACTATATATATTTTTCATCTTCAAAGTTTGAAAATTGTATTAGATAGGAACATGGAAACAGGTGCGATATAAATATATTTATTTTGCCATCTCTTGAAGCAGGAATCTCTACTACTGACTTTTCCTTAGAACATTTTGCTTTCATGACTTTTTTTTTTTGGTTACAAAAAATAGTAAAAGAAACTAAGTTTGAAAGTGTCACAATTAAATGTTTCCAACTCCCTAGACTAATGAAGGCTAATAGTGTTAATTATATGCAAAGAGTTTTACTAATACACGCAAATAAGGAGAAATATGCAAAAGCAAATAATTAATGAGAAAATTATCCCAATTATATGACCATAATACTGTCATTTCACATTTGCATTCTCAGAATCCACCTTCCCAGGATTGACTCAAATGACAAAACTAATTTGGTGCCCCAATAAATGTGTTGAATTCACTGTGAAATCAGCATATCTCACTGAAAGGGAGACAGAGATTTATGAACACGGATTAGTAAGAGTGAATGGAATCTACTTAAGAAACTAAAAATCCAGAAGAGGTTGAAACTCTTTCTTTGGAGAATTGCAGAAATGAGAAAACTTAATGCCAACCAAACCCACCCATAAATCCAAAACTCAACCAGAATATGATATGTGCCCTAGATTAGATGTATGATAGAGGTAGTAAAAATAGAGCACTTATTTTTCATATGCCCTATTGTCAATCATAGCTTAGAGGAGAGGAGTACAGTATGTCCAATAATCCTCTTAAAAGTAAAATTGAGCGAGGTTGAACCTTATGGCGTGAGCATGAATTGTCCATTTACTTCACATATACCGTGAGGCTAACAGATGTGCAAATGCACTAGTTAAAAGGGATTGTCAACAACATAGTATTTTGAAAGTTTATGATACATGCCCATCTTTTGTATATCCAACTTTTGTATGGGATATGAAGCACCTCGGGACTAGTAGAATGTGACATTTGGAGGCTTTTGGGCTTGCTATTGTATAAACTCTCTAATATATAAATAATACTCCCTTCTTTTATCAAAAAATAAATTGAGTGAGGCTTAGTGGTCACATAAATAAGTCTTTTTTTTTTCTTGTGATTTTATTTTTTATTGTTAAACGTGCTCTTATATTTGCTACAATTTTGGATTATTTGTGGTTTTCAAGATTTTTTTTAATTAGTTCCATTGTAATTGTTCTATTCATTTGGATAGACAATTTGGTCAATAAGTTTTGCAAACATCCCTTCCCAACCAATTCATGATATTGGGTTTGAACTTATCTTCTACCCCAGTAAATTCTTAGGCATTAGTAAGTAAGATGAACTTAAATTACCTGTGATTCGTTTGGGTGCAATAGGAATAAGCTGGGGCACAATGGGGGAAGAAGACCAACCAGGTTCTTTAGCACATTCTCACCAACAAGACTTAATTGCTGCACCCAGGGGCGGTGGAGCTTTGTATTAGCTTGGGGGCCCCTGAAATAATATATATTTTTTAAATTATACCATAAATATATAAATATTAAAATTTGAAAGGTTAGGAGTTGGTCCCCTCCCCAAAATGTCCAATAGTCCTCTTTAAAGTAAAATTGGGTGACTGGCTTAGTGGTCACATGCCTTGCATAGACAACTCTCTCTTTCTTTCTTTTTTCTTTTTTTTTTTCTTTTATATATATTGGTGGATTCGGTCATTTATAAAACTTTCTATTTGGAGGTGCATGATAATAGATTAATTTTATTTAAAGAAAGTTAATCATTAAGCATAACTTTGATAACAAATAATAAGTTTTTTTTTAGTGTATTTTTATACATATCTAATATCAAACTAGATAACTTTTATATTTTTGTTAGAATTCAAACAACAATAAGTTCTAAAAATTTAGTAAATATACATACTGAAAGTATATACGCATTTGTATATTACTGGTAGCTCTACCTCTAAGCTAGGGTGGTCATTGCAAAAAAATGTATATATATTTGCCACACAAAAAATTATATACTAAACTAACCTATCATGACCATTTTGATAAAAATGTCGAACAACTTGACTTGAAAATCACAAGAATGTCTAATGAGGGGGTAGCACTATTCTGTGGATGTGCAACTCAATTTTACTTTGTAATAGTGTATGTTGATAAAGTGGACTGTATTTGTTGACTTGTCATTGATATTATCCATCTTCTTGGGATGTGTTTTGATACCACTCAAGAGGTTGGATCTTTTCTTGTTGCTCCCCTTCTAGTATGGAGAGTAGTGCTTTCAGGACAGACTCTCAGGGAGTTGGGGAGGGATTGGGGATGTTACAGGCTCACGCAGTTACATTACTTAATATGATGTCTCTGTACTCTCATTTTGTTGTTTTTTTCTTTTTTCCTCCCTTTTCCTCATTTTGTGTTTCTATGTGTGTTTTTAACGTTTATTTTTCCTGATCGAGCTATTCTATATTTGTCCAGGTTTATTAAAGTAGAAATGTTGAAAGAGAAATTGCTTAGAAACAACAAGGAGACTTACTGGGTTCCTGATTTTGTGAAGGTATAGTGTCTCCCTGCAACAATGACAACAGATTCTCAAAGAAAGCTGGCAGCCTTTTTGAGTCTACAATTGTTGAGTTTTAGATAAAATTTATGACGGCACAAGTTTTCCCACAAAATTCCTATATGCTAGCTATCATACAAATGTTGACAAACTGAAGCTGGCCCAATCTGTTTGGCTTATGAGAGTGTAATAGTTTGGCTTGGTTGCAATTTCTCTGCAACTTGAATGGTTGGATTTGTGTACAGGTTCATATTTTTGTAATTAACTAATAACCAACCTGAAGACAAACCTGCACCACACCTAGTTGTTTGCTCACATGATAGTTTCTTAATTGATTAATTACTGACTGTTTTAAATATATTTTTTCACGTAACAAAGATAATGCGCATTGTTATACAATGAAACTGCATATACCTCATAATTTTCTTAAATCAAACTTGTCACCAGGGTGCAAAAACTTATACATAACCCAATGACTTTAAAAAAACATTTCAGTTCAAAAGACTATGCAGCTTGGGTTGACGTATGTAGTATTAGTATATGTGTTCTATTATAATTCTATAGAAAATCAATTGAGTAAGCAAGATAACCCTTTTCCTATTCTATTTTGTCATTAACCAAAAATGAGTTCCCTAAAAATGAGTTCCAATGAAATAACAATTAATGATTCTTGTTGAGGTCAGCGGTGACATAAGTATGTAGTTGTAGATTTTTATTACAAACTAAAATAAAAATACTCATAGTTGGTGTGTAATATAATATTTAGCTTTCTTATACATCTTACATGTGTACATGATTGTACTACATTGTGTACATGTGGTCCAATCTTCTACATCTTACTGTACTTCTTGTTTATTTTTGCTTCGTAATGGGGGTTTCAGGTAGAAAGACACTGAGCCACCTGTGATTCTTCATCTTCCACTGCTTGCTGAAGATAAGGTAGCTTTCTTTTCATTACTCGCCTTGTGGGAAATGCACCTCGGTGTAATATATGATTACAAAAAATAGAAAGAGTATTCCCTAATCTAGCTATAGTTGCCCTATAGCCAAGTTTATTATAAATGCAGCTAAAACCCACCACCTATACCAGTGTTTTTAAAAACGTAGCTATAGGTCCCCTCTGTAATAAGTAATAAGTTTCACATGATCATAGCTGCATTTATTTTGACTGTCTTATTTGTTTAAAAATACGACTATAGTTATAGTAAGTGAGGCTTTAAAAAACTTTACATCCTTTGTCGGTGAAATTCAATTTACATTATAATCTTAAACAAATTTGTTTAAATAACTACCTTAGCATATAAGGTTCATGGTTAGGCGTCTACTATTTTCTATCTAGAAAATGAACTCACAAACGAAACATCCTCAATCTTTCTCAACCACGTGAAAATCATCTTTATAATACTATGTTTCTTGCAAACCCATAATCCAAAATCACATTCTATATTTCTATATAACAATTTGACAATAACCTAAATGCACCAACATGTTTTTGTTGAAAGATAGGATTGTCTCACAAAAATTTGATAAGGCAATGTTAAGTTTGAACAGGTATCACTCAATAAACAAGACCCCTACCATTGTAGCCTTGATCTCTTTATTTGTAGTAATAAAAAAGACCCCTACTCATTTACAATTGGGATGGTTTTTAGTTGAAAAGCTAGGTGACCTTACCAAACTTGTTTAATCATTGGGTTAGATTTTGATTGACCTTTTTGTGTCAAGCTAGAAAGTCTATATTATTTCTTCCAAATATAGCTGCGTTTTTCTTGATTTGCAAGAAGTATTCTAAATTGGAATGTAACCACCCTCTCACATAGGATAGAAGCCGGAGACTCACTCCCACGTAGGAATATGGTCACATGACTCACACATAGAATACATGGTATACCAGCTCGTCATATAGAGTTTTTTTTTTTAAACATCGTCATATAGAGTGCATGCTTGAGAGTGAGCTTTTCTTTCTACTTTTATTTTTTCTCTAAAGATTGGAACACTAAAATGTGGAGTAATGAGTAAAAGAGAAAAAATGGAGAAATTAAGAGAATATTCGACTAATAAAAATAGTTAATTAGTGCTAATATAGTGATATCTCTTTTTAGCTAAATACACCGTCAACCTTTCTATTTGATTTATTAATTTTGGAAGATTCACAAAACAAAATCTTAATTTTGTTGTATAATTTAATAGGCATAACAAAAAAATTATGATACAAGCCTCTTAATGAAAATAGTTATTACATTTGCTTTATTGCTACATGTTGTGACTTGTGAGGAATGCACAACCTTCTTAACAACCTGCTTGTAATTTACAAAAATGAAAACACTTCATAGTTTGTATATATGTCAGTAAGTGTTTTCTTCCTCTTTCCATAATAACAGTAATTAATATATAGCTAATCTATCAAAATATGAAGCCAAGTGAAAGTAGTATTATAATAGTTCGTATATCTGTCTAAATGTCATATTTACAGATACAAGTGAAAGTAGTATTATAATAATTAACAATTTTAGGTTGAATCGCCACTATTGAATCCATAGGGGTTATTCGGCACATATTGATGAACATACAAACAGCATCGTATGATTTTAGCTTATACTATCACATGTAGGAGACAACTTCTTTTTTGGAAGTACTTATCTTGGTATTCTGGAGGTTGTAATTATTACAATTACATTCATATGTGATTTGTTAATATCTTATTCCAACAATTATGCTTAAAATATTCCAAAACATATCACGTTAAGTTATGCTTCATTTAGTGTTATTATTTAGAAAATTGAAAGCATAGGTTACTTTTCGGTCTTTCGACGCTTTCTTTCTTGGTTTTTTTATTTTTTATTTTTTATTTTTTTATTTGACTTATTTGCCTTATGCATGTTGTTTTATATATATGGGTTTAGTATTTATTCATTTATTCATTTATTTTATACTTTTATTTGCCTTAGCGTGTTCTTTTACGTGGGTTTAGTATTATTTTATTACTATTATTATTTTTTATATTTTTTGGTGTTTGGTTTTATCTGCCTTATGTGTTTTCTTTTATTATTATTAGGGTAGTCGCGAAGTAATTTATATTGAGAGAAAATAACAATATATTAAGGCGCTAAGATTTAGAGATCCACACACAATATGTCTATTAGTAGTCTTAACAATATTTATTTTATAACTCAACTAAAATTCATACAAAGGATTATCTTAGTTGGATAATTTAACAAAAAGAAATCAAGATTTAATTGTTTAAGGTAGTTTCATGTAATTGATTGATTTTAGGCAAAACAAAACTTGTGAATTAGTTCGCAGGGATTACTAAACATTTAACATACCTGGTGTCTATGATAAATCAAAGAATTATACAAAACTAAACACTTTTCTAGATGAGTAAATTAATCAAAAATACAAGAACATAAACATTAAAGCCATTAAATAATTGTTAAGAACATACTAATAAACGGTTGGGTTCATATCTTATTTTAGTAAGGCTTCTAACAAGCCATAATACCAAATAAAACTCTAAAAATTGTAAATAAACTTTAAGAAAACCTAAATTTCGTTCTACAGCAGCTCTCTCTTGAATTTTCCCTAAAGAGCCTTTTTATAGGTCAAGTAATCCTATTACAAGCGGAACTCCTGTTTGGAGAAAATCCTAGGCTTTCAGACGTCACTTAACTAATGTTTTTGGCCCATTTAAAGTTAGTATTATGATGCAAGCTGCGGAAGCGTCAAGAAGCAGAACACGCCTACTTCTAGAAAACAAGAAACAAAACAGGTTTACTTCTAAAAATAATCTCGAATCCACAAAGGTTCTTGAATCCACAAGGAGAAAGGGTTCTAGAATCCACCAGAGAAACAATAGACAAAAGTCTGAATTTTTACTAATATCAATAATCTAAAAAATTTTAATAGATAAAACATGATAAATAAGAAAATATATTCTAAAATAAGTCCTAATTAATACCTAACCATAATAGGAACCAAATTTGACCTAAAAAACATTAAAATCACCTAAAAACAAGGAAATAAATGCCCTTAACCTAAAATAATGAAAATTACAAATTAAATACCAAAATTAATAAATTACAATGATTAAATAGTAAATTGTGTCCTACATCACAATAGGACCTATTGATAAACTAAAACGTTGTAGTTGTAGACATCGCATTTTGTACCCTTTATGACTCGGGCCTTCGTTCCCCAATGATACTAAAATTTTAAGACCCAAGGTTGGTTTAGAGCCTAATTAGATTACAAATTGACTTGAGAGATGTTAAAATGAAAAATATTATTTTTTTAATGAGCAAAAAAATCTATTTTTGGAAAATAAAGGTTAAAAGAAACCCTAAGCTTGCATACGCAAGCATGAACTTGCTTTCCAAACCTCAGTTTTTAATACAAAAAACTTGCCTTTCTGGTGCTTCTGAAATCCTACCTGCGTGCACAGGCTTTGTGCTTGCGTATGCGGCCTAGAAGCCTACATCGTCTGTGAGCCGTTCCAAACCCTCATTTTCACAATATAAATAGCCTTACATGGTATATTTCAAAAACACACAAAAATCCCAATGGAAAACACTAAGATTCACTAGAAATAGTGAATCAAAGAGGGAGATTTTCACAAAATATGCTCAAGTCAATTTTATTTAATTATGGCCTTTTCTGGCCTTGAGCTTATGTTCAAAAATCAAGGCTAGGAGATTTTGCTTTGAGGTATCCTTTTCAAACTCTTCTTTTATTTTCTCCTTTTAAATCTGTCTTTTATTTGTTTCTTTGTTTGTTTTATGCCTTACAACATGTCTGCTTAGAATAGGTTTATGTTTTCTTTATATTTTAAGCATAATAGGTTGCTAGAATTTATGTTTTAAGTGTTACTTTGTTTGCTTGCTTCATTTAGTGTTATTATTTAGAAAATTGAAAGCATAGGTTACTCTTGAGGTAGTGTTATATATATGTTCTATGAAAACGTAAGCATAGTTGGGTATGTTTGTTCGTAACAAATCACCTATAGGTCTCAAATCACCTATGAATATAATTTGAAGGTTTACTGGCTATGCATTACCAAATGTTGTTGTTGGTCAGATTTTGGAAATCTTGTATAGCAATGGATAAAAGTTGGATGAAGAAGCAAAGGGGTTCAATGGAATATATTGAAGGTGTACTTAAATTTGTGGAATTTGCATCTTTACATGCAAGTGATGAGAAAATCTTTTGTCCTTATACGAAATGTGTGAATTTGAGTTTGGTACAGCCAGGGGTGGCACGTGAACATCTGTGGAGTAAGGGGATGCTTCAAAGTTACACACATTGGAAATGGCATGGGGAATCGGCGGCTGTGCCAATGGCCACTGAATGTGGGAGTAGTCATGTGCAAAACTCCCTAGAACAATACGGTGACTTTTATGGGATGTTGCATGATTTGTGCCCCATGCATGAAATGCCACCCGAACCAATGGACGAAGGTGAAACTGTGCAACAATTGGCTCAAGGTCCGAATGATGGTACACAAAAGTTTTACAAAATGATAGATGATGTGGACAAACCTTTATATACTGGTTGTACAAAATTTAGCATATTCTCAGCCATCGTTGTGTTGTTCCAGTTGAAGACTCTTTGTGGTTGGACGAACAAGTCATTTACTATGTTGCTTCAAGTCTTGATGGATATGCTTCCTTCAGACGCTAAGTTGCCAAAGGACCATTATGAGGCTAAGAAGATAGTCCGAGATTTGGGTTTGGGTAATGAGAAGATCCATGCTTGTCCCAATGATTGTATGCTATTTTGGAAGGAGAATGTTAACCTCGAGGCATGTCCTTCTTGCAAAGTTTCAAGGTGGAAAACGAATGAGGCATCCGTTATAGGTAATAATGCCTCATCCAGTAAGGGAAAGAAGAAAGCTGCAAAGATCCTACGGTGGTTCCCTTTAAAACCAAGATTGCAGCGACTATTTTTGTCACTCGACCTGGCTTGTTCTATGAAATGGCATGTTAATGGTCGTACAGATGACGGGGTAATGCGGCATCCTACTGACTCGAATGCATGGAAAATGTTTGACACTACGCATTTACAGTTCTCATCTGAGCCTCGTAATGTCAAACTTGGATTAGCTGCGGATGGGTTTAACCCCTTCGGAATGCTGAATACTACTCACAGCACTTGGCCTGTCATGCTAGTCCCTTACAATCTCCTGCCTTGGCTGTGCATGAAACGGTCATCTTTGATTCTATCACTAGTTATTCTTGGTCCTAAATCGCCAAGGATTGCGATAGATGTGTAGTTGCAACCCTTAGTAGAAGAACTGAGGGAATTATGGGATGTTGGAGTAGAAGCATATGATGCATCTTCAAAAAATGTATTCCAATTGCGTGCAGCATTGATGTGGACCGTACATGATTTTCCTGCATACGCAGATGTGTCGGGTTGGAGTACGAAGGTTAAGTTTGCGTGTCCTTGTTGTGCCTCGGAGACCGACTCTCGATATTTAAACGATGGCCACAAATTTTGTTACATGGGACATAGGCGATGGTTGGGTAGTGACCACGAATTTCGGGAAGAAAATGCATTATTTGATGGATCTACTGATATGCGAGTGGCTCCTGTGCCACCAGTTGCGTTAGACATAATTGTGGACACTGAAAGTTTAGTTGGACGTTGTCTGGGAAAGAAATGTCAAGAAAAATACAACAAAAGAAAGAGAGGTGAGGCAAACCAATGTGTTTGGAAGAAAAGAAGTATTTTTTTCAGCTTGCCTTATTGGGAGGATCACAAGTTGCGACACAATCTTGATGTGATGCATATAGAGAAGAATGTGATGGACAATATACTTGGCACGGTGTTGAACTTAAAGGACTGGACAAAGGACAATTACAAGGCACGCCTTGACTTGGTGGACATGGGAATAAGGAGTGAACTCCACCTATGGTGAAAAGGTGATGATAAGTATATGATACCGCCCGCGTGTTTTCATATGACTGCATTGGAGAAATATGGTTTCTTGCAAGTTTTACGGGACGTAAGAATGCCTGATGGATATGCTTCCAACATCTCACGCCGTGTCAATTTGAAAGAACGTAAGATTTCTTGTTTAAAGAGTCATGATAATCACATCCTGATGCAACAACTCCTTCCAATTTCTTTACGAGGATCTTTGCCATCGCACGTTACTAGGCCTTTGATAAAGTTAGCTTGTTTCTTCAGGAAAATTTGTTCGAAAACCATTACGGTTTCAGATATTGCGAGTGCTGAGGCAGACATTGCAGTCACGTTGTGTGAATTGGAAAAGATATTTCCTTCATCTTTCTTCACTGTGATGGTACATTTGGTCATGCACTTGGCTACTGAAGCCAAGATTGGTGGTCCAGTTCAGTACCATTGGATGTACCCCATTGAGAGGTAAGTCGTATGTAATACATGTACAGTATGAGGCTTCCTATGCGCTTTGTAATAGCTACTGTCAATTACTAACCTTCTCATGCGCATTATAGGTACCTCTCATGCCTTAAGTCTTACGTAAGAAATAGGGCTGCTCCAGAAGGGTGTATTGCCGAAGGATACATAGTGGAGGAATGCTTAACGTTTTGTTCACAGTATATGGAAGGAGTTGAAACTATATTCAATCGACCCACGAGGACGATAGAGGAGTCAATAGGGGCGGTTTCAAGTGTGGCTCTAGACAATAGGGAGTTGACCCAAGCTCATCGCTACGTGCTATTCAATTCCGAGAACATTTACCAGTTTTGTGAGTAAGTACTACGGACACCAATATAATTGCACGACAATCCAATGTTCGCTACGTGTATTAACACTAATACAATTGCCATCGCATGCAGGATGCACAAAAGTTTGATGGAGGACGAATTTCGAAGGGGCCACTGTTGTATATCCAATGCTATTATTCATAAACACCACATGGAGAAGTTTTGTGGCTGGTTTAGATCTCACGTATGTGTCACATCTTCAACTTCTTAACCTTGCAACTTTCCCATAAGTAGAATGACTGTACTAATTATAATAAGTTTGTTTGGTTATATTAGGTGATGTCAATGACTGATGTATTGAAAAAAATACATGTTTGTATCGCATACAAAACATACGCAGCGGAAAAATTAACGGATCTACTTCATTCGCAATTGATAACATGTACTATGTAAGTTTCAGAATTTGAGAACAAGAATGCGTACCTTGGTGTGGTGAAATTCAAAAACCGAAGATCAGAAGTTCTTGGGAAGACTTTTAATCTTCACTCCAATTCCACTTAATGCCCAAGATGTGTGGTCTCTCAATCAATTTCCAAGGAGAGAATAATGAGTGTCCAACACTCACATATAAACCATTTCATTCCTTATGAGAATTCTTATGAAAGACTCTTATGGAAAAACCCCTTAATGAAATTCTGTATATTTCTCTCCTTATATACAACTGATTATCTAATTGAGCTAGCCTTTTGGGCCACTCCAATTGGGCTCTAGTATGTGGCTTGGAATAGGACCAAAAGGAACCAATAAGACACTAGCTCCAATGGGCCTTAGACTTTTCTGTCAACTTTTGACAAGTTCAAAGTTACCATTAACTATATTTAATACCACTATATAAATATAGTTGCACTCTAGGCCTTATCTCTAAATTATATTCCAAGACTTTATTATACATGCAACCCCTTCATTAAAATATTCATAGTAATACAAAGTCATGAAATAGACTGCCACTTTGAAAATTACTACATCTTAATCCTTGAGTATCCGGTTTAATCCTTTACGTTATTCATCATATATTTATGAAATCCAATTTCATAAATATATACTTTAGTAACAACTTCCTAAAGTGGTTGGACCCAACTCTCTTGAATAACCAAACCCATTAAACTTATCTCAAGGGAATATTTTATATCTCCGTTAAGAGATTATGAATTCCATCTTGAGAATATATGTTCCATCAACACTAAATGCGGCTGCCCAACATATTGAGGTTTTGATCGTGACTCATAGATCTCACTCCTGATATATCAAAGCAACCTACATCTCATAATCAGGTCCATTATTCTCTCAGGATTTAGAGTTGATGTAAATAGAAGTCGTGAGATTTATTATTCATTTGACAGTCGTTAGGAGAATAATAAATCTCACAGCGGTCCAGTTCAATATGTCTTAACTCTTAAAACATATCAACATACCAACTAGAAGTCTCCACTTCCATGATCAAGACAAATCATCGTAGTTGATATGTTATAGTCTTTGCAGATGAAATGCCCAATTTCATCATCGACTACGAACTAAAATTCTGAGTTTATAAAAAACTTGTGATTTATATCTTCTGTGATTAAATCACATAAATCACATACTATGCATCTCATGGACTAAGATAATGTCTCATTAGTTCATTTATAGATAGTCTCTTATAATTAAACAAATTAATTATTTATGACATGCCAATGAAATTGGATTTTAGGACATAAACCCCAACAATCTCCCACTTGCCCTTAAAGACAATTTACCACATATCCGACACTTATCTCCCTTTAGAGTAATTCATAATTACTCTAAGGCAAGGCTTGGAAACAAGTTTCAATCAAATTTATTGCATAAATTATCTTTTCTACTACTACTTCTTAAGTACTCATATCTCTCTAATGAGATAATACTTACGCTTACTGTGTATCTTCACCACCTAGGATGAACACATATCTTGAAGTCCAACTTCATGAATCACACGTGTATCTTCACCATTTAGGATGAACACATATCTTGAAGTCCAACTTCATGAATCACAATCAAACTACAAGTCAGTATTTGTACATCCAGTAATTATCAAAACTTCACTTTTGTGGACAAGCATATAATCCCTCATTCTCCTAAGATATTTGAGTATATGCTGTACTCCCACTAAATTAAGTGATCTTTAATTCAATTGATCTTTGCTCACTATGCCCACCGCAAAATAGATATTTAGCATAGTATATAGCATAGCATAAAGACTTTCTTATAGACATGATATTAGGAACCGTCTTAATATGCTCTTCCTTTTATATGTCTAAGGACCATAATCCTTTATAAAAGAACTTCAAACTTAAAAGGAAGGAAATCCTTTCTTGAAATATTACATGCTATACTTGGCTAGAATCTAATCTATTTAAGCAGTTTGAAATAGACCCAACATCCTAATTTCTGAATTTTAACAAAGTTTAATTCTTAGGATGTGACTAGTCTTTCCCAAGTACTTTATATCAAACTGGACTAGACAACAAAACCTCTATTGATGACTATAACTCTACATCATTCTAAATGATTAGAATGTCATCAACATACATTATGAGATTTATTATTCTATATAGCTTTACATACACCTAAGGTCTTTTAATACTTGATCAAAATCAAACAATTTGATTTCTTGATCAAGATGATATTTTATGGTTCATATGCTTGCTTTAGTCCATAAATGGAATTTAAGCAACTTGCATACTTAACATTATTGGTTCATTGCTATGTACAAGTCTAGGTACATCATATAGATGTCTTTCTCAAGATTGCTATTAAAAGAAGTTTTCTTGATATCCATTGTCATATTTCATCCAAATGAAATATAATGGATAAGAGAATCTAGATAGAGTCAAACTTGACTATTGGTGAAAAAATCTTTTCATAATCGAACTATTTCTTTCTAAATAAATCTTTTCGCCACTAGTCTTGACTTTGAAGGTTTGTACCTTCAATTCTATCAATCTCATTTTATTGTAGGCTTATTTGAGAACAATAGGCTCAATGCCAATAGGCGCCTTTACAAGTTCTAGACTTTAAATAGAATCTAATTCTATTCACATAACCTTGATCCAATAATTAATATTCATATCATCTATTGCCTCTACGTAGGACCGATGATCAAATTCATATTCTTGTGAAATGACTTCAAAAGTTTATCCCAAAAGTATGAATTTACAATCCTCCCACTATGATATTGTACTGGTGTTTTAGCTATATATATATATAGAATAATACCTTGTGGTGTATCTAATACAACCATCTCATTTCTAAATGTACTTTATAGTTGTCTTACAAAAAATTCTAACATTTTTCTTCTAGAACAATTCTTTAAGATTATTCACGTAGTCATCATCAAGAACTTTGTATTTGTACTTTACAAACATCTTGTCTTCTTTATGACTACCAAAATAATCTTATGCAATTCCTTTTGGATACCCATCATAAACACACATTTTTCTACCTTTTGATTTCAATTTGTCAGACTTCCTTTCTAGCACAAGTGCTGGACATTTCCAAAAGTGGAAGTATCTATACTAGGTTTTCACCCAATACACAATTTGATAAATGTCATAGGAACAAACTTTTGAAATCAATTTTAGAAAATGTATAGTAGTAATTAGAGTATATCTCCAAAAGAAAAAAGCAAATGGAAATACTTATCATGTACTTTACTATTTCTAAAAAAGTCTTTTTCCTCCTTTATGTATGTTATGATTTAAAGAAGTCATTAATACTATATTTCTTTACAATAAAGGAGTTCTATATCATATTATCCTCTAAATAGAATTTATAGATTGAGAATTTAACAAAATAATGGTTCTAAAAGTCCATCTTTCGCCCATCTTTCACCAATCTTGAATACAATTTAGATTAATAAGATCTAGACTTAAGTGCCAAAACATACAATGCCAAAGGATGGAAACTTTCTCTTTAAAAAGTAAAACTTGTAAATTTCCATCTAGAAAACAATCATGGACAAAGCTTAGTTTAACCAAATCAGAAACACTTTCCTTTTGTCATACTTTTGAGTCTAATTTCCTTTTGGCAACTACTAGGGCAACTTGCTTGCCCAACTGTTTGGTATTATATAATTCTTCTTCTTACCACCCTTACCTTTCGGTTTAGGCTAAGAATTCGAATTAAATCATATTAATCCTAGCCTTAGCTTTTAGGATGTCTTTCGTTGTGTAGAACTCACTCATCAATTCAGATAATATATAAAGAATTTATTTTCAAAACAATCTAAATTGATCAAATGATTCTAACAAGGACTTGTGGATCATATCCATATGAGATTAATATTTAATCTCTGCAGCCAAGAACTTCCAATTCATTTTAAAATTAAAACATTTTCATAAAATGATATAGAATTGGAACTTCTTAAACTTTTCTTAGCACTCAATATGATTCATATCGAATATCGTCTAGTAGCACAATATTTCATACCAAAACATCTCATTTAGACTTAATATAAAGTCTAAGTCTAGTACTAACTCTTGCATCTCATGCTGTAGCACAATTGAGAAAGAAGCCAATGTAGCATATTAGCATTTCAATGGAGACTATGATCATATCATAAGCTATCTTTCATCAATGCATCATGCATAGGAAATTATGACAATGCTGAATCAAAACATAAATATGTACTTCAGCTCCTTTAAACACCATGTCCAAAATTATTTCTTAGTTAATGTGATTCTATTAAAATAGTAGATAGAGTACAAAATTTATGACAACTTTATTTTGAGACTATGAACATAATTACAAGGACATTATATTTCGCAACCACTACCATATAATATGGAACCCATTAGAAACATATTATACTAGGTGTAACGACAACCCAATCCCACAATTAATATTCCTCAGCATAGAGTGAATATCAACTACTATGATTAGGTGAGAATTATTCTTATTATTAATACTATCATGGTAACTCTTACCAAACAAAAATAATTTGCCGTTCTTCCTTTGGCCTCTAAGTAATAATAGCAAGAACTCAGCATAGAGGATACTATCAAACTTAGTCTAGTGTACACCATTGTCTAGAATCATGTGTAGCCACATTTCATCCCTTTAACAGGCTTATTTTGTAGTACCATGATAAAAACACCATCCACATGGAATGCAAAGCTCAAAGCTAAGACAAGGTGTTTGATCAAACCACTATAAACCAGGAAATTCAATCTTGTAGTACCATGAAATAAACATCCTCCGTATGGAACACAAGGCTCGAGGCCAAGACGAGATGTATACCCCACACCATTATGAACCAACAATGGAGGCCGTGAGATCCAACCCTTGTATCTCTCTCCCACTAGAAATTTTAAAACAAGTGGATTGTCATGAAATCATTGTGATCTAATCACAATTTTAACCCTACACATTAAATGTGTTTAATTGTTTAAATTCAATGTGATGTTACTAAGTCACGTCACAATAGTGTAACAAACATTCGTGCAATCACAAAGAAGTTTAACCTTGTAATCCGTGAAGTAAATACCCTCCGCATGGAATGCAAGACTCGAAGTCAAGACAAGTTATCTATTCACATTATAATAAACTTAACAAAAGGGTTATTTCAATACTCTCACTCGTTATTTGGGTTTTTCTTAAATAATTGCGATCCCATCACAACTAATAACCTTGCACTTGTTGAAAACTCTAATCTCATTAGAATCGCTAACTAAAATGGAAGTCCTAAACTATTTAGGATTCCTTAAACACTAACGAATCAAAAATTAGTTATATAGAACTCTATCCTTAACTTATTTGATAAAGTATTCTAATATCATTAGAAACTATATACCTTTTAATTAAGCTTTAATCTCATTAAAACTTCTAATTAAAATAAATTAAGTTAAAGACTAAGAGTTCTATTTAACTAATATCTTTGATTTCATTAGGTCTTTTATTTAGAAACATGTGTAATCTAATCACACATAGCATTGCTCTTTCCTTATATGTGAAAACACTTAGAATAATTCAAAATTCTCAGATTTCGATCGATTGAATCTATTTCTAGATCGATCGAAAAAATTAAAAATTCATACCAAAATAAACAAATTGGCTACTGTTTCACTCGATCGATCGAATCTAATTTTCGATCGATCAAAACTCATGAAACTTGAATTTTCAGAATTTTTCTGAAGCAGTTTTCAACGATTTTCAAGAACAAACTACCATCATATGAACATAATAGATTGAGTTTGAGACTAAAACTAAAATCCATTGATGCTATAGCCTTAAGATTCAATTTAACATACTTAAATTCAAACTTAAACAACATCATAACATCAATATCAGTTTTCATCAAACAATAATCTCAATGACCATGCAGAAAATTAAGTATATAATCTTCTAACAACATGAAATTACTTTCTCTAATTCCAAAACTCACAAAACATGTTATACAGATTCGAAATTGAAGACCACTTTGATACCATTTATTGGAAAATTGCATGTTTGTATCGCATACAAAACATACGCAGCAGAAAAATTAACGAATCTACTTCATTCGCAATTGATAACATGTATCATGTAAGTTTCAGAATTTGAGAACAAGAATGCGTACCTTGGTGTGGTGAAATTCAAAAACCGAAGATCAGAAGTTCTTAGGAAGACTTTTAATCTTCACTCCAATTCCACTTAATGCCCAAGATGTGTGGTTTCTCAATCAATTTCCAAGGAGAGAATAATGAGTGTCCAACACTCACATACAAACCATTTCATTCCTTATGAGAATTCTTATGAAAGACTCTTATGGAAAAACCCCTTAATGAAATTCTGTATGTTTATCTCCTTATATACAACTGATTATCTAATTGGGCTAGCCTTTTGGGCCATTCCAATTGGGCTCTAGTATGTGGCTTGGAGTAGGACCAAAAAGGACCAATAAGATACTAGCTCCAATGGGCCTTGGATTTTTCTATCAACTCTTGACAAGTCCAAAGTTACCATTAATTATATTTAATACCACTATATAAATATAGTGGCACTTTAGGCTTTATCTATAAATTATATCCCAAGACTTTATTATACATGCAACCCCTTCATTAAAATATTCGTAGTAATACAAAGTCATGAAATAGACTGCCACTTTGAAAATTACTACATCTTAATCCTTGAGTACCAGGTTTAATCCTTTACGTTATTCATCATATATTTATGAAATCCAATTTCATAAATATATACTTTAGTAACAACTTACTAAAGTGGTTGGACCCAACTCTCTTGAATAACCAAACCCATTAAACTTATCTCAAGGGAATATTTTATATCTCCGTTAAGAGATTATGAATTCCATCTTGAGAATATATGTTCCATCAACACTAAATGCGGCTGCCCAACATATTGAGGTTTTGATCGTGACTCATAGATCTCATTCCTGATATATCAAAGCAACCTACATCTCATGATCAGGTCCATTATTCTCTAAGGATTTAGAGTTGATGTAAATAGAAGTCGTGAGATTTATTATTAATTTGACAGTCGTTAGGAGAATAATAAATCTCACAGCGGTCCAGTTCAATATGTCTTAACTCTTAAAACATATCAACATACCAACTAGAAGTCTCCACTTCCATGATCAAGACAAATCATCATAGTTGATATGTTATAATCTTCGCAGATGAAATGCCCAATTTCATCACCGACTACGAACTAAAATTCTGAGTTTATAAAGAACTTGTGATTTATATCTTCTGTGACTAAATCACATAAATCACATACTATGCATCTCATGGACTAAGCTAATATCCCATTAGTTCATTTATAGATAGTCTCTTATAATTAAACAAATTAATTATTTATGACATGCCAATGAAATTGGATTTTAGGGCATAAACCCCAACATGATGCTGATAGGGAAAGTACTGCACTTACTAATACACTTATCACACTTTCCAAAGGGCCATATACTTCAGTAAATCGGCTGAAACAATATGTCATAAATGGGTTAAAATTTAGGAGTTCGAATGTCGAGGAAAATAGAAAAACGCAGAATAGTGGAGTTAGTGTCACCACTGAAGATAACATTACGTACTATGGTGTGTTGACAGATATTATTGAGTTGAATTATTCTGGCAATATCAGACATGTGTTATTCAAGTGTACATGGGTTCATAATCAAAATAGGAGGAGATATAAGACTGATGAGTTTGGATTTGCTATGGTGAATTTTACTCACTCCATACATGGTGGGGAGGAAATGGTGCATGAACCATATGTCTTGGCGTCTCAAGCTACACAAGTTTTTTATGTTGAAGATAAAAGGCATAAAGATTGGTATGTCGTTGTTAAAACGAAAGTCAGAGATGTGTTTGATGCCGGTATTTGCCCCCATTGTGACGAGGATGACACGGATGAGTTTTTTGAGAACATTTCGTACTCTCTCACTAGTAATGATGTTGGTAGGGATGACCTTCATTGGGGTCGAGATGATGTGAAGGGAATGACAATTGATGCCTCTATCATTGGCGAAAGAGATCTTCATGAAATGGACGACTTGGATGATTGTGAGTTCGTTGATGATGAGTCCAACGATGAAGATGACAACGAAGTCGAGTACAGCGATGATAAGTAGTGTAATAGGATACTACTGTTGTATGTGTAATTATGTTATAGTTATTATTGAAATTATAAGTAGAATTTGTAAAGGTCTATTGCGTGCAAAGTTTGACAATGTTGCATATATATGCAAAAACTGTTATTTCTTCATGTTGTGAATGTCTAACAGTTTTAACATATGTAATTATCAAGTGAAACTGTTACTTCTTCATGTTGTTGCATATATATGTTACAACTGTTATTTCTTCGTGTTGTTAAGAAATAACAGTTTTAACATATATAATTATCTTTAACATATATAATTATCTTTAAAACTGTTATTTCTTAATGTGATTGCTTGTTGGCTATAATTATCTTTATGTTTGTGTTGTAAAGGTGTTGGATGCAAGAATGGGGAGGAAATGTCAATTGCCACTTGTTTACATTGGGCAAGGATCATCGCATTCCCGACAAAGGGTGGAGGCAGCAGATGAGGAAGCCCATATTTATGAGGAGGCAAGACCGGTGGCAAGTGACGATGAGACACAGGCCCCAGGTAGTTAACATGTCTTCGAATGTAAAGTTTGATGTTTATTACTAGATGCGTCATTCAGTTCTAATAGCTATAATCTGTCCATTGGGTTCACATTTTTTAATATTGTAGGATTTATGTTTTGCAATTTGAATTATGAGTTGCTGGTTTACAAAACATAATAATATATTTAAAATATCTAAATAATTCTATTTGACATCAAATTTGTAAGAAAAACAAGGGTTTTACTTCAAAGTAAATGTTCCTTTATGTATTTCTTCAAATTTTGTTATAATTTAGTCCAAAATTGCTTATGTGTTAATAGTTAAATGGTGTCAAACAAGTTTTTATAAGTTCAATGTTAAATTAACTTAACATGATTTCACATGTTTGGGGTCATGATAAGACAAACAAACGGATTTTCCTTAGCTTTTTTATATTTTAATTTTAGGGAAACTATTCCTAGCTATTATCCCTTGGGTCCAATTTGGTCAACTTTGGTCTATTCGGTCCAATTTGGTCTGCTCAGTCCATTCATTTCCCTTCAGTCCATTTCGGTCCAATTTGGTCTACTTCGGTCCTTTAGGTCCACTATGGTCCATTCGATCACTTCGGTCCAATTTGATCCACTTTGGTCCATTCCGTCCACTTTGGTCCATTTTAGTTCACTTTGGTCCATTCAGTGCACTTAAGAATGATCAAAGATCAGTTTGGGTTGAAATTATATATTCTAAATCCAAATTTATTAAGGAAAAATGAAGGCAACCTAAACGAAGTGAGGTTGCTCATCTTTTCAAAAGTTAGGTAAGTGCATGCTTGTTTAAAGATGCAAAATTAACCTAAATCAAAATAAACTCACAAAATCTTGTCATAGGAAGAGGTCATAATTTGATTTTCCTTTTATTTTTATAAGTGCCAAGACATAGTTTTGGTAAAGTGCTCTCCTTTGTAGGCCAAGTTACAACCTTTCTATGGGACTTATAAGTTACTATTAAGGAGAATTGGTTGCAGGTTGTCATAGAGGGTAATGCGTTACGAAATGTGTTGATTGCCAATATAATGGGTGAACAAGTTGACTGGTCAATTACTCATAGTGCCAACAATTTCTAGGTTCATTAGTCATAGTACCAAGAAGTCCCATACATTTATGAAGTCACAGAATTAAGAATTACCAGTCAGTCTAATTATAATGAAAGTCAGCAAATGTTCTCAACAATTAACTTGGTATAGTAGGGGAGGTATTAGTTGTTTGCGACCTCATTAAATCCAAAGTCAACTGAATATATTGCTATTCCTAATGATTGAAAATTAGACTTGCACAACTTGTGGGTTACATGAATGCGTGGGAGAAAGGCCTAAATTTACTCATGTTTTGTTTAAATGAAATCATAAACCTTTTATTATTTAAGTTGCTAGATGCATAATTTTTGCGTGGTGTGATATTTTTCACTAGTTGTGAGCTTTGATAAATCAGTCCTAATATTGGTGGTTTTGTATATATAAATGATTATGTTCAAACCCCAGCACCGGTACAAAATCCAGCACCAAAAAATAGGCGTGCAAGACGTGGAAAAACAAGGTTGGCTGACATATGGGCAATGACTGGTGAGTACAAAATCTAGTTGCCGTTAAATGATGAAGGCCAACCGATTGGGCGGGTCGGGTCTTTGTTCATTCGGTGGTTGGGCTCGTTTTGCGAGAATGGCCTATTATGCCCGCTTACGCCTACTGGTTGGCCAAGCGTCCTTGAGAATTTTAAACAGGATTGTTGGGTGGAGATTGAGGTAGTATGAAAATAAAATATAAGTTACTACATTTACAGCTGCTGTCCTAATTAAATGACATATTCATCCGCTGTTCTAATTAACATACTACATTTTGCTAACTCCATTTTTGCATTTCGGAAGCGGTATATAATTGATCCCACTATTGTCGCACCACCCAATCAAATGGATTGGGCAATGCATCAACTAGGGGAACTGAGGAGAAATCGCAAGACCAAGTTGAAGAAGGATCACAAAAAACGTGGGATGACACGTGAACAGGTATTGGGTAGCTAACCGCCAACTGTTATCACAGCGCAATAGACGGAGATGGTTGACTATTGGTTCAATGACAAAACAGAGGTACTGCTACTTTCTTCGTCGATCTCATCTTCGTGGTAATTTAATCAAGAGATGTTTTCTTTTTTTATTTTTGACGGTAATGTGGTTGCAGACATTAAGTAACAAAAACAAGGAGAGTCGAGGTAAACAGAAGGAAATAGCAAGGTTTGGGGCCAAAAGTTTTGCACAAATTTCTGATGAAATGGTAAGAAATAAACTTAGAATTCATGAACGCCTACATGATGTTTTTAATATTTTGTTTTTAACCTCATTTCATATGTTTTACGAATAAGGATAAGTTAGTTAAATTATAGGTATTTTTGTAAGTAAAAAATGCAATAAATAACTTTATGCATCCTCTTAATATATAGAGATGACTTTCTTAAACGTGCTCTTAATATATAAATATTAAGCAGCCACTTAAGGAGAGTAATTATCCTAACATGATCCTAGCCTAATTATGCATGTCTATAAATATTCAAAATCACCCAAACATGATTAAATGGCAATCACACAAGCTTGCTATTCATTATAGTGACTAGAAGCATAAAAACAATGAAATAAAAAGGGATTTATAGAATAGGATTTAAAACTAAGGGGAAGCTTTGGAATTGATGAAGGATTATTTATTTGGAAATTTTCTGAATTGATTTGGGAGAGAATTTGGGTGTTAATTTTATGGAATAGGAATAACAAATTTTCTCTTACATACCATGTGCTTTGGGTCCAAATTTTGTTCATCTTATTTTGAGTTTTTGTTCTTTTTTTTTATGTTTTTTTTCTTTTTAGTTTTGAGGTACAAATTATGCACACTTGGTCAATATGTAGTTCACGAACACCATTTTGCTTGTTCTTGATACAAATGGAAAGTTTGTGTAACGTACTTTCTAATGTACCAACTTTGGGTCATTTTGTGCTATGATAAAAAGAAAAAAAAATGTTCCTTAGCAATTGAGAAGTGGGGTGATTCAAATGGGAAGTTTTCAATGTTTATTTTTTGTCATCCTTGGTGCACATATTTTCTAGCAATCTGGTGAGCATCGAACATAACTTTTTGTTGCAAATCATAGAGAAACATGCCTAGTTTACTAAGTCCCAACATTTTAGATCACCCATGGGTAATTTGTGACAAATTTGTGTGCAAAGTGGGCATCTCAATCTTATCTTGAGCCAATTTCTATGGGTTTTACATGATTCTTTCCATTTATATAAACTTACATTTTGGATACTTGGATCTCTGTTTAACTCAAATAAAGTGTCATTAAAAATAGGCTTATGATGCCTATTTTCTAACTCCCCATGTCATTTTTTAGAAGCCTAATCATATGTATCTCTGTGGATTCTCTTTGTTTGTGTGGAATTTTTGTGGTCCAAACCTATCAAATTGAAGCTGGACATATAAGATATTTCCAAAAATACCTCATTTGCATCAAACCGGTGCCAGTATAAGCAACATAAAGAAGTTAGGGAAGAGGGAGGAAAATTATTCGCTACCTTTCAAAAGTGAGATAAAAAATAAATAAATTATTTAAAAAACCTAATAAGACCTCAAATTATTTATGTAAGACGAACGGTTGGATTATTAAAAATATTAACATTAACACATTTTCTCCTTCATTGTTTAAATGTTACTAATTTTCTATGCTTTATAGAAAAAGCATATATATCCTTAATTAATTGAAATATATACTTTTTTGCCATGCGGTTCATGTCATGAACCCCACCGTCTATATATAGTATAAATCAACTTGTAGATTAGTCATATTAATATACATGCAATGATAATGCAACTTGCAATATAAGACTGAGATCTAATTAAGGAAATTTTGTTTTTCCCTCTGTCTGAATTGAAGTTCTGCATATTTTTATTTTTAATTTCTTCATTTAACAAGCCCACGTGTATTTGGAAGCTAGCTAAATCCTCTCATTTATTGCTAGTGGACCTAAATTAACTGCTGTAACAGTCAAAACCTACCAAGGAGGTGCTCTCCAAAATTATTTAATACTCTCTCAACTTTATCTTTATTTGACTAACTTTGCTATGTTATGACTATTTCATTGTGGGTTTGTGTTAATTGTGGCATAACAACATGAACGCCTTAGTGTTTATTGTATGAATTTTGTTCATCATGTAGGCGAAAGCTAAAGGGGCGGCCGTCAAGCGCGCAGATGTGTACCAACAAGTATACCACACCAAAGATGGGGTTGTTGTTACTACCCATGCGCAAAACAACATGGTAAGCACAATTTGATCGAATTGAATTTTAGTGTAAATTGTGTTTGTATTGATTATGGTGTGTAATGTGTTGTTTGGTTCTTGTGGGAAAACAGGATAGGATGGCAGCACTTTTGAATGAACAGGGCATACGACTACAATGAGAGATTGGTAGTGGAATCCTCTGGTCCAAAGACAATGCGTATGCTCGGGTGATAGGTCGTCTAGAGCACCCAGGACGTGTACGTGGGGTAGGTTTTGGAATCACCCCATCAGGAAGAAATGCCACAAACCTTTCACAGTTTACCTCGACTCCATTGTCGTCAAGCAGAACGACCCAAAGGATGTCAAAGTTGGAGACGAGTCATGAAGAGCTTAGGGAGCAACTAGCTCAATCTAGGGAGGAACTAGCGAAGCATAGGGAGGAACTAGCTCAATCTGAGGCGAGGCATAGGGAGGAACTAACTCAATTTGAGGCAAGGCACCAAGCACAAATGGCCGAAGTGATGACGTCGATGAGAGACATGTTTAACCAACTTAGCCCAGTTATGTGTGATTCAAATCCTTCTCAGGTAGCAAACATATGTTATTTAGCAAAAAACTACTCTTTGCAATGCATTGTTATGTGATATTAATACGATGCCTTTAATATATTTTAGGGTGGCAATGCTTGATGGGAATGATGGGAATGAAACTGTGAATCTTGAGGTAAAACAAAATTTCTCTAAAAATAGTAGCCACCATATATACATGCTATGATGGATAAACTATGAACCTCAGTAGTCAATACAGTAGGAAAGAAAACTTTCTACTGGTGAATATGTTATAAAATCTCATAATGCAATTTTATTATTGTAATATAAGTTGATTCAAGGCGCATTTCAAAGGTCTATGATATAGTGACTACTCTAGAGTATCTCATTCTTATTTGCCACCTGAAACATGAAGAACACAGTTTCTTGGCATATGCACATCTCCACGACTAGACACATGCAAAATATGTAATGTAAAGGAAAAAAACAATAGCTCTCATTATCAATCTCAATAATGTATTGCTGAACTTGATTGAATTGGAAGTTTTGACTAGATTTTTTTCTTCTCTCTAAGTTTTAACTTTGATAAATTGACTAAGTATGTTACTACACTACTCTTGTTAAATTATTAACGAATAGTTGAACTACAACTAGTCTTCCTCTCATGTTACTAAGTTGATGAAAACAACATAACTGATATGGCAGAGATTGATCCTTGCTTATATTTTCTTTGTATTGTTTTTTTTTTAATCCAAATGAGCTCTCCCTATTTCTAATTATCTAGGTACGTAGTCTCGCACCTATCATATATAATCTGTATTACTTTTCCCTTTCATTTTGGCATTTGAAAAGCCAAATCACACCATAATTAGGCAAAAATAATGGCAAATTATGTCTCTTTCCCTCATAACATTATTCTGCCAAATTGCTCCATGATCATGCCTTTTGATACAAATGTGCATCTAAGCATTGCCGAATTACAATTTTGAATTCATGTTTAGAGTATTATGTATTGAAAGCAAAAATTTGGCAAATTTTACTTGACAAAGAATAATTTGTGCAGTTTTACCATGAAGTGGACAAGAAAGCGTTTCTGTTCACTGAAAGATGCTAAGAAGTATGTCAAAATGGAAGCAAATGAAACTGAGGAAACTCCTGAGGCCTCACAACCTGGTGGACATTCTAAGCATGTTGTAAAATTTTTGTGAATAGACATGAACAAACGTTTGTATATATTTTTTTGTTAACACAAGGTTAGTGATGTTGCTGCTTGCTGGCTGTGGCTGTTTGAGGGCAGTTTAGAATGTAAAAAAATCCTTCTTGTATATTTTTTGTGATGTACAAAATCTTGTATATATCTTTTGGCAATTTTGTGTTGGGAACTTGTTTATGGAACTTGTGATGTTGGGATGTAAAAAAATCCTAAGTTGTGATAGCAGGAGAAAAAAAAAAAAAAAAAAAAACCTATAATCGCGTTTTACAAACGCAGCTATAGTTTTTTCCAATGTAGCTGAAAGCGGGGTCTATAGCCACGTTTTTTTACAAACGCAGCTATAGGTTTGGCCTATAACTAAACGCAGCTGAAAGCGGGCTTATAGCTGCGTTTGTAAAAAAACGCGGCTATAGACCCCGCTTTCAGATACATTGGAAGAAACTATAGCCGCGTTTTTAAAATGCGACTATAGGTCCGAAGCCTATAACCATGGTTATAAACGCAACTCAAAGCTGTTCTGTAGCCGCATTTTTAAAAAACGCAGCTATAAGCCTGAAGCCTATAGCCGCGGTTAAAAAACGCGGCTATAGGTCTGACCTTTAGCCGCGGCTATAGACCCGAAGGGGCTATGGCTGCGTAGTATTGGCCTAGTTTGTAAACGGGGCTATAGGAAATGCAATTATATCCTATAGTTGCGTTTTTGGGGTCTATAGCCGCGTTTTTGAAACGCGGCTATAGACCCCGTTTTTTGTAGCGATCACCATATCATTTGTCTCTTTTACTTCTACTATTGGTTATTGTGATATGGTGTGTGTACGTTTTGACCAAGTATTTTATAACTAATTGGTTGATTAACTTGACTTAAAATTTGTAACTTGGCAGGAATATAAATTTGTCCTAACATAGAATATTGAGATACTACTATAAAAAAAAAAAAATACAAAAAATATATATAGGTTGCTCTCTTTTTTTGGACACCATAGGTTGAAATTCTCTCAAAAAAAAGTTTCACTTTTTTAGCGTCCCAAAAACTTGAGAAAAATCGTAAACTACAAGCTATCCATTATTCTAGACAAGGTGCACAAGAAATATCGAATTGTTCACTGGCTCAAAGATGCTCCATTGGTACGGTAAAATTTTCAATAGTCCAGCACAATGAATAACTTGATACTGCTTTTCAAGTGGATAGTTATTGGTGCATATGATCCTAATAATTGTGGCTTAGGTCTGTGTAAGATATATATGCCAAAAAAAAAAAAAAAAGACTCATCATCTAGAGTTTGGTGAAGCGCATGCGCATGCATATATATATATATATATATATACACTATGGAAAGCAACATTTGAATTAGGGTCTTTTTCTTTTGTTTGGAAAATTAATCTGTGAGTAAGCTATTAGGCTGTAATTAATTTATTGGAAAGGCAATGTGACAAATTTGATTTGGCTCTCTAGCTAGTTAGTGGAACTGAACATGTCACAAAACCTATCCAATTAAATGTGCACAATGCATTAGCCCAATCAAAGAAGAGAATATATCAATCATTCTTATTTAAGTTTATCCCAGAAATTATAGTCCCAAAGTGGTGTATTGCACCATGAAATTTATCATGTTGGACCCTCCCATTCTTTTTGTTTCTATTATTGGTTTGAAACATATTATCCAAGAGTTTTGTAGTTTAATCGGTATTATTGACGGTTTAAGTCTTCATCTCCCATTTTAACTATCAAGTATCGAATTAAAAAAGAGAAGAAAGAAACTTAATATCGTAAGACCAATAATTTAAAAAAACTTATTGCTTTAATAATTTAAGAAAAATTTAGAAGTTACCTACTTCTTTTAGTTTAATTTTTTATATATAAGAAGATAGCAAATTTCATTAAGAAGAAGATAAAAACAATACATCTTGAATCAATGTAGACTCAATCCTATACGAATTTTCTTCTATTCAAGTTACATAGCTAGTTTATAAATTGATTTCAACGGTTTGGAGTTGTTACGATATTAAGGAAATAGGCATTATATGTATATATACGTACAAGGCACCTATGTATGTAAAAATGGGTGAATTCTTATCAACTTAAATGGAAAACTGCCTATCATATTTATGAAGGTTCTTTTTTTTTTTTTTTTCCATAAATCTACAAATAGTAAGTAGACATCATTCAAATTTAGTTTGAATCAAAATATGCAAAAATGGTAAGGCTCTATTAAATTAATGAGGTAGCCTTATCATTACACGGGGTGAATTAAGGGTGGCAATTCGTGTTCATGTGTCGGGTTCGTGTCGTGTCAACTCATGAGTATTCGACTAGATAGACTAATACTTACCCGACATGTTTATTAAACGGGTCAAGATTCCTCAACCCTAACACAACCCATTTATTAAACGGGTCTGTCATGTCGACCTGTTTATCAGATTTTATCAAAATAAAAAATAAAATTTATGAAAAAACAAACAAATAAATATTTTTAATATAAAAATTAGAACTAGCGAGTAACTGCATCACAAATAATTATTCAAAACTAAAGCATAACTCAATATCACAAATAATCAATCATAATATGTCAAAGAAAATAAATTACAACAACTAATAAGTTTATATACCTAGAGTTTGAAAGGTATATTGGTAAAATGTCATTTAATTAAACGGGTTAGACGAGTCAAATGAGTTCTATATGTTGAACACTAACCTAACCCGTTTATTAAACGGGTCAGTCATGTTAACCCGAATATGACACGAACCCATTAAGCCTCAACTCATAACCTGCTAATTTCGTGTCGTGTCGTGTTCAATTTTGCCACCCCTACGGTGAATAAATCATGATATAATATAAAGTTTTGGTTAAGAAAAAAAATTTCAGGATAGTAAATTTTCACTAATTAGAAACATAGTCTAGAGAGCATTCACTAATTTTCACTATCGCAAATTCGTCTTTGATTGATAACTTTTTTTGCTGTTGTATAACAAAATGGTATTACTAATTAAGAGAAATGTCTAAAAATTTAATTGGATTATGAAATAACTTTTTTTTTTTATTTTATTATGCTGAATTTGTTATGAAAATAACTTATCATGATCGAAACCCTAAATCGAAAATTGAAACCCTAAACCTAAAATCGAAACCCTAAACCAAAAATGGGAATCCTAAAACACAAATCAAAACAAACAATTTAAAAAACTTACTATTAGTCGGCCTTGCGAGAGTGTCTTGAGTGAGATTAAGAGTTCGAGAGAGAGAGGGAGAGACCCAAGGCAGCGCCGGTGATGGGGACTGGGCTTTGTCGGCGCCGATTCTTCTCTATTGACAAATGCTTGCAAACCCAACTCAAAATCCGTGAATCAAACCCATTGTTTATTATTGCATACAGAGACAGTGCAAAGTGTGTGTGTGAGAGAGAGAAAGAGAGAGAGAGTGTGTGTGTGTGTGTGTGTTACCAGTTCCAGATTCCAACCTTGAAAGGGTCAGACTTTTTGTAAGAACAAGACCCGAAGTTCTCGATTTTGGAAGAGAATTGATCGATGAGAAGGGAATGGAGAGGAGGGAGGGGATTCAAAGAGGGTGGAAGTGAGGGAAGGAGGGGAGTGTGTTGGATCGAGTGGTAGCTTGAGAGTTGAGAGTGGTCTGAGAGTTTTTTGAGATCAAGAGCTTAGGGTTTTTTTCAATTGTGTGGAGTTGAGGGATTTTTTTTTATTTTTTTATTTATACTAAATTTTTAAGCCGCATTCAACCAAACGTAGCTCCAGACATGTAGAAGCTGCGTTTAATCAAACGCAGCTCTATAAATGTCTAAGCTGCATTTATTAAACGCAGCTCCAGACATGTTTAAGCTGCGTTTAATCAAATGCAGCTCTAAGCATCTTTTAAGTTGCGTTTATTAAACGCAGCTCCAGACATATTGAAAAAAAAAAAAAAAAAAACCTTGGATGGGTCTGTAGTTGCGTTTTTAAGAACGCGGCTTAAATCCTACCCAGCTAAACGCAGCCTCACCATCACAAAATGCGGCTTCAGAGCTGATCTATAGCCACGTTTAGTAAACGCGGCTATACGTCCAGGGGTGGAGTTGCATTTTTCATAAACGAGGCTCAAAGTTTCACCTATAGCCGTGTTTTTTGTAGTGTCACCGTAGCCTTATTTCATAAAATGTAATTGGATTAAGGAATGCCATTTTTTTTTCTGAATTTATTATGAAATAACTTAAGGTTATATCAACATATAGCCTTATTTCATTTCAGTACTTTTCTTTCAATTTTTTTTTTTAATTACTCTCTCCTCTTTGTTGAAAATTTAAAAAACTGTGAAATGCATGTAATTAAATGCATGTGAGAAGAAAGGAGTGATTAAAAAAGTTATCAATCTTTTTGGCCAGAGCAAAAAGAATAATTTTGTCACCTACTAGCTACTGTGTCACGTACGTGTTGAAATTGAAAAATTCAGCATCGCACTTTGTGGCATATGCAAATTAACGTCGGTTCTGTATTGTGGCGGAAATAGCACTAGTGCAAAGTAAAGTTCGGGCAACACTTGGCAGACGTAGGTAGCTTTGGATGACACACAAGTTCTTTGCTTAGGCTTAAGGCAATAGCCTTTTTTTTAAAAAAAATTTATTTTATAATTTTAAGAATGCCGAAAATTCCAATAATAAAAAAAAAAAAAAAGGTTATATGGGCGTTTTGGATTACATCATTGAGGTGTGGAGCAACATCCTCCACCCATACCCAAAACCTAACATGTTTAGTAAGGTTATGGGTAGTAGAATTTCCTTGGCAACGAACATGTGAAGAACTAAGGCAATAAGCTTATGAGTAATTCTAGACCACATTATTTTTTATAATTATCTTATGTGGCAGTCTGTGATTGCATGTTTGTCACTTTCATATGGACCTATCAATTTTCTTTTACTACTCTACGCCTGTCACATCAAATTTGTGGCAAAAAAGAATGTGGTTCTAGATTTTATCTAAACAAATGAGCTCAACATAGGTATATATGAATGATAAATAGTTAGGGAAAATTACATGTCCAATGCTCTAGTGCACTGGGTAGGACACAATACTACAATATAGACACATGATCAATTTTGGATACATGTTCATAATGTATCAAATCCAATTATATAAAATCCAATTAGAGTCAAATTTTATGCCATGTGCCCATCCAATATTCTTAATTTTGGTGCAGCTATTTACTACACAACAAAAATCGAGGAGTCCAATTTAATTTTCTTAATTTTTTTGCCAAATGAGTTATTAAGTGAGAAAACCATATAATCAAAATTAATAAACTTTTTTTTTTTAAATTTTCTCCCCTTTATGTTTGAGGTCTTTCACAATTCCCTAATTTATCTTTGAAACTAACCATTTTTCCCCTCTATATTTGGAAAATAAGCAAATACCCCATATAACTTTTTTAGTTAAATCCAACAAAATCTTTTCAAGAAGTTATTAGTCATACACCACAAAGAAGAGAAAATTTTGAGGATTATATTTTATTTTCTTGGATTGCATTTTTAATCATTGTGATTCTATTGGATTTAACTAAAAAAGTAATAAATTTGGGGTGTTGCTCATTTTTCAAACATAGAAATGAAAATTGGTTGATTTCAAAGATGTATAATATGGAAAATTGTGAATTACCCTAAATATAAAAGGAGAAAGTGCATCTCCTTAAAATAAAAAAATCACCGTCATTAATTCATTGTCCTCTACGTCCATTCCTATAGATTTGCCCCAGTCCCATAATCCCTAGAAAATCTCCCAAGTAAAAAAAATCACCAGCATTGATTCATTGTCCTCTACGTCCGTTCCTATAGCTTTGCCCCCATCCCATAATCCCTAGAAAATCTCCCAAGTGGTCTCGGTCTCTCTCTCGGTCTCTCTCTCTCTCAAAACAGCTTTTGCACCACCTAGAGATCGACTCTACCCCAAACAAAGTCAATCACTAGAGAAAGTAAAGATGGAGGATCAAACTGAGATCGGATCAATTAAGAAAATGATGAGTATTTTTGCGGCTACCCCCATCCATTAATTTTCACACGGTGTAACCCGCATCCCAAACTTGTCCTGAATGTAGTCTAATTCACCTTATATATAGAGTTCACTAAAGTAATAAAATGGTTTTTATTTCTAATTTAAAATATATTAAAATAAATAATGACTCTAAATATTTTCAAAAATTCTTAATTTTCAAATAAAGCCAAATCTTTTTGAAATAGCCTTGGGGAGATTAGAATAAAATTTTCATTCATACAATGCGTGCAGGTGGAAGATTTTGTAATCCTTAACATTTCCCCTCCAAGTAATCTGAGGTTCTTTTTAAAAAAGAAAAGAAAAATTAAATTAATATTATTAAATAAATGCAAATAATTATTCTATAAGCAGTCCAATTCCAATGAGGGGCATCAAACACCTCATTTGGAAAGTAATGGTTCAAAACCAAAGCATGTACATTAATGTTAGAAGAAAGAGAAACATTAACGAATGCCCTAAAAACATTAGTTTAAAATTTATTTTTAGAAATATTTTATAGAAAAATGATAAAGCAATTAATTTTGTAGACAGTTTTTTATATTTTCCATAAAAATTATGTTAAAACTTTCTTAATATGGTTTATTAACAATGAAAGATGCTAATGAGTGCCCTTAGGGTATTGGTTAATAATACATTTTAGAAAAGTTTTGACGTCACTTTTATAGGAAATGAAAAAAGCTGTCAAAACATTAATTGCTTTTTTTTTCTTTTTCTATAAAAATTTTCTTTAATTAGATTGTTAACCAATACTCTAAAGACACTTATTAGCATGACTCATTAACAATTATCTTAAGAACATCATTAACATAACCTAGCCACCCTTATCTAGTTGATTAGCAGCCACGTGCGCCTCTTTTTTAAAGCATTGGAACCACGCCTTTGCATGGGAGTTTTGACTCACCAAACCTTTCATATCACTAATTAAATGACACAACTTCCGAGTTTGATTGGTGAGCAGTAACCATCACGCTGTCTATCATCGATTTAGCGTCCTTTCATTTGTAGCAAATCTGGTGCCTTCATATGGAGCAAACACTAATGCTCATCTTAATGCAAGAGCCTTAGCAATAGCTCATAGCTGTAGAACAAGTTGAAGAGCATTGCACTTTGCACTCAAAGCCTTTTGAGCTGGAATCTGCTATTTCTTGCAATAAGTGCTGTGAGTAGCTGTTTCTCTCTCCCAAGCTGCATCGAAGTTAACTAATTTGTGCTATTAGCTAGGGATAACTCATATGTATATATGTACTAGTAATATTTTGGAATAGATGATACGCCTATAAAAAAGAGTGAGATGAAAAGTGTCCTGAAGACTTGGGAAGTTTCAATTTAGTTATTTTAAAATTTTGTAGGGGAAAAAAAGGTTTCACCTTAGCATCTGTAGCAACCTCCCTATCTATATATTCCACATTTTAGGATTTTGCTATACACATATATATATATTTTTTTTTTTTTGCTTCCCTAAATATAGGGAAACACTGTCCATTTCTTGAACCATTATTTTATATCATTTGTTGTATTTTGGTAACTAAAATCAGGGCCAGGCTTAGGTCCAGTGTCTAGTAGTATTGAACTCATTGAGATGGTGACACATGCCGACTTTTGAACATGTGTCATCATCTGACTGGGTCCAATGCTTAGGTCTAGTGTCCAGTGACATTGAACCCGTTGAGATGGTGACACGTGTCATCATCTGACCGGGTCCAGTGCACTGGACCTAAACTAAGTCCCTAAATGTGCCACTTGTAACTCTTCTTTCGGCCAACAATGAAGCTATTTATGTGGCCATAGCAGCCATCCTCCTGTTATTGTCTCTCATTGACTCTTCTCTCTTCTTGTGTTTTCTTCCATGTCAAGTGGGTCTTTTGTCCATTCAATCCGATCGGACTTGGCTATATTATTTTTCCGTAATGATATTGTATTCCAAACTTAATTAATGTGTCATCGAATTTTTCCTTTGAGTTTGAGAAAAGGTGTTAAAGATTTCAAGGTCCAATTAATATGGGAAATAATGTCTTTTTTTACAAACAATGAATTTGGATTAGAGAAGAATGGATTTAGGCCTTAACTTTCGCTAACAGAACTTAGGGAAGAAATAGCAAGTGTGAAATAGGCAAACCTCACTTTAAGGAGGATTGGACCATATATATATAACATCATTGGCAATTGCTCACCAATATATACACACACACATATATATATATATATTTATATATATATATATGACATTGCATATGACAATGATCATAATGTGAAAGTTTTTGTCCCTGAATAATTCTCTTTTTTTTTTTTTTTTCTTTGTTTTTTTCCCCTTCTGTTGCTTCGCTTCTTCTTTTGCTAAGATGTGTACTATAGCTTTAGCCATGTTCGCGCCCTTTCATAATCTTTGCGTTGTCTTAGTTATTTGCAGTAAATGAATAAACGGAGGACTATTTGAAAAAGAAGAGAAAAAAGGGGGGGACCGGTGGGGTGGTGTCTCACTCATTTCAGATCATCGGATTTCTTACCGTTTTGTTACTTTCTTTGTCTATTTGCTCCCATTCATAGCATGCCGGTATGATATATAATAAGTCTACAGTTTTCAATGTAACACAGTCTAAGTGAAAATTATCATTATGGACTTTACATTTTTAGGTTGCTGTTTCAAAAATGGAAAACAAGTCGCACTATTGAGACTGTTTAGCTAATAATCGAAGTGCAAGTTATATAAATAACAAATAAACAAAACACAAGTTATATGAATAAACAAAACCCGTTACAGCAACAATTAACACACAAATAGGGAATTGCATATATTCAATCCGTGCGTTCCATTACAACAATTCAAAAAAAAAAGAAAAAAGAAAAAGAGATAATGGGGCAGCCTATTTCTTTAACTTGGTCTTCGTTGCACCCTTGGAAGGCTGGTCTGAAGTGGCTTCAGGGTCCTCGGGGCTTTCACCTATAGGAATAGCTTGTAGAGGCATTACAAGGAGAGCTGTCTCTTCAGCCTGAGCGGCCTGGGCATCAGCTGGAGGCTTTGCAACATCTTGGGGTACTCCCTGGCTAGGGCCCTTATCTGCCTCGGTTACCCTTGATGGCTCGACCTCCTTGGCAGGCTCATCAGAAGAAGTCAAAGCAAGGACAATATCAGGATGGCTTGCCTCAACCACCTCGGGAGAAGTGCCAGCCTCAGAGCTAGGAAGGCCGGCTCTCGGATGGCAAGAGGGTAGTATACATTCTCTGCCTTCCAAAGGTCAGATGAAGCCTCAACTCCAGCTTGTTTGAGGGCTTCATTCCAAACCTGGGAACAGTAGAGCCTGCACACCCCAGGTACTTAAGCCTTGAGAATGGCCTGTGTCTCATCCATTCCCAAGGCGTAAGTATCTTCCTCGGCCTTCTCCTTGGAGCTCTCGGCCTTAGTCCTGGGGAACTCGACCTCCGCCTTAGCCCTCAAGGCTTCATCCCTGGCCCACTCTGCGGCGTTCCTAGCCCCCTCGGCCTCGGCCAGCTTTTTCTTCAGATCAGCAATCTGCTCCTTGGCAATCTTCAGCTGATCCTCAACCTCGAGTAGGCGCCTTGTCTGGTCTTCAGCCTGTTTTTTGGTGCTGGCCAAACCTGATTCAGCACTGTCTCTGGCCCTTGTCATCTCCTTCAAGTCCTCCCTTGCCTTCACAAGATCAGTTTCGGAGTTCTTAAGGGTCCGCGTGGCATCCAAGCGCTTGTCACGCTCGAATTCCAAGGCCCTACTCTAATCATTGACCAACTCTTCCAACCTGTAAGTGGCCTGGACAGCCTGCCAAATTGAAACAAGTTCACGATAAGATGGAAACTAAGGGACAAGGATCAATAGAGTCGTAAATGTTAGAAGTCTTACCATGCCCATGTACCTCTTCACGCTGAGGAAGACCTCCTGCTTCCTCATATTCCCCAGCTCGGCCATATCGTTGGGAAGCAGTAAGCACCTCTCTAGTGCATCAGCCACGTAGGCACCTTCGCCCCCTCGGAAGTCCCTAAGCGAGGCGTTTTCCATCAGGGGCTCCCCATGGAGCATTAGGGCAGGAAGCCAGGCCTGGGGCTCGGACTGCATGGCGACTTCCTTTTCTGGGCCCTGGTGCCCGACCTTCAGTTGTTTTGAAGCTCGCTGGGTTTCATCTTCCTCCTGAGAGGAGCGAGGCTGTCCCCCATCCATGGGCTTTTTGCCTTTGGATCCCCTTTTCCTTTTTGGATCAGCGGGCTTGGGCCGAGGAGGCAAAGTTGGCTGGGGAGGGGGAGGAAGTTTAGGCCGTGGCGATGACGACTTCAACTGGATGGAGGATGACCTGGTCTAAGCAAGTTGAGACTTGGGAGGAGGAGGAAGCTTGGGCTGTGGCCTCCTCGGCTGGCCCTCAATCAGGTCAAGCAAGTCGGTTGAGGGTTTCTTCTTAAAACCCATCTCGGCCTGAGAAGAAGTACCTACTGAGGAGAGGTCCGCTTCAGTCAAACTGGGGTCGCCCAGATCACCAGAGGGATCCTTGAACATATTGTCTTGATCAAATACACCAAAATCGTCCTTGGCCTCTTCAGCTTGAGGGGACGAGGAAGGACCTGCCAACGTAGCGCCTTCTGTAACAGGGGATTCTTCAGCAATCAAAAACCCTTGTTCTGCTATGGTGATTCTGTGAAGCCGAGGATCTTTGGCTCTGATCACGTACTTCGGGGCCGAGAATGATTTCTGGATGGGATCGTACCAAAGGATCTTGTGAGTAGCTCTGACCTGGTTGTCAGCTTCGTTCATAAAAACCTCCGCCCTAAGGATGGTCACCAAATCTTCCCGGTTGACCAAGTGAAAGTGTCGGCCAAAGGCGTGTGGATCTATAGAAAAGAAAGCATATCCGTATTGGCAGCCAAACGGTGCAAACTATGACAATGCAAAAGATCAACCCTCTCCTACTCTGAATACCCCACCTGGTGCCCCCTCTTCTGTCGGACAGGGAAGGCCGTCGTGCCACCTCCTTGACACGATGAGAAAATCCTTATTCAGCCCCTTGCTAGACTCTGGGAGGTACTGAATAAGCCGAACCTTGTCGTCCCTCATTTTCATATAGTAAGATTTACCCTTCAGGTGTTGGAGGTTGTAACACCAGTTTACATCGTGATGGGTCAACCTTAACTCCATTTTCTCATTTAAAGCATCCACACAACCCAGGATCCTAAACATATTGACGGCGCACTAGGTGGGAGCTAATCGAAAATGTTTAAGGTAATCTCTCATCATCGGTCCCATGGGGATTCTCATACCACCTTCAAGGAAGACGATTATGGGAATCACCACTTCACTATCTTCCTTCCTAAAAAGTCACTCCCCTTCCTCACAGTATCTCAAGCCTACGTTATTGGGAATCCTATAGTCGGAAATGAATTTCTCCATTGTCTTCAGACTCAACCAACTTCTTAAACCTACCCATCCCTAGAAACGGCTAAAGGACTCAAGGGAGGACGATAAAAAGAGAGGAATAAGAGAAAAAGAAACTTAGAGGGGAGAAAATATGAGTCAGAGAGAGTAGAAACTTACAGAAATAAGGAAAAGCTCCTCGGACAGGCTTTTTATGCTGAATAGAAAGGCGAGTTGGGCTAGAGATTTGACAGAACTCAGGATACATGCACAAGAACTCTTGAATGTGAAAGTAAAGAGGCGAATCGGTTCGAATGGGCATTTATACCTTCAATTAAAAATAACCGTGCCGGTTTTCCCGCCCATAAAGTTAAAAAATCTCCACTATTGGATCACCATCACACCGTTGAACGTGGGGAGCACAGAGCCGCCAGAATTTAATGAGAGCGCGCCTCGTATACCGAAGCGTCAGGAATGTGCCTTGGACAAGCGAAAAGACTCTAGCGCTGACGAAAGACAAGACTTGATGAGCCATGATGAAAGGCCGGAGGACATCAAAACCCTCCTCTCCTTCCGAGGAGCCAGACAGCAGGATTTTGAGGGGCTATTGTGGGGTCAATGAATTTGGCTACCCCGGCCCACTTTATACTAAGCCCAAGGCCCGCGTTGAGGAAGAAAAAATGTCCGAAGACGAACGGAGAAAGTCCTAACTACCAAGAAGCATCGCCGAGGACAATCATGTCCTCGGCGAATCGAGATCATAGAAGGGAAGGGCAGTGCGCCATCAAGGGCAGTTTTGTAGAGCGTCCCAAGAAAAAGGACAAGTACCATAGGTCAGCCATAAGAGCCTAGAGGAGGAGCAATTCAGGGAGAAGCTGTCACCTCTACATTAAATGCCCACAACTAACGTTCTGGCCGCATTAATGAGGAAATAATCCCTGAATAGTGTTGTTTTGGTTGCTGCAACTCACAGAAGGTTTGAGACGGCGGCTGATGAGACAAGCACTCAAGTAGTGACCTACACGATCAACAAATTGAGGGTCAAGATCAACCTAAAGAGGGTATAAAATGTAAAGAGGTCCTCCAGAGAAGGGATCGGAGATTGGAAGTAGAAAGCACTGTAGCAACCTGTATCATCTTTGTAACCTCGGTATCCAAGCATTGAGGAGATAATAAGAACATGATAGCTCCTCGGACCGGTGTCCACGATAGATTTTCACACTTAAAGCCCTTTTTCTTGTTACTTAGTCTTCCCATAATCATGTTTATTCATTGTAACCCTCACTAAGGCCTAGTCCTTAAACCCATCATCTACAAATTTATTATTTAGGGCTAGTTGGGCTTGAATCTACTTTTCCAACATCAGAAGTGCTCAAACCCAGTCCCTATAGTTCCCATCTTCAATTCAACCTAGCCTAGACTAAGAAAACTTCTTATAGACATGATGGAGGAGATGCCTAAGTGGTGGCTTTACCTACTCTTATAATATGTACCTAACTAGTGTATATATATATTGGTTGAGTTTTTTTTTTTTTTTTTTTTTTTTTTTCTAATGTACAATGTTCATATTCTCACAAAAATTGATGAGGAGAATTGGAACCCAAAATAGAAAGAACCAAATAATACACAGAATCACAAAGATCTTGATATTTCACATACTTATCAGTGCTTACTAGTAATGTTAAATATTAACACATAAAGATTCCTTTCAGGTGGGATTTAATAGCTGGTAGGATTCCAGGCCGAAATGCTGTAGAGGTAGAGAGATTTTGGATAATGAGACACCATGAACATGAAGGGGTCGCTGGTAAAAGAAAAGTGCATTAGAAAGAGAATTATAAAGTCTTTGGTCATATAACATCATTGGCAATTTCTCACCAATATATATATATATATATATATGACATTGCATATGACAATGATCATAATGTGAAAGTTTTTGTCCCTAAATAATTTTTTTTTTTTTTTTTTTTTTTTGTTTCTTTGTTTTTTTCCCCTTCTGCTGCTTCGCTTCTTCTTTTGTTGAGATGTGTACTATAGCTTTAGCCATGTGCGCGCTCTTTCATAATCTTTGCGTTGTCTTATTTATTTGCAGTAAATGAATAAACGGAGGAATATTTGAAAAAGAAGAGAAAAAAGGGGGGGACCGGAGGGTTGGTGTCTCACTCATTTCAGATCATCGGATTTCTCACTTTTTTGTTACTTTCTTTGTCTATTTGCTCCCATTCATAGCATGTCGGTATGATATGTTTTAGATATCATTGGCCACATCATGGAAACTATAGGGGCTATACATAGTTCAACCTATCTGAATACTTTCTCAAAAAGGAAAAGAAAAAAGAAAAAAACCTATAGGAATAGTTCCCATCTTCAATTCAACCTAGCCTAGACTAAGAAAACTTCTTATAGACATGATGGAGGAGATGCCTAAGTGGTGGCTTTACCTGCTCTTATAATATGTACCTAACTAGTGTATATATATACTGGTTGAGTTATTTATTTATTTTTTTTCTAATGTACAATGTTCATATTCTCACAAAAATTGATGAGGATAATCGGAACCCAAAATAGAAAGAACCAAATAATACACAGAATCACAAAGATCTTGATATTTCACATACTTGTCAGTGCTTACTAGTAATGTTAAATATTAACACATAAAGATTCCTTTCAGGTGGGATTTAATAGCTGGTAGGATTTCAGGCCGAAATGCTGTAGAGGTAGAGAGATTTTGGATAATAAGACATCATGATCATGAAGGGGAAGCTGGTAAAAGAAAAGTGCATTAGAAAGAGAATTATAAAGTCTTTGGTCATATAACATCATTGGCAATTGCTCACCAATATATATATATATGACATTGCATATGACAATGATCATAATGTGAAAGTTTTTGTCCCTGAATAATTCTCTCTCTTTTTTTTTTTTTTTTTTTTTTTTTTTTTTTTTTCCTTCTGTTGCTTCGCTTCTTCTTTTGCTGAGATGTGTACTATAGCTTTAGCCATGTGCGCTCTCTTTCATAATCTTTGCGTTGTCTTATTTATTTGCAGTAAATGAATAAACGGAAGAATATTTGAAAAAGAAGAGAAAAAAGGGGGGGACCGGAGGGTTGGTGTCTCACTCATTTCAGATCATTGGATTTCTTACCTTTTTGTTACTTTCTTTGTCTATTTGCTCCCATTCATTGCATGACGGTATGATATATATTAAGTCTACAGTTTTCAATGTAACAATATTATGAGGATAATGGTATTTGCATATAATATTTTGTGCACAAAAATGATTAACTCACCTTTACAATTGATGTTATCATGATAATATTCTTAGATGTGATCACACCATTATAAGAATAAATTTTGTGCACAATTTTCGTGGATATGAGTCATGTGCATGGATCATGTTCTTTATATCAAAATAGAACCTATCTTTTTTCCCCCTTAATAGATAGTCAATACCTATCATTTTCAGATAAATTATTTCTTGAATACCCTTGATTTAGTTTAATCATATACATAATAATATTTTCTAAATCTTATCTATAATATTTGAATCCTTTTGTTTTTCTGAGTATACGAATTATTACTTGTGAAAGATAATATCTAACATCCTAAGTATATATTTAGACCCCAATTACCAATTTTACGGCAAAAACACTTTTAAGCTTAATCTAACAATTAATGCCAAATATAAGTGATTAAGCAAATTTCATTGTATACATATTCAAATAGCAATAAATGAATATAAAGCAATAAAAAGTGTGGAATAATAAATGAGCAAATCACACAAAAACACCAAAATGTATTTTCGAAGAGGAAATTAGAGCTCCTGGCAAAAAATCTCTTTGTGGCACCATCACTAAATCTCCACTAGTGAATAGTTGTGGTACATGATTGAATAAGGATCCTCCAAGCCTAAACCTTTCTTAGTACTTGTGCCCTCTAAGTTCTAACTAGCAATCGACTTTTCGAAGTCTTTTCTTTACCTTAAATCATAGTCCATGTGTTGAGTGGCCAACAACAAGCCACCAAGACTTCTTGGATTTGTGGTGTTGCTACCAATGGTTCCCAGCACCAATAACTTAAGGTATATCACTCAAAGGCAATAAGGAGTGATTGGGAAATCACCTCTCAAGATATGAACATGGTGAGAGGGAAAGAGAAAGAAAAACTATGGATTCTCTCAAGGGAATGAATGAGTTTTCTCTTTCAAAGGGATGAGCACAATAAGCTCTCACACAATTGATCCCCTAAAGCATAAAAAATGATCAAAGAACCTGCGAAGGCAACGTTATAATGACAGAAAAATTAGAGAAATGTTATAGCATGATCAAAATACCCCCCAAAACATAAGGAATGATCTCATACCCTTTAAACATTTTAATAATTTCTTAAGTTCCAAGGGCATTTATGTCATTTTTTAGGCTTAAGATGTATGTGTGTAACATTTTTTACTGCATAGGGGGTATTTCGTCATTTTTTTTGCGTTTACGGGGGTATTTGGATCATTTCTTTTAGTCTTAGAGTGTATTTTTGGTCATTTTTAAAGTTTTCAGAGTATTTTGGTGACCTTTTGGCTTAGGGTGTATAGTGGACATTTTTAATGTCTATAGGGTATTTCGTTCATTTGCAGCTGTCGAGGGTATTTTGGTGTCTCAGCCATTTTTTGAGTTTGTGGGGTAGGTTGGCCTTCTTTTAGTCTTAGGGGTATTTCAGTCGTTTTTAAATGAATATTAAATTATATTTCTTCCAATTTTGGTTTTTTCTTATGATTCAAGGGTATTGTGGTCTTTTTTATAGGCTTCAATGGTATTTCAGTTATTTTTCTTGCTTCGGGGGTATTTTAGTCATTTTTTGGGTGGTAGGGGTGTCTCAGCCATTTTTTGAGTTTGTGGGGGTAGGTTGGCCTTCTTTTAGTCTTAGGGGTATTTCAGTCGTTTTCACTGAATAATACATTATATTTCCTCCCATTTTGGTGTTTACTTAGGATTCAAGAGTATTGTGGCCTTTTTTTAGGCTTCAAAGGTATTTGAGCTATTTTTCTTGCTTCAGGGGTGTTTCAACCATTTTTTGGGTGGTAGGGGTGTTTCGGTCATTTTCTATGGTTATGGAGGTAAGTTGGCATTCTTTTAGTTTTAAGGGTATTTTAGTCATTCCAAAGTAATATTAAATTATATTTTAATTTTTTGGTCCTCCAGTCTCATCTTACATTTTTTTTAGTTATCATTATATTTTAGTAATTTGTAGCGAGGAATTATATTTTATTAATTTGAAGTATTGAATTAAAATATATTAAATTAGTTTGAAGTATTAACTTCAATTAAATTTTGTTAAATTGAATTATTAAAATATATTTTTATTAATTAATATCTTTCATTTTATTAATTTGTAGTGTTAAATAATATTTTATTAATTTGAAGTATTATATTAACTCTTATTAATTATTAAATTATACTCAATTAATTTGTAGTATTAAAATATATTTACATAATTGGAAGTATTAATTATATTGTTATTGATTAGTAAATTATAACAACCGAAACACTCCCCCCTAAACCTAAAAAATTACCGAAATAACCCCCTAAACATAAAAATGTTTGAAATACACTTCGAAACCTAAAAAATGACTGAAATACCCCTGAACCCTAAAAACTGACTGAAACACCCTCCTTAAACATAAAAATGTTCAAAATAAGACCAAAACCTAAATAATGATCGAAACACTCCCAGAACCTAAAAAATGACCGAAACACCCTCCTTAAACATAAAAATGTTCAAAATAAGACCAAAACCTAAATAACGATCGAAACACTCCCAAAACCTAAAAAATGACCGAAATACCCAAAAACCTAAAAAATGACTGAAATACCCTGAGGTTTCATGGTATTTCGGGTTATTTTTTAGGATTCAAGAGTATTTTGGTCATTTTTTAGGTTTCGGAGGGTATTTTAGTCATTTTCTTAGGTTTCAGGAGTGTTTCGGTCATTATCTAGGTTTCGGGGGTATTTCGGTCATTTTTTAGGTTTCGGGGGGTATTTTAGACATTTTTATGTTTAGGGAATATTTTGGTCATTTTTTAGGTTTTGAGGTGTGTTTTGGTTATACTTTAGTTTTAGGGGGTATTTTGGGCATTTTTTAAGTTTAGGGGGCATCTTGGTCTTTTTTTTTAGGCTTAGGGAGTATTTTGGTCATTTTTTAGGTTTAGGGGGTATATTTTGATCATTCTTTTTACCGCCTTTTTTTTTTATTTAAAAAAAAAATCACGTTTTATTTGGTTGTAATTTGAATGGTGTATCGGTCATTTTTTATTAAATATATATTAATAAAAGCATCATTTTAAGTTTTACTAAAATAATTTTAAAATAAATTAATCAAGAAATTTGTATATATAAATAATTTATTGTCAACCTATATATATTGTTATAGGTAAAATATTTTTAGGTAAATGTATATTGCCTTAGTGGTAAGCACGTTTGTTTTTCAAGTTCCTGTCCTAGGTTCTAACCTTCATAACAGCTTTTTTTTCATTTTTTAAGTTTCTACTATCAAAACGACGTTGTTTTGAATTTATATAAAACTAAACATCTAAAACTAAAACCCTAGCATCTCTTTCTCCTTCAGCCGCTCCGTCCTCTCTCTCTCTCTCTCTCTCTTCACACACAGCCTCCATCATTCCTTCTCACACACACAGCCTCCATCAAACCTTTCTTATTTTATTTCATTCAGATTGCTCTTCTTCTTCTTCTTCCTCTCTCTCTCTCTCTCTCCACCCTCACACCCACCACCCCAAAAAATGGATAGGAATAAACTATGCAATTCATCCCAAGATGCTGAAGTGAGAAAAGGGCCATGGACCGTGGAAGAAGATATGATTCTGATCAGGTTGGTTAAAGCATACGGATAAGGTAATTTTGTTAAAGCATACGCTGCTGCCTTCTCTGTCTCTCGCTTCCAGACCGGGTTGGTTCATTACACACACAACAAGAGTGCTCCGACCCATCTCCACCACCACCACCACCAACAACAACATCAAGGCAAGTAGTACTATAATCAATTTTTATTCCTTACATACACTATGTTATCGTTTCCTCAACTTCCATCATCAAAAATCAATCTATTAAATTCATTGATCTGCAAAATGTAAAACAGATGTCTTCTTCAGAGCACTGCATGTTTGGACCTTACAAGATACACCAACCAAAATGAAGTGTTCTACTCCACCCAACTCTCCTACGCCTTGGTTAATCTTCGTCCCGTCGTTCCTGGTACATGCATGTCTTCCCACCTCTTCTTTGCTATTTTTACACAGACCCATATTATATTTTCTTCGTTTAGAGTGAATGAGTATGTTTGTGTTTACTGTCTTCATCAATATCAACCCTTTTCGACTTGTATCTATTAGGAATGAAATTTTGTTCAATTTTTAGGAAAGCTACATTCCATTTTCTATCAAGTTTCCTAGCTTGAGAAGGTCTTTTCAAAGGCTTGTCAGAACATTTCGTGTCTCTTCCTTGACAAGGTCTTTGAAAAAGCAATTCTTCAACTTTAAGAATCCCAACATGATTTCTTGTATATAGCGTTGCCCATTAAAAAAGATTGGCAAATATGTTTATGGGCAAGATCAATTCCTCAAAAGAATAGCTTGAAAACTCTTTCCTTTAAAGTTGTAATGGCTCGCTGTAATTCTTATATCCCAAGTGCCTATTTTCCATTTGATTAAACACAATGGAAACATCTTCTTATAAACTCTTTTTGAAAAGTGACATTCATAGCATAGATGATCCCAACTCTGCAGTAAATGCAAAATATATCTCCATTATAGCCCCACTGAACTAGACATTTTTTTTTCAAAAATCTGTTCTTGATGGTTACTCGAGCTAGGCATCCAAAAACCTTTTGTTTTCTTCATTTGTCTTGAGTACTCCTTTTTATCAAGTTGATCATATTTCTAAATCCTTCATATCTAATCCAAGTCTGACCCTTTTATGAAATCTAAAAATGGTTTTGTAAAAGAGCAAGGCTTGTGCAGAATTATTTGATTTTTGTAGTGTGCCATAATCGTGTGGTTGCGATACTAACTGGGGGTAAGGAGCATAGAGGATGATCCATATCCCCACTCCATGGTACAAATTTAATTAGTACTTATTAATTATTTATAACTTCAAAAAAAAAAAAAAATGTAAAGCATAAAAGGGTTATAAATTATATATCTAAGATCCCTATATCATATGAGGGATATTCTTTACCAATAGGTTTTTTTATTTTTATTTTTTATTTTTTATTTTTTTTATTTTTTTTCAAAATTCCAAATATCTTTTATGTATAAATATATAAGGCACGTTGAGCAATACAATTTTCCATTTTAAGCTGAACTCATACCAATTGGTCACATGTAAACCCTACCTACCTCTTATGAGAAAGAGACATTTTCTGAAGTAGACACAAAACACATTGCTTTGGCACACCCTAACCTATGGCCTGGCCCCCATATAATTTAAGTCCTGCATACCTAAAAGGATGGCTGCGATGCTTTCATGAATCAGCATGTGGACAAAGTGTTATCATTATTTCATGGTTATTGCTAGGACAATAATACTGTTTTGAAGCCTCTTTCTCACATATTTTTCCTAACTTCCTTAGAATATTTTATGAAACAGTTCTATGAGATTATCTTCTCTCTCACTATGTAGGATTCACATGTCTATGAGTCCCTCAAAATACAATTCTATGAGATCATCTTCTCATAGTGTATGGAGCCCACATATCTCTCTACAAGTCTCGTGTGCTATGTGAGAGTGACTTTTTAGAACCATTCTATAAGATAATTTCTTTTCCCATCTCTAATAAAAGAGAAGGTAAATAAGTATTATAAGCTCTAAAGTGTAGTGTAGGATGGTTTAATTTAATTATAGGCCAACCAAATCAACTGAAAGCTACATAAAAAAAAACATGAAAACTTTTCCTCACTAAATACTAAAAAAAGAATAAGAGAAAGATATTGGAGGCATTCAGTATGTAACTTGATCAATGATTGATGAGCCCTACTTACCCTAAATAGAAAAATGGGCAAGACTTAGGTACAGTACTTAGGTGCAAGGCATCCGCTCCATTCCAAAACCTTGATGATCTAACATCGAATTGTCCTTATATAAAGTCCAGCATATGGATGACTTCGATTTTGCACCATGGAACATGGCTTGGAGTAAGTCACTATAATGACCTAAATGCTCTCTCTCTCTCTCTCTCTCTCTCTCTCTCTCTCTCTCTCTCTCTCAGCCCCCCATTTTTTAGTTATGGTATATGGTAGGTTGCATTTTTACGTTGCTATCTTTGACATTTAGTTCTTGAAAGTAGAAACAGCATGCATTGGAAAGTAATTATATATATATATATATTTCTTCTATATTATACTTAAAATTCTGTATATACTTATTTTGTCATTTACTACCGCGTTGCTCAAAAAAGAATGATGGTCTGTTAATAATGGCAGGCTTGTATCTAGGCGGCTTTATTGCTTTTTGTACCATATGCTTTTTATATTTTATAAATTACTTGACTTCCTACTCTTCATTGGCACTAACTCTTTATGCTTGCTTTCTCAGTACTTGCAAGTACCTTTACATTCTCTACTTTAGTCTTGTCACATTCTAATCCCCCTAGATTCATTCTAGGCTGATGTAAAAAAGTATCAGCTCTATTATACTCTGTCTTTTATTTCTTTCAACAGATTTGTTTTCTGTTCTGATGAAAACGTGCCAAAAACATGGTAGCACTAGGTATTTGGATTTGGATTTTCTAACAATAGGGAGCATTAAATATGCGGCTGCTACAGTCTTCACCCTCCTAAAGCTGTGTGGTAATTTCTCTTACTCACCATAATTATCAAAGTTAATTATGATAAAATGCATATATTAAATAAAGACTAAAACTTTTATTTGCATAAGCTTTATGTTACAGTCTCATGATCCATTGTATTATTACCGCCTTATCATTTATCAATAGTTTAATGGCATCACAATCTACTTTATATTGCCCTTGCTTGGAATTATGTTTTGGAAGATAAGATCTATTCCTGTTATGGAAATTAAATTGTTAGATTGACAGGACACTAGTAAAAATATATTTTTATATTCTACCTTACCTAGAAATTTTTTTAGAAAAAATGTCAATACGACTTCTTTAGGAAATGTAAGGCCGATGAATCAAACACCACCCAGTCAAATAAGGCAAAGTATGTAATGTGGCCTTCTCAAAGAGAGAGGCTTGAGTGTTTGCTGTCTTTATAAAATTCATTGTATTGACATGTCCATATTGTATATGTGTCCTGCACCTGTGTCATAGAGAAGTTGAGAAGTATCTTCTTGGTTGGGACAACTAAGTTTGCAGAGATATATCAATCACTTCATCTCTAAAGTGAGACGTTTGATGTGCAATTTCACATATTCACTCCTACTCTTTATTCAACAAAAAATATTTTGTGGAAAATGATCTTATCAATTTTTCTAGGAGAACACACTTTGCCACAACTTGTATATTTGTCAACTTATGATTGAATTACATTACTTACACATGGGACCATCATTGGTATTTGGTAAAAGACAATTTAATCATCACTTAACACATGCATAAGTTGTGATAAAGTGTGCGGCAAAGTGCGTATACATAGACTTTTTGGAGACCATAAACTCAATTTAATGGAAAATTTATAACTTGGTCAATGAGAAACAATGAATTCTATGTGAAAAATCAACTTAAAATAATGGATTTTGAGTGGATAACATCTTCCTCCTTCAAAAACCAAAGTAGGCACTGGCAAGTAATAATACGAAAATCTATTATTACTTTTGAATCTTGCTTGTGGAGAAGGTTGAGCTATTTGGACAATATAGATGGTCAAATACATTGAACTTGGGATTTGTCTATTTTGAAAATTTTTTTTGATAAGTAATAAGATATATTGATAAAAAAGGAACACCCTAGTGCACAAGGAGTGAACAAGGGAAAAGAAATCAAATACAAAAATTGCAAGAGTCTAGGAAATCAATAAAAGTGAGAAGTTGGTTGTGAACATAGCATTACGGTTTGATTTTGCTATTGGTATGTTTTCTTCTCTTTTTCTTCTTGATTTTGTGCTATGAGTTTATGGTGAATTATACATGAAGTAGTTTGTATCTTTTATACAGTTCATAGGTAGACATGAAGTAGTATATTATTTTTATAATGAAGAATGTTTCTTGTTTATTAGCTGATTAAGATTATTGTTGAGATGTATCTAAGTAACATTCTATTGTATTTTCGTTAGCATTAGTATATTTAGAAAGTTATACCATTTTATCTTTTCCTGTTGTTTTTGGATGTATCATGTAAGTACTAGTTATGAAATTATGGTGTCAACCTAATGTATTTTGTATTATTTCATTAAGCATTGTCATAGTCAGTGTTGTAGATCATGGTTGTTGAGCTTAGTTAAATCAGTAGATGCAGGTGTATCTTATATTTTGCTTTGAAATATGAGTGAAAGTGGAATTATAATAAAGTATAAACTGATGTATTTAGTTGAAAGTATATTGAAATACTTGTAGATTTAGCTCATTTTGTACCATTTTAGTGTAAATAGTTTGTTAGTATTGTGGTATTGTATTTACTATTGTAAATAGTATAAGTAAATATATTTAGTTTATTGGTTGTCTGTGTGCTTATTTGCTGTTAAAAAGTATGGGTGGTTCAATCAGTGTTATAAAATATGTATTAGAAAATATGTATTGTACGTAAATTTCAGGCGCTATCAAATTTTTTTTTTTAAAGGTCCTATTGCAGCGTTTTGAAAAACGCTGCAATACAGAACTGCCCTAGTCTGTTATTGAAAACCTATACCAGTGTTATAGGGGCTATATGCCAGCACTCAAAAGCTGGTATAGGTCTTCGTAAATTTCAAGACTATACTAGCACTTTTAGAAAGCGGCATAAAGGCGTGCCCTTTCGGCGCTTTTGGCTTTCTTGGTACTGAATCGACCTGACAATCTATTCTTTTAGGTTTTCTCAAGTTGTTCTTGCAAATTAGATATGTTAGGGTTGGTACAAAATTAGGTGGCTTAGGTCTTGACAAGATAATTACAAAAAAAAAATCTCTCCTTTGCAATATGTGTGCAATTCATGAACAATTCCATAAACACTTATAATTGTTTATGATATGATAGAGACTAAAGTATGATAGAGACTAAAGTATACGTGTCTAAAGTACAAGAAATAACCTAAAAGTACCTTCTTTGTGCGCAGTCACCGTCTCACTGTCTCTATCCTTCTTTACCTCCTCTGAGCAATTTACTAAATTTCTTTCATTCTCTCTAATTCTTATTCTTTTCCATTTCAAACTCTCTTCTCATTTTCAATTCTTAGACAATTCCATAAACACTTATAAGCATGGAGTGACCATTATGCAGTCTGCATTAGTTGCTACAAGCAAGATAAATAAATTTGATCGTATAATAATAGTTTTTCAAAACATATCTGATATCTATATCCTTTTTATTATATTCTACATATTTTAGAAGGTTTATTTTCATCCCTTCATCTCTTTATCAACTACAATTCTAAAAGAGAGTCCCATTACAAAACTTATCTTTGAATACCCTCCTTTTTATTCTATTGTATATTTTAGTACTACTAACCTCTGCCACAGATAAAAAAAACAATTAAGGTTTAAAAGGTTTAATGAAAGATCAAATAAAAAAAGTCCCATTACAAGAAACATATATAAATGGAGTGGAAAAGGAGAGATTGGGTCAACGACCTTGAGACTCAGTGGTGATTTTAGCAATTTGGAGACCTTTGTCATAGTTTCTATTAAGATTGAGAAGAGAGTTTGAATGGAAAGAATAAAGAGGTTGAGAGAATGAAATAAATCAAATGAATTTCTAGAAATTAAAAGATATGATAGAGACCAAAAGTATCGTGTTTAAACCTTCAAAGAGAGTAAATAACTAGAAGATACTTGAGTGTAGGCTTGCCTTAAATTGTAGTTGATAAAGACGGAGGGATGAAACAAACCTTCTAAAATGTAGATTAGAATAAGGATACAAATATCAGCTAGATAAGTTTTGTGTAATATAAATCAAATTAAGTATTAAGTGTAAAAAATATTTCACCCTCTCTTTATGAGTATTCGCTCAGATATAAGTGTTTATGAGATGTTTATGATACACACTAGGACCTGCCAAACCACGGCCTTTTGGCGTCGTGTGAGTCAACGTGCGATGTCGGACACCGGGCAGTGTATTCTTGGGACTTGGTGTCAGAGTAGTGTCTTTTTCCTGCTTCAGGCAGGCGTCGACACGGCTCGACACGCCCGGTGCAAAAAAAAAAAAGTCTGGTACAGATGGACTTACCAATAGTGATTTTTGTGATATACCCTAAAGGCAACAAGTCTGAAGTCATTAGACCGAAACCCGCCTCAAGTTCTCACTTCTCAACCCCCACCACCTCCTCTCGACCCCTACCGCTCTGCTGCTGCCCTTTGTCCCTCGTCGAGCTAGATCGGATCGTCGTGGCTCCGTAGGCGTCGGCGCCGTGCCAACATGTCCTTAGATCTCTTTCTCCACTGCCGTGGACAACGGGTTAGGTGAACATCTTTAAACTTCTACGTATTTGTTTTTTTCCGGATATTTGGCCATTTAGTTTGGGTGAATGAGTTACTTTAAATACTCCTTATTAGTTATTATAACGCATTTTGTTTGTTTGTTTTTGTCTCATTGTCATTGTGAGAGTGGAATATAACTTATATTTTTGTTTCTTTACTCGACCTTTTGTTTGCCATATAGTTTATTTATTTAATAAGTTAAATGTGTGGTGATCTTACATAATTTAAATTTAAACATAAGCATTTTATGTCTAAAAAATATGCCTAAATATAAATTTAGTGGTATTTAATTCGTGTCCATGCTAAATATCAGTGTCTGTTTAAAATTGCCGTGCTCATGGTGTCAGTGTCGGTTCATCATAGATTGCACATATTGCAAAGGAGAGTTTTTTTTTTTTTGTATTGCCAATTATCTTGTCGTGACCTAGAAGCCACCTCATTTGTACCAACCACAACATATTCCAATTTGCAAGAACAACGTGAAAACACTCTTTAGGTTTCTCGCGTTGTTCTACAAACAAACAGGTGAAACCAAAGCATAATTGGCTCAATCCATTCCGATATTCTCAAAAAAAGATACTCTCCTTTGCGATATAATGCATTCATCGAACAGTACTGTGACTTTTAATTTGTGATTATTGGGTGACCATTGTGCCAAGGTGCGGCGTTAGTTACTTTACAACTTGAATGCTCTTGATTTGATCTTATAATAATAGTTTTTCAAAAACATCTGGCTGATATCTATGTCCTTTTTATTCTGTTCACACATATTTAGAGGTTTGAACCAATCCCTAAGTCTCTTTATCAGCTTCTGATTCTACGAGCAAGCCTACAAGTCAACAAGACTGGGGACATCTTCGGGTAGGATCTTCTTTGTTGATGTCTTATAACCTCCCATTTAGTACTACTAACCTCTGCTACGGATAAAAAAACAATTAAGGTTTAAAAGTTTTGTCGAAAGATCAAATAAAGTCCCATTCTAAGCATTGTATAAAATGCATAAGAATTGGAAAAGATGGGGGATTGGGATAGGCCTTGGACAAAAAGTGGTGATTTTTAAGCTTGAATCTGGAGACTAGCAGTCCATAGTTTCTATTAGTTAGGAAGAGAGTTTGAATGGAAAGAATAAGGGTTGAGAGGAATGAAAGAAATCTAGCCGTGCCTAGAATTAAAAGATATGATAGATGCTAAAGTATCGTGTCTAGAAAGTACAAAGAAGGTAAATAACTTAGAGGATAATAGAGCTTGTTGACTTGTAGACTTGTATGGAATTATGGTGTCTAAAGCGGAGGATGAGCAAACCTTCTAAAATATATAGAACATAATAAGAAAAGATACAAATATCAACTATATAAGTTTTGATAAAACTATTATATGATCAAATTTGAGGTATTCAAGTAGTAAAAGTAATAACGTGCTATGGCATAATAGTCACTCCACAGTTATAAGTGTTTATAGAATTGTTCATGAATTGCACATAGGTTGCAGGCACGGCATTTTGGCATTGTGTCGGTGTCAGATACGATGTCGGACATGTGAGCCGTACAGTGTTGGACTTGATTGTCCAGGCAGTCTTTTTTTTTTTTTTTTTTTCGCTTCTGCGACACAGCAGCGGCGACAGCTTTGGCGTGGCTCGGCATGCCCGACGGTGCAAAAAAAAAGAAATCACCGATTTTGAATGATGGACTTACAGTACCATTGATTTTGTGATACCCTAAAGCGGTAAGTTTGAAGTCAGTAGACCGAAACCCATCTCGATTTCTCACTTCTCAACCCTGCCCTTCTCGACCTCTTTCTGCTGCGCCATCGTCCCTGTGGGAGCTAGATCGGACCGTCGTATTTCCCATAGGCGTCAGCAGTAGTGCCTTGTCACTGATCTCTCTCGGCGTGGACCTTGGTCGGGTGGCCTCTAAGCTTCTGCATGTGTTTTATTTATTTTAATTTTTATTTTTAAGATGTTGGCCCATTTGGTTTTAGGTGAATGGGTTGCTAAATATACCTATTAGTTATTATAACGCATTTTGTTTGTTTGTTTGTTTTTTTAATCCCACTCATTGTCAACGTGTGAGAGTGGGATAATTTATGTTATTGTTACTGCCATATAGTTATACCTTATAACTTTTTTTTTGTTTCTTTACTCAATCTTTTGTTTTGCCATAGTTTTATTTATTTAATAAAAGTTAAATGTGTAGTTGATCTCACATAATTTCATTACAGACATAAAAATGTGTTTTATGTCTAAATATGCCTAATCAAATTTAATTAATTATTTAATTACCAGTGTCCTGGCTGTATGCGTGTCCTTGTTTTTTTCAAAAGTCCTTGGAGTGTCCCAGTATTATTAGGTATAAGTGTTCATTTCCGTGTCAGTGCATCATAGATTGCACACATATTGCAAAAGGAAAGTTTTTTTTTTTTTATGCGTGACATAAGCCACCTCGTGTACCAAACCTAACATATTCCAAATGGCAATCTACTCTTTGGGTTTGGAATGTTAGGGTTGGTACTAAAGTGAAATGGCAGAATCTGACAAAGAATGAATACAAAAAAAAAAAAAAATCCATTTGCAATGTGTGCAATTATGAACAATTCTCAAAAACACTTATAATTGTAAAGTGACCATTATGCCAAGGTGCGTTAGTTACATGTACAGTGTAGACAATTCCCATAAACACCTGGTGTGGGTGACCATTATACCAATTCATTGCGTTGCTAACTTGAATACCCTTAAATTTGATCATATAATAATAGTTGATCATTCAAGTTTGTAAAGTAACTAGCGTGCACCTTAATAATGGTCCTCCCATAAGTGTTTAATCGTTCATGAATTGCACACACTAGAATTAGGCACGCATTTTGGCGTTGTGTCGTGTCAAACACATATCGGTTCTCAGGCTGATGCGGTTACGGACTTGATTATCCAGAGCAGTATCTTTTTTTTTTTCGCCACGACAGGCGTAGTCTTAGGCACGGCTTCGATGCGGCTCTATGTCAGGCACGCCGGCGGTGCAAGAAAAAAAAAGAAAAAAAAAAAGGAAATCCATGATTTTGAATGATGGGACACCAATGCCATTGATTTTGTGTGATATACCTAAGAGCAACAAGTACGAGTCGTTAGGCAAAACCCATCTGAAGTTCTCACTTCTCGGCCCACCCACCTCCACCGACCTGCACACGCTGCACTTGGCGCCTCATCCCTGTGAGCTAGATCGAGACCGTCAGCGAGCTCCATGAACGATTGTATTTGTGTATGCGATTCGATCACTCTCGGCGTGGACAGCAACGAGGTGGTCAGGCCTCTTTAAGCTTCTTTGTTTTTTATTTATTTTTTTATTTAATAGATATTTGGCCATTGGTTTTGGGTGAATGGAGTTTTCAAATACTCTTTATTTGTTATTGCTGCGTTTTGTTTGTTTGTTTGTTTTTTTAATCCCTCTCATTGTCTTTGTGAGAGTGGGATATAACTATATTATTATTCACGCCATATAGGACCCTTCGCCCTGTATATTTTTTGTTTTCTTTACTAAACCTTTTGTTTTGCCATATAGTTTATTTATTTAATAAAGTTAAATATTATAGGTGATCTTACATAATTTAAATTCTAGACATAGCGTATTTTATGTCTAAAAGTAAACCCTAAATATAAATTTAATTAATTATTTAATTTAGTGTCCACGTTGTGTCTTGTCCTTGTTTTTTTTTTTTTTTTTTTTTGTGACCTAAGCCACCTCAATTTGTACCACCCTAACATATTCCAACGTGACAATCTATATTTTCGTTTGGAATATGTTGAGTTGGTATAAAATGAGGTGGCTTAGGTGGCTGGAATCACACAAGATAATTACAAAAAAAAAAAAAACTCTCCATTTCGCAATGTAGGAAAGATTATGAACAATTCTCATAAACACTTATAATTGTGGAATAAGACATTATGCCAAGTCGTGTTAGTTACTTCCCCAACTTGAATACCTTTAAATTTGATCATATAATAGTTTTCAAAACTTATCTAGGCGATATCTATATCCTTTTTATTCTATTCTACATATTTAGAAGGTTTATTTGATCCCTCCATCTCTTTATCAACTTCTGAAAGCAAACCTTCAAGTCAATACGCTACTGGTATATTTGTGAAGTGACTATTAAGGTGTGCGTTGATTACTTTACAACTTAATGCACCCTTAAGTTGATCAAATAATAGTTTTTCAAAGTTTATCCAGTGGATATTTTGTATCCTTCTTATTATTCTACATATTTTAGAGTTTGGTTTCGTAGTCAGTCTCTTTATCAACTACATTCACAAAGATGTCCTACAAGTCAAGCATCTTCTAGGTTATTTTCCTTCTTTTGTACTTTTAGACACGTATACTTTAGTCTCTATCATATCTTTTACCTTAGGCAATTTTACTAGTTTCTTTCATTCTCTTAACCCCTATTCTTTTCCATTCAAACTCTCTTCCTCAATCTTAATAGAAATGGACCAAGGTCTCCATATTCAAGCTAAAATCACACTTTTGAGTGCGAAGGTGAGTGTCCCAAATCCCCCCTCTTCCTTTTTCAGTTCTTATCCATTTATATCAGTTTCTTGTAATGGGACTCTCTTTTATTTGATCTTTCGATTAAACCCTTTTAAGCCTTAATTGTTTTTTTATCTGTGTAGAGGTTAGTAGTACTAAATGGGAGGAGGTTATAAGCATGATTGAACAAGAGAAGATCTCATCTATAAAATGTATGAACCTTGTTGGACAGGGTGATTCACCACAAAACTATCATTAGAGCCATTTCAAAGTTCTTGTTATTGTTCGTATCAAAATCCTGAGTAGTTACAGTAAGTTATATTCTTAACAATTGCTAAGCTAGTATCTAGCTATTTTACGATATTTTACTGTAGTTTTTCAACTTATTAATTTGTTCATATATAGTTTTGAAAATATTTGCTTTTTCTAAGTACAAATTCTTACTTTTATCCATTTATTATGAATTCCATTCCATTCAGGCCGGAATGGGCCAGACTCTCGTGCAGTATATAATCCAGGAACCGGGTGCCCTTTGTTCCACCTCGGTCAAAATCCGGCCGATTCCGGGTCATTCCAGTCATTCCGTGTGTTACGGCAAATCTGGGCGAAACTAAGATTCAGCGGTATGTTTAGGTTCTTCACCTTCGCAATTCCATAGAGATCAGAAGGAAAAAAAAAAAAGAAGAAGAAGAAGATAAAATTCTGGATCGAAGAGAAGAAGAAAGAAGATAGTTAACTCAAAACCTTGTTTCTCCTTCAACCATCCTTGTTTCTTTGAGCCTGTACTTCTTTGTTGACATTTCCTTTGCTGGAGAACAACTTTTTGTTGGGGTAATTGTTTGCCTTTGTTTGTGTGAGGAAAGTTAAGACTTAAGGATGCATAAAAGAAGAAAGAAGATAAAAGGCGAGAAGTTTGTGAAGTAGAAGATAGGGAGATCGGATAGAGGAAATGATAAGTGGAAAAATATGTGTGTGGGCTAATGGAAATAGTAAAGAAACTTCTGGAAATTTCCTACTTAAAAAACTATTCATAGATACTAGTTATTTACAACAATGCCACAAGTAGAAGTTAAAAATATTTACATAATTTTTAAGGTGAAGTTTATACACTATATATGTTATTGTATTATTTGTAGAAGAACATAAATAAATATTTTTTTAATCCAACTTTATTTAAGATTTTTAAAATAAAATAAATTCATTACTTTATATAATGATAATAATATCTAGTTATATATATATATATATTTTTTGGAGCAGGCTTGCCACGAAGCGGTGCGCCAAAATGGTAGATCTGCGTATTTGTTCAGCGGACAAGTAAAATAGAGATCAGAAGCAGATTAATAACATTGCTTTATCAGTTCCTTTTTTTGTGTGGCTGAATTAACATCATTAGTATTGAATCTGGAAGTACAAGGATAATGCCTGGTTGATCTTCATATGAAGACATAAAAGCTTTCTATTTTAGGCCTATAAGCTAGTTAGTGATAATAACTAATATGACATCATATACATCATATCTCTTTCACATATAGCATTTAAATTGGGAGATGGTTTGTTAACCATTGAATCGGGTCCCATAATGCAGACAAATGGTAGGATGGTAGGATTGGATCCACGATCACATGCGATCCCTACATACGATCCTAAAATTTTGCGATCCTGTGATTTAAATTTTTGGTGAGGTGAGTCACCACCATTGCAAATCGTGCGATTTTACGATTCGGATCACAATTTGACAACTCCCATGATTACGTAGGCATGAGTGGTATATATAAAGAAGTGTTTTATCTTGAGTATAAGTAACATGCTAACATGTGACTTTTGACTACTAAATGTGGAGCGCCCAAAGAAGGCTTAGTAGTTATACAACGTACAAATTTTCAATGACATAAAATAATGCCTCAAATTTATTATTATTGCTATTTTGTGTCTTTTGAATTGCAAAAATAAATTAGTATAGGTTGTTCTCTAAATGTAGTTACTTTGTCCTTCTTTATAGTGTTTACAATTTCGATTTGCTTATTGTAGTTTGTATTCTTAGCATATTGGTTTTGTTTAGTGACTCGGTGAAACCAAAGTCCAAAACTACTTGTTTTAAGGGGTATTATTATTTTACACCAAAATTGTCATTTAGCAATATATATATTAATTCTATCACGTGAGAATGAGAGAGGCACCTTTGTTTAATCATCTCAATTGATCATTGTTAGTCGTATTATAAGACATGAATGCTCAAAATCTAGGACATATTCCTGCAATAAAAGGGAATACCAGAAGAATAAATAGCACACATTTGCTTATTCGTGACCTGTAATCAGATATCATTGGCCATCATGAAACTGGGGCTATACATGAGTTCAACCCTGTCCCGAATACTTTCTCAAAAGGAAAGGAAAGAAAAAACCTGGAATGGTTCCCATCTTCAATTCAACCTAGCCTAGACTAAAGAAACTCTTATAGACATGATGAAGGGAGATGCCTAGTGTGACTTTACTGCTCTTATAATATGTACCTTTAGTGTATATATATCTTTGGTTGAGTTTTTTTTTCTAATGCCTAATGTTCATATTCTCATAAAATTGATGAAGATGAAACTAAATAGAAGAACAAATGTGCAGATCACAAGATCTTGATATTTCCACATACTTATCGGTGCCTGTGTGTAAATATTCTTACATAAAAGATTCCTTCAGGTGGATTTGGCTGGCGGTTCGACCCGAAATCTTATAAGTAGAGATTTGGATAATAGGACACCATATGAACATGAAGGGGTGGTTTGAGTAAAAGAAAAGTGCATTAGAAAGGAATTATAAAGTCTTTGGCCATATAACATCATTGTGATTGCTCACCAATATATATATATATGACATTGCATATGACAGTCATAATGTAGAAAATTTTGTCCTGAATAGATTTTTTTTTTCTTTGTTTTCCCCTTACAGCTTCGGCCTTCTTCTTTAAAGATATGTGTACTATAGCTTTAGCCATGTGCGCCTCTTTCATAATCTTTACGTTATCTTATTGTTACGATAAATGAATGCGGAGGAATATTTGAAAAGAAGAGAAAAAGGGAGGCCGGAGAGATTTGGTGTCTCACTCATTTGAGATCCTTGAATTTACCTTTGTTGCTTTCTTTGTCTATTTGCTCCCCATTCATATGCCAGATATGATATATTTCGAATGTATTAGCCCATCATGTGGAAACTATAGGGGCTGCATAGTTCAACATACGAATACTCTCAAAGGAAAAAAGAAGAAGAAAAAAGAAAAAAACCTGTAGAGACCATTTCCATCTATTCAACTAGCCTAGACTAAGAAGGCTTCTTGGAGCATTGGAGGGAGATGCCTAAGTGGTGGCTTTACTGCTCTTATAATATGTACCTAACTAGTGTATATATATCTTGGTTGGAGTTATGTTTTTTTTTTTTTTTTTAATGTACAATGTTCATATTCTCACAAGAATTGATGAGAGAATCGGAATATTGAAATAGAAAGAACAAATGTGTGAATCACAAGATCTTGATATTTTACATACTTATCGGTGCTTACTAGTATTTAAATATTAACACATAAAGATTCCTTTTAGGTGGGGATTTAATAGCTGGTAGGATTTGGGCGAAATCTTTGTAAAGTGAGATTTTGGATAATGAGACACCATGAACATGAAGGGTGTTGGTAAAAGAAAAGAGCATTGAAGAGAATTATAAAGTCTTTGATTAGGATAACATCATTGTAATTTACTCACCAATATATATATATATATGACATTGCATATGACAATGATCATAATAAAGTTTGTCCTAAATAATTCTCTTTTTTTTATTATTTTGTTTTTTGTTTTCCCATACAACTGTATTCTTCTTTTGTTGAGATGTACTATAGCTTTAGCCATGTGCAGACCTCTTTCATAATCTTTGCGTTGTCTTATTTATTTGCGATGCGAATAAATGGGAGGAATATTTGAAAAGAAGAGAGAAAGGGGGCCAAGAGAGGGGACGGAGGGTTGGTGTCTCATATTGGATCGTGAATTCTTTGCTTTTATTACTTTCTTTGTCTATTTGCTCCCATTCATAGCATGCCGATTATGATAAGTTTAGATATGTTGGCCACATCCTTGAAACTATAGGGGCTATACATGGTTGACCTCTGAATACTTTCTCAAAAGGAAAAAAGAAAAAGAAAAAACCTATAGGAATAGTTCCATCTTCCAATTCAACCTAGCCTAGACTAAGAAAACTTCTATAGATGCTGATGGAGGAGATGCTACAAGGTTGAAACTACAACTCTATATTATGTACCTAACTGAATTGTATATCTTGGTTGAGTTATTATTAATGTACTATTATTATTTTCTAATGTACAATGTTCCTTATTCGCAAAATTATTAAGGAGATGTCGGACAAAATGAAAGAACTAAATAATACGAAATCCACAAAGATCTTGATATTTCACATACTTATCGGTGCTTACTAATGTGTTAAATATTAGCATAAAGATTCATACAGGTGGGTTTAATTGCTGAGGCCAGTTCAGTAGAAATGTATAAGTAGAAGATTTGGATGTTGTTTACCATGAACAGAGAATTCGGTAAAAAGAAAGTGCATTGAAATTATAAAGTCTTTTGGTCGGATAACATCATTGGCAATTTGCTCTGTATATATATATATATATATAAATATATGACATTGCATATGACAATGATCATAATGTGAGTTTTGACCCTGACCATTCTCTATTTTTGTTTTTGTTTTTGTTTTTGTTTTTTTGTTTTTTCCCTTATTTGCTTAACTTCTTCTTTTGTTGAGATGTGTACTATAGCTTTAGCCGTGGCGCTCTTTCATAATCTTTGCGTTGTCTTTATTTGCAGTAAATGAATAAATGGAGAATATTTAAAAAGAAGAGAGAAAAAGGGGGACAGAGGGACCCAGGAGGGTTAGTGTCTCTCATTTCAGATCCATGAATTTCTTACCTTTTGTTACTTTTGTCTATTTGCTCCCATTCATAGCATGCAGGTATGATATGTTTAGATATCATTAGCCATCATGGAAACTATAGGAGATTATACATAGTTCAACCTATGCGAATACTTTCAAAAGGAAAAAAAAACCTATAGGAATAGTTCCATCTTCAATTCCAACTAGCCTAGACTAGAGAAACCTTCTTATGGAATGTGATGGAGGGAGATGCCTAAGTGGTGGCTTTACTTTGCTCTTATAATATGCCTAACTAGTGTATATATATCTTTTGGTTGAGTTATGTTTTTTTTTTTTTTTTTTTAATATACAATGTTCATATTCTAAAAATTAGAGAGAATGAACCCAAAATAGAAAGAACCAAATAATACATTGAGATAAGATCTTGATATTTTACATACTTGTATCGATTACTTACTAGTAATATTAGTAATAACACATAAAAGATTCCTTTTAGGTGGGATTTAATATTTGGTAAGTTCGGGCGAAATCTTTGTAGAGAATGAAGATTTTGGATAATGGACACCATGAACATGAAGAGAATTATTTGGTAAAAAAGTGCATTAGAAATAAATTATAAGTCTTTGGTCGGATAACATCATTGGCAATTATACGAATATATATATATATATATATATATATATATATGACATTGCATATGACAATGATCATAATCCTAGTTTGTCCCTAAATAATTCTCTTTTTTTCTTTTTTGTTTGTTTTTATTTTGTTTTCCCACTTACACTTATTCTTCTTTGGTGAGATGTGTACTATGGCTTTAGCCGTATCGCGCTCTTTCTAATCACGTTATGCTATTCTATTTGCGACAAATGAATAACGGAGGAATATTTGAAAAGAAGAAAAAAGGAGGACCGAGGGGACAAAGGTTTAGTCCTCATTTGAATCATCCAATTTCTTACCTTTTGTTACTTTCTTTGTCTATTTGCTCAGTTCATAGCATCTTACGGTATGATATGTTTTAGATATCCTTGGCCACATCATGTAAAAACTATAGAGATATACATAGTTCCAGCCTCTACGAATGCTTTCTCAAAGGAAAAAAACACCTATAGGAATGGTTGTCTTCAATTCAACCTAGCACAGACTGAAAACTTCTTATAGATATGATGGAGGAGATGCCTAAGTGGTGGTTACAACCTTATAATATACCTAACTAGTGTATATATATCTTACAGTTGAGTTATTATTATTATTATTATTTTCCCTATTATGCAATCTTCATATTCTCACAAAAAATTGATGAGGTCATCGGAACAAAAATAGAAAGAACTAAATATGCAGTCCTGAATCTTGATATTCACATATCGGTGCTTACTAGTAATGTTAAATATTAACATAAGATTCCTTTTAGGTGAGTTTTAATAGTAGCGGATTCAGTGAAATGCTATAGAAACAGAGAGATTTTGGATAATGAGACACCATGAACTGAAGGAATTCATTTGTAAGAAAGTGCATTATAAAAATTATAAGTCTTGTATATAACATCATTGTAATTTATACCAATATATATATATATATATATATAAATGACATTACACATACTGACAATGATCATAATGTAGTTTTATCTGAATAATTTTTTTCTTTGTTTTCCCCTTACCTTCCTTCTTCTTCTTTTGCAAAGATGTACTATAGCTTTAGCCATGTCGCGCTCTTTCATAATCTTTGCGTTGTCTTATTTATTTCTTTTGATAAATGAATAAATGGAGGAATATTTGAAAAAAGGGAGGCCAGGAGGTTAATTGTCTCTTCATTTAGGATCCTGGATTTCTTACCTTTGTTACTTTCTTTGTCTATCGCTCCCATTCATAGCATGCGATATGATATGTTTGATATCATTGGCTATCATGGAAACTATAGAGAACATACATAGATTCTTTATCGTACTTTCTCAAAAGGAAAAAAGAGAGAAAAAAGAAAAAAACATAAGAATAGTTCCCGTCTTCAATTCAACTAGCCTAGACTAAGAAAATTTCTTATAGACATTATGGAGAGATGCACAAAGTGGTGGCTTTACTTGCTCTTCTAATATGTACTAACTGGTGTATATATATCTTTGGTTGAGTTATGTTTTTTTTTTTAATGTACAATATTCATATTCTCACAAGAATTGATGGGGAGAATCAGACTAAAATAGAAAAAGAACCAAATAATACATAGAATCACAAAGATCTTGATATTTTACATACTTGTCGAGTGCTTACTAGTATTATTTAAATATTAACACATAAAATTCCTTTTAGGTGGCATTTAATAGGTGGTAGGATTTCGGGCGAAATCTTTGTGAAGTAGAGAGATTTTGAATGTGAGACACCATGAACATGAAGGTCAGTGAAAAGTGCATTAGAAGGGAATTATAAAGTCTTTGGTGGATAACATCATTGTGAACTCACCCAATATATATATATATATATATATATGACATTGCATATGACAATGATCATAATGTGAAATTTTTGTCCCTAAATAATTCTTTTTTTCTTTTCTTTTTTGTTTTGTTTCCCTTGTTTGCCGCTTCTTCTCTTGATGAGATGTGTACACTATAAGCTTTAGCCACATGTGTGCGCTCTTTCATAATCTGCGTTGTCTTATTTATTTACATTAAATAGGAATAAAACGGAGTAATATTTGAAAAGAAGAGAGAAAAAGGGGGACAGAGACCAAAGTTTGTGTCTCCTTTCATTCGGATCATCGAATTTCTTACCTTTTGTTACTTTCTTTATCTATTTGCTCCCATTCATAGCATCTTAGATATGATATGTTTCGATATCATTGGCCCACATCGCCGACCTAGAGACTATACATAGTTCAACCTATCTGAATCTTTCTCAAAAGGAAAAAGAAAAGAAAAACCTATAGGAATAGTTCCATCTTCAATTCAACCTAGCCTAGACTAAGAAATATAGATATGATGGAGAAGTACTTTAAGTGGTGGCTTTACCTTTCTTATAATGTACCTAACTAGTGTATATATCTTGGTTGAGTTTATGTTTTTTTTTTTTTTTTTTTTTTTTTTTTTTTAAATGTACAATGTTGTTTCTCACAAAAATTGATGAGAATCGGAACCCAAAATGAAAGAACCAAATGTACAGAATCAGATCTTGTGTTTACATACTTATCGATTGCTTACTAGTAATGTTAAATATTAACACATAGATTCCTTTTAGGTGGGATTTAATAGCTGGTAGGATTTCGGGCGAATCTTGTAGAGAATGAGAGATTTTGGATAATGGACACCATGAACCTTGAAGGGGTGTTGGTAAAAGAAAGTGCATTAGAAAGAGGAATATAAGGTCTTTGGAGTAGGATAACATCCATTTGGCAATTTGCTGCAATATATATATATATATATATATATATATATATGACATTGCATATGACAATGATCATAATCTTAGGTTTTGTCCCTAAATAATTCTCTTTTTTTCTTTTTTGTTGTTTTTGTTTTCCCATCTGTTATTTCGGCTTCTTCTTTGTTGAGATGTACTATAGGTTATGCATGTCAATATTCTTTCCACATAATCTTTGCGTTGTCTTATTTATTTGCAGTAAATGAATAGCGAATATTTGAAAGAAAGAAAAGGGGATGGGGGACCGAGGAGGGTTGGTGTCACTCATTTAGGATCATCAATTTCTTACCTTTTGTTATCTTTCTTTGTCTATTTGCTCCAGTCATAGCATGCAGTATATTATGTTTTAGTATCATTACATCCTTATTGGAAACTATAGGGAGCTATACATGGTTTCCAACCTATTTGAATACTTTCTCAAGGAAAAGAAAAAAACAAAGAAAAAACCTGGAATAGTTATCTTTAATTCAATACAGCCTAGACAAAACTCTTATAGATATATGATGGAGGAGATGCCTAAGTGGTGGCTTTACCGAGTTCTTATAATATGTACCTAACTAGTGTATATATATCTTGGTTGAGTTATGTTTGTTTTGTTTTGTTTTGTTTTGTTTTTTTTTCTTCTAATCTAATGTTCATTATTCTCACAAGAAAATTGATGGGAGAATTAAGGACCCAAATAGAAAGAACCAAATAATGCACGAGAATCCTAAGATCTTGATATTTCTATACTTGTCGGTGCTAACTAGTAATGTTAAATATTAACACATAAAAGATTCCTTTAGGTAGGATTTAATAGCTGGTGATTCAGATTTAATCTTTGTAGAGGTAGGGTACAGATGAGACACCATGAACATGAAGGGTGTTGGTAAAGAAAAGTGCATTAGAAGAAATTATAAAGTCTTTGGTGAGATAAGATCATTGGCAATTGCTCACCAATATATATATATATATATATGACATTGCATGTGACAATGATCATAATGTTTGTCCTGAATAATTCCTCTTTTTTTTTCTTTTTCTTTTGTTGCTGTTTTTTTCCTTTTCTTCTTCTTTTGTTTGAGATGTGTACTATAGCTTTATGTATGCGCCCTCTTTTATAATCTTTGCGTTGTCTTATTTATTTACGGTAAATGAATGCGGAGATATTTGAAAAGAAGAGAAAAAAGGGGAGGGGACCAGGGGGCCGGAGGTTAGTTTCTCACTTATTTGGTCCTTAGTTCTTACCTTTTATTACTTTCTTTGTCTATTTGCTCTCATTCATAGCATGCGGTATGATATGTTTTAGATATCATTAATACATCATGGAAACTATAGAATATACATAGTTCAACCTATGAATACTTTCTCAAAAGGAAAAAGAAAGAAAAAACCTATGAGAATTAGTTTCCCATCTTCAATTCCAACCTGGCCTTCAGACTAAGAAAACTTCTTATAGACATGATGGAGGAGATGCCTAAGTGGTATTTTGCTCTTATAATATGTACCAAACTAGTGTATATATATCTTAGTTTGAGTTATTATTATTATTATTTTTCCTAATGTACAATGTTCCTTATTCTCACAAAAATTGGTGAAAGGGATAGTAGCCCAAAATAGAAAGAACTAAATAATACGAGAATCTACAAAGATCTTGATCTTTCACTTACTTTTAGGTGCTAGTAATGTAAATAGTAACACACAAAGAGTCCCTTCCCAGGTAAAAGTTTAATGGCTATTATTGATTCCGGGCCGAAATGTAGAGGTAGAGAGATTTTGGATAATAAGACACCATGAACATGAAGGGAGGTGGTAAGAAAGTGCATTAGAAGAGAATTATAAAGTCTTTGGTCATCTAACATCATTGGTGCTCTGTATATATATATATATATATATGACATTACATACAACAATGATCTTAATGTAGAAAGTTTTGTCACACAGATAATTCTCTTTCTTTTTTTTGTTTTCTTTGTTTTCCCCTTTATTTATGGCTTCTTCTTTTGTTGAGATGTGTACTATAGCTTTATCGTATGCGCTCTTCATGTCTGCGTTGTCTTATTTATTTCGCGATGAAATAGAATGACGAAGGAATATTTGAAAAAGAAGTGAAAAGGGGCTAGGAGGTTAGTGTCTCTCATTTCGAGATCCGTAGTTTCTTACCTTTTTATTACTCTTTGTCTATTGCTCCATTACATAGCATGCGGTATGATATATAAGAAGTCGATTTTCAATGTAACAATATTGAGATAATGGTATTTGCATATAATGGCTGTGCACAAAATGATTATCCTCACCTTTACAATTGATGTTGTCTTGATAATATTCTTAGATGTGATCGCACCATTATAAGAATAATGCTGCTATAATGAAACTATTTATTTATTTTTTATGAAAATATGTAATGTAGGTACATTTAGGTGCTATAATTTTTTTTTTTAAATTTTAAAGGCCACATTGCATTTTTGGTGATATAAAATATGTATTGGAAAATATGTATTTTGAAGTACATTCAGAGGCTATAATTTTTATTTTATTTTAAAGGCCCTATTGCCTGATAGAGACCTTTTCAATATATTCATTGAAAACCTATACTGGCGCTTTTAGTATTTGGAATGGAAGTCTTCTATGCCGGCACTTTCAAGCGTTACTTCTCGTCTTTAATTTTATTCATTCAGACCTATACCAGCGCTTTTTGAAGCAGACAGCGCGTTATAACTAATAAGTGAGTATTTAAAAGTAGCCATTCACCCAAACCAAATGGCCAAAAATGGAAAAAGAAGAAAAAAGAAAAAAAAGAGAAGCAAAGAGGTAGGACTTGACACATTGTCCACGTGAGAGAGAGAGAGAGATCGAAATGGACAAGGCACGAGGCGTTGACGTCTATGGGCTCGTTGTTCCCGGTCCGTCCTAGCTGGCGGACGAATGGCGGAGTGGCGAGGAGCGGGCGGGCGGTGAGAGGAGGTGGGTGGGTTTAGAAATGAGGAACTTGAGATGTAGGTTTGGTCTGTGAAAAGCCTGGACTTGTTGTTTTAGGGTATGTCACCAAAGTCAATGGTATTTGGTAAGTCCATCATTCAAAATACGTGATAGAGACTAAAGTATCATAATCTAAAGTACAAAGAAGGTAAATAACCTAAAGTACATTTTTGTACTTTTGAACACGTCTCTTCAATCTCATCATATCTTTACTGCCCTCCTGGGCAATTTACTAAATTTCTTTCGTCTCTCAACCCCATATTCTTTTCATTTCAAACTCTCTTCTTCCAATCTTAAGCAAAGAAACCATGGACCCGAGTCTCCCGATTCCAAGCTAAAATCCCACCCACTTTTGAGAGTCGAAGGATTTAGTATTTAATCCCCACTCTTCTTTTCCAATTCTTATGCATTTATCACGTTTTCTGTAATGGGACTCTTTTATTTGATCTTTTCGATTAAACCTTTTAAACCTTAATTGTTTTTTTTATTTGTGGCAGAGGTTAGTAGTACTAAATGGGAGGTTATAAGCATGACTGAACAAGAAGAAGATCTCATCTAGAAGATGTCTGGGCTTGTTGACTTGTAGGCTTGCTTTGTAAAATTGTAGTTGATAAAGAGATGGAAGGATGAAACCAAACATTTTAAAGTATATAGAATAGAATAAGAAGGATACAAATATCAGCTAGATAAGTTTTGAAAAAACTATTATTATATGATCAAATTTAAGGGTATTCAAGTTGTAAAGTAACTAACGCACACCTTGGCATAATGGTCACTCTACAATTATAAGTGTTTATGGGAATTGTTCATGAATTGCACACTAGGTTGCACCGACACGGCATTTTTGGCGTCGTGTCGGTGTCCGACTCGTATCGAACACCGGAACCGGTATGATTCGTCGGACTTCGATGTCGGAGCAGTCTCTTTTTTTTTTTTTTTTTTTTTTTTTTGCTTCTCCGACACGGCGCCGATGCGGCTCTGACATGTCTGACACACCAGCAGTGCAAAAAAAAAAAAAAAAAAAAAAAAAAAAAAAAAAGTAAATCACAGAATTTGAATGGACTTACCAATACCATTGATTTTGTGATATACCCTAAAACAACGAGTCTGAGAAGTCATTAGACCGAGACCCACATCTCAAGTTCTCACTTCTCAACCCACCCACCCTCCTTCTGACCTCTGCTCTGCCCTCTGTCTCTCGACGGAGCTAGATTGGACCGATCGGCGAGCTCCATAGACGTCGACGCCGTGCCTTGTCCCTTCCTCTTTCTTTCTCTCTCTCAGCGTGGACAATAGGTCAAGTCTGACCTCTTTAAGTTTCTCTGTGGTTTTTTATTTTTATTATTATTTTTTTTCTTTCAGATATTTGGCCATTTGGTTTGGGTGAATGGGTTACTTTAAATACTCACTTATTAGTTATTATAATGCATTTTGTTTGCTTGTTTTTATTTTTAATTTTTAATCCTACTCTCACTGTCACCGTGTGAGAGTGGGATATAACTTATATTTATTGTTACTGCCATATAAGTTATACCTTATAACTTATATTTTTTTTGTTTCTTTACTCAGCCTTTTGTTTTGCCATATAGTTTTATTTATTTAATAAAGTTAAATATTGTAGGTGATCTTACATAATTTAAATTCTAGACATAAACGTATTTTATGTCTAAAAATATGCCTAAATATAAAATTTAATTAATTATATAACTGTCGTGTCCACGCCTTGTCGTGTCCTTGTTTTTCAAAAATTGCCGTATCACCGTGTCCATGTCCGTGTCGGTGCATCATAGATTGCACACATATTGCAAAAGGGGGAGGTTTTTTTTTTTTTTTGGTAATTATCTTGTTGTGACCTTAGCCACCTCATTTTGTACCAACCCTAACATATTCCAATTTGCAAGAACAACGTGAGAAAACCTAAAAGAGTAGATTGACAATCTACTCTTTTAGGTTTTCTCACGTTGTTCTTACATCTTCTAGGTTATTTACTCTTTTAGGTTTTCTCACATCTTCTAGGTTATTTACCTTCTTTTGTACTTTTAGACACGTATACTTTAGTCTATATCATATCTTTTACCTCCTTTAGGCAATTTACTAGATTTCTTTCATTCTTTTAACCCTTATTCTTTTTCATTCAAACTCTCTTCCTCAATCTTAATAGAAACCATGGACCAAGGTCTCCAGATTCAAGCTAAAATCACCACTTTTGGGTTTGAAGGTCAGTGTCCCAATCCCCCTCTTCCTTTTTCCAATTTTTATGCATTTTATATACGTTTTCTGTAATGGGACTCTCTTTTATTTGATCTTTTCGATTAAACCTTTTAAACCTTAATTGTTTTTTTTTTTATCTGTGGCAGAGGTTAGTAGTACTAAATGGAAGGTTATAAGCATGACTGAACAAGAAGAAGATCTCATCTATAAAATGTATAGACTTGTTGGACAAAGGTAAGTTCACCACAAATCTATCATTAGAGCCATTTCAAAGTTCTTGTTATTGTTCATATCAAAATCCTAGTGGTTACAGCATTAAGTTATATATTCTTAACAATTGCTAAGCTAGTATATAGCTATTTTACGATGTTTTTTACTTTTAGTTTTTTCAACTTATTAATTTGTTCATATATAGTTTTGAAAATGTTGCTTTTTTCTAAGTACAAATTGTACTTTTATCAATTTTTACTACTTTTTCTAAGTACAAATTGTACTTTTATCAATTTCCTTTTATTTTTTTTGTGTGGCTGAATTAACATCATTAGTAATATTGAAGTACAGAAGTACAAGGATAATGCCTAGGTTCATCTCCATATGAAGACATAAAAGCTTTCTATTTTGGGCCTAACTGGATTAGCGATAATAACTAATAAGCATCATGTCTGTCATATCTCTTTCACCCTATATGGCATTTAAATTGGGGAGATATGGTTCGCCGTTAACCATTGAATCGGGTCCCATAATACGAACAAAGTTTCTCTCTAAACTAGTTTGGAGATAAACTCTTCAAACGTTTTATATATCCCTCTTTTGAGTGTTAATTTTGTAAATCTAACCGTTGAATTTCATATTCCTTATGTTCTTAACATTCATATCAAATTTCGTTCATATTGAATATTATTTACTATTCGATCAATAAACTTATTTTTTATACACAATTTTAGATCACAGAAACTTGAAATCTTAACATTTATTTGATGATATAGCAATTGATCTTTGATCTTCTTGAAATTTTTCAAGCATGAAGGATATAATAAGAACATGCAATCCAACAGTTAGAATTTAAAGTTTCTCTTTAAACTAGTTTGGAGATAAACTCTTCAAACTTTTTATATATCTCTTTTTTGGGTGTGAATTTTGAAAATCTAACCGTTGAATTTCATATTCCTTATGTTCTTAACATGCATATCAAATTTCGTTCATATTGGATATTATTTACTATTCGATCAATAAACTTATTTTTTATACACAATTTTAGATCACAGAAACTTGATATCTTAACATTTATTTGATAACATAGCAATTGATCTTTGATCTTTTTGAAAATTTTAAAGCATGAAGGATATAATAAGAACATGCAATCCAACAGTTAGAATTTTACAATTCACATTCAATATAAAGATATATAAGGAGTTTGTAGGATTTCTCTCCAAACTAGTTTGGAGAGAAACTTTGTTCCCATAATACACAAACTTTTCTTTTTTGGGCTAAAACCAATAGCCATAATAGACAACTTGCATACAGAAAATTGAGAGGCTAGTGAATTTTGACATATTAGTAAAAACATATTTTTTTATTGTCTTCTTTCTAAAAATCTTCGTTGAACAAAAACTCTAGTGTCTTTAACTTTAACCATAGACCGGCAAGATCCATTCCATGCATGGCCAATAATTTTTTCTTATACAATATAGTACTGTATTACATGGGCATGAGTCAGTCTATATATAAAAGAAGTGTTTTGTACCGAGTATAAGTAACATGCTAACATGTGACTTTTGACTACTAAATGTGGAAATGCCCAAGAAGGCTTAGTAGTTGCTTCTGCAGCACAGAATTTTCCAATGACATATAAAATAATGCCTCAAATTTATTGTTATTGCTATTTCTGTGTCTTTTGGTGCAAAAATAAGAATTAATTATAGGTTGTTCTCTAAATGTAGTTACTTTGTCCTTCTTCTTTATAGTGTTTACAATTCTCAGTTGCTTATTGTGGTTGTATTCTTATGCATATTGGTTTTGTTTTAGTCAACTCTGACGAGAAATTGAGAAACCAAAGATCCAAAACTACTTGTTTTAAGGGAATTATTATTATTTTTACACCAAAATTGTCCATTTTCGCAATATATATATTAATTCTATCACGGGGGAATGAGAGAGGGCACACCCTTTTGTTTAATCATCTCAAATTGATCATTGTCAGTCGTATAAAAGACATGAATGCTCAAAATCTAGGACATGTTCCTGCAATAAAAAAGGGGAATACCAAGAGAATCAAATAGCACACCATTTGCTTATTCACGTGTATATGTTTCAGATATCATTGGCCACATTGTGGAAACTATAGGGGCTATACGTAGTTCAACCTATCTGAATACTTTCTCAAAAAGGAAAAAAAAAGAAAAAAAAAAAAAAAACCTATATGAATAGTTCCCATCTTCAATTCAACCTAGCCTAGACTAAGAAAACTTCTTATAGACATGATGGAGGAGATGCCTAAGTGGTGGCTTTACCTGCTCTTATAATATGTACCTAACTAGTGTATATATATACTGGTTGAGTTATGTTTTTTTTTTTTTTTTTTAATGTACAATGTTCATATTCTCACAAAAATTGATGAGGAGAATCGGAACCCAAAATAGAAAGAACCAAATAATACACAGAATCACAAAGATCTTGATATTTCACATACTTGTCAGTGCTTACTAGTAATGTTAAATATTAACACATAAAGATTCCTTTCAGGTGGGATTTAATAGCTGGCCGGATTCCAAGCCGAAATGCTATAGAAGTAGAGAGATTTTGGATGAGACACCATGAACATGAAGGGGTCGCTGGTAAAAGAAAAGTGCATTAGAAAGAGAATTATAAAGTCTTTGGTCATTGACTTTTAATTGCTACAGAAATTAAAGTTCTTTCTTTCTTTCTTTGTTTTTGTCTTTTAATCTTGATTAGAATTCTAAAGTTTTGGGAACCTCGTACTAATTAATAAATAAGCAATCTCTGGCTCCACCCTCCCTCGTTTTATTGGCCAATGTTACGGGTGAGACAAATACAGGTAAACTATGTATAAGGATAAGTTTAAAAAATTTGTCATATTCAAGGTTTTGCAGTGAAGCAGATCAGGCACCAATTTCAAAAAGCATATAGCAGCGTATTTTGTTGTCATTGTTGCCCCCATTCCAGGTCAAGTCTTATCTCGATTGCTACGATTTGAGCTCCAGATGTTGTTTCATTCATCTGGTTTTTACAATTTTCATGACTATAATCTGATGGGGTTGAACACGATATATTTTGAATTTTTCAAAATTTTCAAATCTCGATACTTTTGTGCCATTCTTACCCGAGATGTTAAGAATTAAATATATTTAGAACTTTTTCTGAAATTTTTATTGTGACTTGATTATCTATTTGCGTCTCAATAATTCTATTCACATAATTTGTTTTATAACATGTTGATATGTCACCTCATCATATTGTAATTAGAAAACAATAACAATGATATAAAAATTGGAATCATATAAAAATGATATTACACCAATACCAACTTGTCACTTTTCTCTCTATTTTGAAAAAAAAAAAAAAAAAAAAAAAAAAAACCCTAACTTGTCACCACAACAAATGATAAATTGTGAAAAATTTTATGATTTCCTTTTAAATTTTCTTGTCATTAAAGTAATGTTATATTTCATGTCCATCAAAAAAAACAAAATTGGAGCCTTATATACCGATAATACTAGAAAGGGCCGGTAGCTATAATGGAATATTTTGGTATCGATATATATTGATATTCTATTTCGGAATTACCTCTCTCTCTCTCTCTCTCTCTCTCTCTCTCTCTCTCTCTATATATATATATATATATTACACTCCTTGTTTTGTTGTTATATTTTTCACAACATCAAAACCGCATCGGAGGATAAAAATTTTCAATTTCTAAAATTAGTATAGATTAGAACTAGCAAAAAACTGACCAAAACTAATTAGAATGGTCTATCCAATTGGTTAGTTTGGTCCACTAGCTTTTTTAAATAGCCCTATCTTTTAACCCTTAATCTTGAGAAAGAGGAGGACTCAAACATGAAGTGTTTGTTGTTTTGATGTATATAGGAGTGAGACCTTGTATGGTCAATATCACATGTAGCATTGCGGAAATACTGTTATACAAAATGTAACCATAATCTCGATAAGAGACAAAGAATTTCCTCTTGAGATAAATTAGATGAGGATTAATTATTTAGAGTCCAAGGCACAATCATCTTAGAAATGAGTCACTAAAAATTTATATTCTATAAAATTAGATTCCAAGAATATAAGAACAATCAAAAGAATAAATTGGGAACACAAGAACTTAAGATATAGTATTAATAAAGTGATAATAACCATTTGAATTTATTTCACTATGAAGATTTCGTGGAGGGGTTAAAGGAAACTTTTAAGCAGTCAAGGGATGTGTTGTTTAATTAAATAAATCTTAAAGTGTAATTATATTTTTATAGTAAAATAAAATATAATTACTGGTTATTTTGGGATAGTTAAGAAATAACAAGAGCCAAAAGGCCTATTAGGGCAAAGTTTTATTTTTCCCTATGGTTCCATCTCAAGCAATGTATATAAACCCTCGTTAGAGCGTTGTCCCCACACACAATAGTGCGTAGTATTTTATGTAGAAAATTTTGTTTAGAGAAAAATTCTACCTGGGTGTCAACTACACAAAAGAAAAGAGAGAAAACCCATATTTTTGTCATCCTCTCAAGCTTTCATGGGTTTTCTCAACAAAGGAATAGCCTACTTTCTTGACCATAAGCATAGTTGTTGAGGTGAAGATTAAGGTGGTACAATTCATAAAGCTTTCGCAAAATTCGTTCTTTGTTTTTTCAGGTTTGAAGTATCAAGGTACATGTTTTCTGGTTAACAAATTTCAATTCATGCATACATGTCATATATACATAATTAAAAGTAGATCCTAGTTTAATTCAGTTGTGCTTGATATGTATGAGATGCATATAGTTTTTCAACACTTGAAACAAAGAGGGGAAAAAGGATTTTGGTGGAACACAAAAATCAAGGAGAATTGTGGAACTTGAGTTTATTTGTGTTTGTGAGGATTAATATATAAGTGAATGCGGAATGTTTGTTTATATGTATTTGGTAGAGAGTGTGGTGTGTGAATGAGAGCAAAAAAACATTAGTTTTTATTTATTTATTTTGCCTCTTTTTAGCCAAGAATCACACACAAAAGCATGGCTGTGAGTGAGAGAGAAGTTGAGCCAGCTGAAAGAAAAAGAGATAATAATAGAAACCGCGGAGTTCAAAAAAAAAAAAAAAAAATTATGTTCTGTTCTATTCGGTCTTAATTGGTTCTGTTCAGTCTTATTCGATCTTTTTTGGTCTTCTTCGCTCTTATTCGGTCCTGTTTGGTCCATTCATTCATGTTCAGTCTTCTTCGCTCTTATTCGGTCCTGTTTGGTCCTATTCTGTCTTATTCGGCCCTGTTCGGTCTATTCGTTCATGTTCCGTTCTATTCGGTCCTATTCTGTCTTATTCGGTCTTGATCAGTTTTTTTCGGTCCATTCGGTCCACTTTGGTCTTATTCAGTCCTTTTCGGTCTTATTCGGTCCATTCCTTTATGTTCGGTCCTATCCTGTCTTATTCGGTCCTCTTCGCTCTTATTAGGTCCTTTTCGGTCTTATTCGGTCCTTTTCAGTCTTTTTCGGTCCTCTTTGATCTTATTCGGTCCTGTTTGGTCTTGTTCAGTCTTATTCGATCCTCTTTGGTCTTAATTGGTTCTATTCCGTCCATTCCGATCCATTTTGTCTTTTTAACAGCCCTACACTAAAGAAAGAAAATTTGGGGTTCCTCAAGGAGAAGTTTTTTGGGTATTGTGACAATGAAGAATTGTAATATTCAAAATAAAGATATCGTTGCAATATCAATTTTAGTAAGTCATGAATATGATGATGAGATTGTATTCATTCCTAAAGGTGATATTCTTATATTTGTAGCGAGTCATCAGTCATGGATATTCTTGTATTTGTTGCAATGTTAATTTAAAGAAAACACACTATAATTCATTTTATTATAATGGAATTGTTTAGAGTTAGTTACATTTGTGTCGTTAGATTAAATGATTTTTCAGGTAAATATTGTTTTTTTTTTATGTGTGGTTTATTTTCTTTGTGTATTGTGTTTTTAGCTAACGAATTTGGGTTACAATAGTTTTTAGGATTGATTAAATTTATTTATTGAATTTTCTTAATTCATATTAGACTAAATTGTAGCTACTGTTAATGGTTTTTCCTAGCTACTTGACATTCAGAACAATGTGAAAATTATGAATCCATTATTTCCTTAGCTTGGATTTGTAAATAAAATTTTGAATTCATAATTGAAGGGCTATTATTGATTTATTTATTTATTTTATTGTGTTACTTCATGTTAATACTGTTGTGCCCAACAAATACTACCTTTTCAATGCTGGTATTAAATTTTCCTAATTACATTGCTAGCCCAGCATGACGTTTACAAGATTATTAAAAATTGAGAATCGTGTGTGCACCCAGCTAGGATTTATAAATAAATTGTTGAATTGATAGTTGGAATAGATAGGATGGCAAGTGTTTTTCACCAAAAGTAGCAAGTCCTGGGTCCATGTTTGGAAATCGGCTTCTCCAAAATATTAGGGGGTAAGGCTATACCTACTATGATCTTTTTCAAATCCCGCAAAAGTTGGAATTCTGTGTATTGATTCCGAGTACAAGCAGTACATCATGAAGTCTACATGTGCTCAATTAATGAAAGAAGCCAATACCAAATACTACGTTTCAAAATCACCAGCCCATCACAAACATAACAGTAATACAATAGAGTCGTATGTTAAAGCTGAAATTTTTTTGCAACTGTGTAAAATATAATATAATCCTATTGATATATTACAAGAGAAAAATACAACATGTCAAGTATATGTCGCTATTTGCAGCAAAGTAAAACTAAGGTACAGTTTTTTTTTTTTTAAATTGCATTGAAGAAAGAAAACATTTTTGTGCACCATTAATCAATGCAACCATGTATTTGAATTTCATTGGAGAATATAATTTACTGCATTTAAGTAACTGTATCTAAGTTTCACCCCTTTACAATATTGAGTTTTAAAACTTAATTACATGGTATTGGACTTCTATGTTCATCTAGGTTTTGTTTTTCTTTTTGGTGGAGGGAGGAGACAATGTTTGGGCAGTAAAAAGACTATAATACAGATCATTAGTCTGCAGTAGGATTTGGTAATCAGAAATCATTTAGAAGGAAAGTTATATACTAGAGAAACATATGATGTTGATCAGTTTATGCTATATGTTGGCGAAGATAATCCACGCGAGCTGGATGCTTGAGCTTCATGAGAGCCTTAACTTCATGCTTCCGAACCATTTCTCTTGAAATATTTAAGTTGCCAGCAATCTCTCCCAATGTTCTATCACCTTTACCATCAAGCCCATATCTCTGTCTGATAACCAAGCTCTCCTTGGGCTTCAAGGAATCAAGCTGGAGAAATTTTTCAAAAAAGTTAAGTTTTAGGTTCTGATTCAATGTGATTACAACTCATCGAAAAAAGGAAGATGATAACAATAATTCTAAAAACTGCTTCTACAATCTAGCTGAAAAAGAAAAATAGAACTACTTCTACAAACAACCATATCAGCAAGATTACAAGGCATTTCGTATATGACAGAACACAATAGCTATTTACCAATTATGCCAATTTAGTGATTACAATTATGATAAGTTAATCACAATCACAAGAAGTACCAAATCTGAAAAGTATATCAAGAGACAATAAAGGCACAGATTTGGTAATGAAGCGAAAAACCAATGGAGAACAACTCCAAAGGAAAAACACTCCAAGGGTAACCTACCCTAAATAAGGTAATCCACTATATGAGGAGAAGTTACAAATCTAGTTCATCTCACTGGACCTTAGATACTATCCAGTTGTTGAACTTAATACTGTGCCCGCAACAATTTCATAATGTCTGAACTCATTGTACATGAACCACTCTCTATGGTTTCAGTCTTGATCACCAATATGGCAACAAAACCATTGTAAATATTGACTTTCTGAATTCATGGGTTGAATAGATTAGGTTTAGGTTTTCTCTCTATAGGGTGCACAGCTACAGTCTCTCTAAACCTTGACAGAATATCTTCTTGGAGTTGCATCTTCACACTTTGATCTTAATCATTGAGCAACACAATACATACTCAATAATTTCATGAAATTTGGAGATCTAAAAACTAACAGAACATCTCTAAATGCAGGGCATTGTAACTTTTAAAAGCAATCCCCCTAGCTCTAATCTTGAGCAAGTTTTAATTTAAAAGCAGAAGTTCCCTTAGAAGTAGTGTCCTCATAACCCCAGTTTGGTTGACTGTACTAAATCCATAGCAAAGATGGCTAAGACATGATCCAAATGAATGGTTTGAACACCTTAATTCCATCTCTGATTAGGAAAAAAGTACTCTTTAATTAAGCATAGCTCGTGCAATAGAGGCACAAAGAAAACTTGGTTTCATGTTTTCATGAAACTGAAGTAACTAAAAAATTTAGTCTGAAATACAAAAAACTTACCTATATTTAATTCAATGACAGATCATCAAATCAAATTATATTCCATCTTCATTCCAAACAAAAATATTACTGTTGGAAAACATTCAGCGGTCTTGTTAAATTTGAAGAGAGTAAGCTATGCAGTGCAAGAGGAAAGGTTGGAGAGGATTAGTGATTACCACATCGTCAAGAGCAAGCCTTTGAAGAGCAGGTTGCTTCCAGTTATCAGCTCCAACACCGTCAACATCCGGGATCCCATTTATGTACTCCTCTTGTGTGGTTGCATGCCTTGAATGTAGAGACAAAACAGGTTTTGAGGCCTTCAGAACTTCATGATACCTCTCAGGGGAGATCCCCACTTTTTTTATTATCTCTTCCTTTGTTGGTAATCTATGAAGCTCAAACAACAACTCAAGTTTGGCTCTCTGGATTTCCACTCTAACCTGCATAAACATAAGCATAAAAGTTACAACAGCTCCTCATTCATTTAAAGCTTCCATCATATATGTGATAGATTAATTGAGCTCTGGTTAACCTAACTGCAATATATCCTATATAATTCTAAAAATAGAATTTTTTTTTTGGTAATAAATGGCAAAGCAGAGGAAAAGGATCCTCTCCATTTGTTTTGAAATATAGAGGGTCTGTTTCATGGTGAGGATTTAATTATTCTCAAATATAAAGATGAATATCATGTCATGTCATTTAAAATAAGCTATCTTCGTCAATAAAACATTTTCAACACATGCATTTTTTGCTTACTTCTTATATTAGTTCTCCCACTATGTCATGACTACTTTGTTGCTTAAGGCATTAGCCCACAAATGATTGCTTAGAATTTCATACTTGCCATGTTTTCTAATATACCACCTCCTTAATTTTAAATTTTCATATTACTTGCAATAACATTTGACTTTCAAATGAAGAATTTTTTCCATCCAGTCCACACTCCTACTTACAGGAACTCATAGAAAATAAAGTGCTACTACAAACAAAGAGAAGAATAGAGAGCCAGAGAGGAAGAAAGGATTACTGATTCAAGGCCAAATGAAACACGAGTAAAGCTTGAGAGTGTCATGGAGCGTATAATGGCATGCCTGATCCAAAAGAGAGTATAAGTTGAGAGCCGGAATTTCCTTTTTGGTTCAAAACGATCAATTCCTGTAATGAGTCCCTTCACTCCCGCCTGACAAAGGTCTTGAAATTTTGGTCCGTTTGCAAATTCTTGAAAATATTTTTTTATTACAAACAAAATGAGACGGAGATTGTGCTGCAACAGATATAAGCATTATCTGTTAGTACACAGATCCTTAATAGAATCAATACATTTGGGACATTTCTTGCTAATTAAGCTTGAAAGTAGCCAAAGTTTTTCTTTGCTTAACAAAATCTACTCAATTTCAGCCTCACATCTTGATCAAAAGATTTAGAAAGTCAAAAGTAACATAGACAAATCAAAATGTAACAAGTCAGAGATTTTAATACACATAAAATGATTTGACATATCATCGCAAAGAAATTAAAATACACCTGTAGTTAAGTTCACTTGGATCAGAAGTAAAATGTTATAAGTGCTACTCATGGAACATTCTATATACACCACAAATTATTGATCACACATTCACACTGACCCTAGGAGGAGACCAATTTCAGACATAACTGTCTCAATTTTAAGTCTCTATAAATGTGATTGCTTAAATGAAGATTGTAGGTTAAATGAAGATCTGAATGTTGCTTAAATGAAGATGAGAAGACAAGCTGATTTTTGTTGCCCAAGAAAAATATGAACCTCAACATATTATTTGCATCTTACTACACAATGAACATGTTAAACATACTTTTTTACACAACATCAAAGGGCCACCTTAGTTCAAAGAAACTTTTAGTAGTATTGTTCTGCACAACCAAAATGAGCTGAAAGTAAATAAATAAACTTGCCTTAATAAGCTTATTTCTTGCAGCTCGACCAACCTCCATGTGTTTTCGTACTTGAACCACGTTCATATTTGTTGCTTCAGCTAATTCGCTTTCTGTTGGTTCCCTTCCCAAGTCTTTTTGCAAATTATCTTTTACTTCAAGGAGTGCCTAAATTTCAAAAAACATAACTTAGGCTACTTAGCAGCCAAGATCACTCAATTTCATTTCAAAAAAAGATACAACTAATGGTTGAAATTGAAATAAAAAAAAAGGGGAGAAATTTTCTTTTTCCAAATAGGAATTTGAAGCCTCACCTTCATTGGTTGCATCAACTTGAACAACCAAGCATGCTCTGAAGAAGGAAGAACTGGAGGTATCTTCATCTTTCTCCAGTCCAAACTAACCAAATCAGTAGAAGCCGAGTACTCCCTTACAAGCTTCTCAATCCTCACATTTTCATTCTTAATAACTTTTCTCTTCCGTAATAGAGTAACCACTTCATTTTCTTTGTTCTTTTTCAATGCAATCCTTTTGTCAAGACTCAATCTCTGAACCTTCTTTATTCGGTTCTTGATAACACTATTACTAGTTCTATTTTCTGCTTTTGAATCACCTTCAATATTCTTCCTCCTCCTTCCCCGGCTTTTTCTTGTGCCATCTACATTTTCCACATCAGAAGTATCCGTTGTTGGGCTAAGCTTGTATATGTTTTCAAGTTGGGCGGCGGCTTCATTGTAATCCACTTCCAAGGTACACGGAGAAGCTTCATCTGTAAGGACAGCTTTTACTCTTCTCAAAGGTTTACTAGCTTTTACTAGTCTCTTTTTGTGATCCTTATGAATTTCTATGGGCAGAGGGATTTGCGCCTGAGGTGCACCTGATGCTGTGCTATTGGGTTTATCTACTTTGAATGCTACTATCAAGGGTCTTTTCAATGTAGAGCGTTGACCTGAGAATTTTGCACCCAGTCCTAATGGAGTTCGAGAAGCTGAGCTAGAAACAGTCACAACTCCCATGCCAAGTTGCTCAAGCAAAGTTTCAAAAGATGAATGACAGCTTCTTCACTGCCCAAATCCTCCTACAACAAAAGAAATATGTATTCTCAGTTCATTTCAGTCCTGAAACTTAGTTTTTCAATGAATGGCAAAGATTATTGTTGTCAATACCAACAATTTAAGCAAGCACAATTTCCTCTACATAATTGTGTAATTTGCATAAAATTCATGATATCGGTTCTGTGACCCAACTGCCAATTTTTCCTACATATAGCTCTAAGTCTCATCATTGCATGTATCAGTCCTAGGTACATCTGCAAAATTGCAAATCCAATTGTGAAGCTTGCACCAACTAATGCTACTCCTATTTGAGGGGCCACCTTATGACACAACCCAAATAGGTTGATTCCGATGGAGTCATTCTCAAATTTTAATCCTTCCAGATATAAAGCATGTTTTAATTATAAGAATTAAATTCATGTTATGATTGATATGAACTTCAAAATTAACAAGTCTAAACAGTTCAATACAGCATTTGATGCTAATCAATTAACTATCAGCATAATCAAACAACTGCTAGAACTCAATGATCACACTCATCAAATAACCAAGCTAACTGTGAGGTAAACGCTAGCAACATCTACCCAAAAAAATACTAATCAATCTACAATTGGGCTCCTTGTAGTGAGTTATATAGCTCAATTCAATCTAGTAAACACCCAAAATGGGACTAAGCACTTACAGTATATCACACTAACATATATATAATCTTAAATAGGCACACCTTAATCTAATCGCTGCATTACTAACACTTTAACGTCTTAAAAATCATTAAAGCATTCAGTACACTCAAAGTACAACACATTACAAACTTTTCCCATAAAAGAATTGAAATTGACAAAAAAAAAAAAACAAGTAATTCAACGTAGAATCTGAACTACCTGATACTGATGATACTGTCTGATCCGAGTTGCAGAGTTTGACACAGGTTTGTTGAATACTCTGGAATCTCTAACTGAGGAATTTTTGTGAGTTTTTATGTACGAAACTCGTCAAAATACGTGAATTACGGTGTCCACAAAAATTTGTAACTCTTGATAAATCAACGGTAGAGATTCGGGGTCTCGGAAATCGGACGGCTCAAAAAGCAAACACGTTGATGATAGTTTGGGCATTTTAAGGTGGGGGTTAACGTGGACTAGTCTAGGAGCAGAGAAATTATCATTGGGAATGTTCCTACGTGGCGAATTCGGAGTGGAAGTGAGGATATTTTGGGAATTATGGATGATGTTAGTGAAGCGTGGGCAGATGTTATTGGCTGTTTTTAGTTTGTGGGACCCACTTATTGTGATGGTCTGGCTAATCTCTACGTTGCTTAACAACAGCCATATGAAATACATAAAATTAATACAAACAGTCAAACGCTATAGAACTTGTGGACCTCTGAGGATCCTTACTTAATTTTTCCTATAAGAATTTTTTTTTAAAAAATTTATATTTAGTAAAATATTTATATTTGAGAGTTATTTTAAGAAATAGCATATTTCTGAATTCATCTCTAGACGAGTTTCATATTTTTAGTGAAAGTTCGTCTCATCAAAAGATGAATTTAAATTTAGGTTTTGTTTGTTTGGAATGATAAAGTGAAATTATAAGAAAAAAATATTTGTATAAATTTTCAAGTAAATTCCTAATTTACATTATATTTTCTCATTTGAAGTTCCCACATGACCTAAAATATAATTCATTTTCTATTTAAGGTATATATTTATATATAGACCTTATGCACATATTATTTAATTTGGCTCAACCAAGTAGCCTAATAATATTGTGTAAAAAACAAGCCGGATCTATTAGAATCAAGTCAAAGTCAAAGCACAAGAATTGGAAGAAGTTTTTTTTATTTTTATTTTTTTTTATTTGGGGTTAGAAACAGATATACTCATATATTAGAATTAATAAGTCTATTATAAAACATATTAGCCTTATCAAAGGCTAACAAGGTACCCACCATAGGCGGTGGTTCAACAAAAAAAACAAAAGTAAAGTTATTACTAGTTTCCATCTTTATTAACGCATCCGCATATTGAAAAACGTATTGGGTATTCTCCTTATTAGATTTGATTCATATTTAATGAAAAGCTAGCTAGAGAAACAAATCTTTTTGCAAAGCTACTAGTTTTTTTTTTTTTTTTTTTTCATTTTTTTAGATTGAGCTGTTATTTTGTTTGTTTACTATGAGATTGGTTTGTGGGTGGCTTTAAAATTTGAGTCCCGACCATGATTTTGTTGAATTGAGGGTTTGGATGGATCTTTAGCGGTGGTGGGTGGTCGAAGTTTTGGAAGTTTATCTATAATAATTCTTTATAATAAAAAAAACCTGATAAAAATCCAGAAAATAATTTTTTCTTTCTTTCATATCCTGTTCAAAGCAACATAGTTTTGATATATTAAGACTGTGTTTGAGCTGAGGTGTCATTTAATGACTACCTTAGCAATGGATATAGACGGAAAAAACTGAAATCAAAATACCATATAATGTTAGAGATAAAAAATCTAAAATTATAAACCATAGTGAACAATCAAAATGATCTCAAACTTAGAAGGTATTTTTGCAATTAGTCTAAGTTTAACTAGCTTGGTCATTTTTAATTTTTATTTCTGTATACATTCTATCAGGGATGAGGGATTGAATGCTCAACATTGTCATTGGAGATGGCAAAGGATGTCAATGAGTCATTGGTAATCTTAGTCACATTCGCTCTATTTGTTTTAGTAGAAAAAGTTTAGAAAAATATTTTGAGTATATTGTGTGATTTCATATGGTGAAAATTGCAAATCAAAGGAAAACAAGCCTAATAGAGGAAAATATTTCCCTTTTTAAAGAGTGGAATACATTTTTTGGGATGTTATATACTTAACAAACTACTAAACCTTCACAAAACTGAGGAAAATATTTCCTTTAAAGAGTGGAATACATTTTTTGGGATGTTATATACTTAACAAACTACTAAACCTTCACAAAAACTCTCTCTCTCTCTCTCTCTCTCTCTCTCTCTCTCTCTCCATAGATCAACTACTAACCATCATTTAACTAATGTTCACTCCACCATTAATTCGTGATTGAAATATTGTCGATTTTTCCCAAATAACCTTTGGTTGCTCAGCGAAAATATTAAAAAGATCCCAAATTACAATGATGCTAGCTTTTTTCTTTTATATTCATATTTTGATTCCATCATGAATTTAATTAAGAGTGATTTAACTATGAATCGTAGCGAGAAAGACCACTTCATCACAAGAAGCTTCAAGAAAGACCGATAATTACTCATCAAGCCAAACCATTTGTTTTCCTACTTGGGAATTCTCAAGTGTAAATTACTAATTTAGGTTATATCAAGAACGTAAGGATCAAAAACCACTAGTTCGTATAGAGCCATCGACTCGGCCCAACCAGCAACTAGAGCTGTATGCATTATATGAACGAAATTCTATTATTATTATCTATTATCTCTAACTAATCTATAAAATAGATTCTAAAAAAAAAAAAACTAATCTATAAAACAATTATCTATAACTATAAATAAATAGAAATTGAAGCTCCCACATGGCCTAAAATATATATATAGTCCATTTTCTATTTAAGGTCTATATTTGTGAATCAAATTTTTTTATCATACAATTATTTAAAATTACAAAAATATGAATGATTCTCCATGCAAGCTAAATAATTGAAAATAGTTTCTTTTCTCGTTTTAAGAATTGCAATCAAACAGAGAAAAACATAATCACTTTTGTAAAAGCCATTTTTCAAAGAACAAATTATTTTTAAGTAAGCATTTTCTTTCGAAACAAATTAATTGTTATTTCCCCTCTAAATCCAATTTGAGGGAAAGATTGAAAAAGTCACATTAGTAGAAAGTCTGGTCCACATTTTTTGTTTTTGTTTTTGAAACCTCTGGTCCACATGCATCTTGGTTGTAAAAGCAAACTCTAGAAACCCATTTCTCAAAAAAAAAAGAAAAAAGAAGTCTAGAAACCCAATATTGCGGCTACAGGCAAACGAAGACTTTCTACTCGATGACTTACCAAGTACCCCTGTCTGAAGGATTACGGATTGCTTCACTTTTCAAACCATTTATTAGACTAGATACTTTTTTCCTCATACAACATGTTCCCCGAGTGCTTATCATTGACATTGAATTGGTCCAAAATCTAGTTTTGAATGTTTCAGACAAGGGTTCGAAAAAGGAGAAAAAACAAAATTTTAAAATAATTAAAGACATACAACTACAAGTGTTTTCTAAAGAGTAAAGTTATTCTAGTGCTGGATTAGAAAATTATAAACCATAGGGAAATATCTCCGGATGGAAATTGAGATTTGAGACAATGTAATCAATTTTGTAGTGTAATTGACTAATTGTATGTCTTATGGTTTGCTTTGGGGAGATAATACTTCAATTGAAGTATTAATAACAAATAATGACATCATTTAACTCCTAAAAGTTTAATTAAATTAGTTTTTTAAATTAATTAGTAATTATATTATATTATCCACTTGTTATTGTCATTATAATTCAATGTAAATTTCACTACTTAATTAACTACACGACTCATATGTGAATATTACGACAATCTCCTATTTCACAATGCACTTTAATTAGTCTCTCTCTTGAACACAAGTTAGGAGAATTTTTTTTTCTAATGAGTGAACATGGGAGTTTTTCTTGTCGTTGTGGGAGTTGCCAACATGCACAACTGCCTTGAATCATCACTAGTAGAATCTTTACTTAATCATTAGTGGAGTTGACATGAAAGTCTTCCTTGTTCTATTTGGTAAGACTGACTAACAAATACCAAAGCTTCACTCAAACCATCAACTCCGATAACTCGATATCACTGTCAGGGAATAAGGCTTCAATGAAGGTCTTAATATAACATATAAAGATGTTAGTTAACCCAAAAGTTTAATTCAATGGGTTTTGATCCAATTATTATTTTATATTAATCACTCACTCTATTATTATTCAATATAGAATCCAATAATCAACTAATCAATAATCACACAACTCACACGTAAATATTACAACATTTCTAGTACATTAGAGTTTTATCATTATGAATTCAAAGGAATCCTTAATGAAATAAAGAGCTTACGTCTAGTTAAAATAAAATCTAGGCCTACTATACTTTTCGTTTTGTGGTAATTGGTGTAATTATATGTGAGAGGCAATGAAGAAATAACTAGAAGGAAACTCTGTTGCTGGAATGATTTGACATTGAAATTATTGAATCCATTCATGCCATAAAAGGAATCTCAATCCCTTGGCCTAATTAAGAGATGAGAAACTTATATGGACCAAGGAGTCAAGAGGTCAACTCTTAGTCAAGTATGCTTTCAGACTAAATTAGGTGCCCCTAGATGGCAGTAATAGTGACATTAATTGACTAGCAGAAATTATGGCAATTGAAGATCCGGGACAGATTAAAAATGTTTTTATGGAGAGTTGAGTTAGGTTTGCTTCCAGCACTCAATGGCTAGAGCTATATAGTTTGGAAGTTGTTGGGGCTGAGACATGATTGACTCCACATTTCCAACAAAGCAGATATCATCAATACCATCAAGTGGGTCTTCAATTTGCCTTAACCTTAGAATCCAACAGAATAATATAGCCCATAACAATAAATTTGAGGTCATGATTTAGATTCAAGCAACATACAGTTTTGGAGGATTTAGTTGAGGTCCAAAAGCAAACTAATTCTTCTCAATGGCAATGTCATATGCAACTGTGGCCAAAGTGTTCACCTCCTTAGCCGTGGTTGCCAAAAATGAACACGGTGGTGTTATTCTCAAGTATGCTCTAGGATTCACTTGTATCATGTGATTAGCAATCTACAGAAGTTGTTGTCATAGTATGGGCTCTCCAATCAGCAAAAAAAGGAAATTTTCCTGAGTATTATGGTGGAAGGTGATGCAAAAAGTTTGTTTTGACCTAATCAACATTGCTGATATAGAAGGTTGTTGGTATGCCTCTACTATTCTCAGCAATGCAAACATTGTGGGGACTCTAATTGAGTAGTTCATATGACACAATTTAACCCAAAATCTTAAACTTATATGCATGAGTCTAATTATATTATATTAACCACTCATTCTTCTTTTATTTGTATCCAATGTGAGGCTTTATTATTAACCAACCACACTACTCATATATGAATATTACAATAAATTTTCCCTTTACGTGTGTGGAGTAAACATTAGAGTCTCCCTCGCTCTACTTGGTGGGATGTACTAATGAACACTTGTTCTTGAACTATCGATTTTAGTGCTAATTGTTGAGTAGATAACACATTTGGGAGACTTTAATCGAGCTAAGCATTATAACATTAACTCAAACTTGAAAGTTTAAAACTTTTGAGTTTAATTTGAGTGTCCCTAAGTTGTTTTATTTTATTTTATTTTTAAATTTTTGACTGAAGTATCCCTAAGTTGTTATCTCCCAAGAAAGTGGATTAAAAGGAAGGCAATGATGTGGCTCGTGCCCTTGCTAAATGTGTTAGCTTTGTTAATTTTCTTGTGTTGTAATGATGAGACTCTTCCTCATGATGTTGCCTACGATGCCTAGAAGAGGAACTCCTGTTCTCTTTTTCGTTGAATAAAGCATATGTTTCGTCAAAAAACTGTTTGGGAATGCGGATATCCAGATTTGTTCATTTATTAATATTTTATATCATATTATTAATATTATTTTTATATATAGGAATATATGTAACAATATAATTTATTTATACAAAAGTTTCAAATATTATATAAATTTGGTTAATTAATGGTTTATTTTAATTTAATATAATATTTTTTGAATTAAACAATTAATAAAATATAAAATAACAAATCATATATAATTATAACTCATAATACGAAGTTATAAAATAAAAGGCAAAACACCTCTTTTTTTGTCCTTATATTAATTTTTACCAAATTTTCAATTTAGCACTCAAGTTTTCAAAGCTGGTCCTTAATTATATTTTTAAATTTGTTATCATTTTAGTTTCTACTATCATCTTACTTACAAAAAATATCTCATATTAAAAACTTAATTATCGTCAATCATTTTGGTATTTTTTGTTAGTGAGATGACATCATAGACCAAAATGACAATAAGTTTTAAAATATAAAAACGAAAATAAAAGTTGTAAAACTTAAGGATGAAATTGAAAAATGACCAAAATATAGGGACAAAAAAAGAAGGAAGGTGTTTTTACCTAAAATAAACTACATGCACGCATGTGCGAAAAAGAAACAATTGCATATCCGTGGTGGATGCATGCATGTAAATTTCATTTGAGCAACTTACAAGGAAAGTTCTTTATATACTGATAGGGAATATTTTATTTTGTGCATCCATCTGTTGAAGCCTCCAAATTTTCAAACTTTGAGCAATAAACTTTTGTATATGTAAGGATAGAATAAGTCCGTGCAGATATCAGACCAAATCACCAAATTATAAAGTTCACATAATAGTAAACAATAATATAAATGTGAGTGTAGATTAGCCTTTTGTTTTTAGTTTAAACTTATTTAAAGCCAAGCTCGCTTAACTCAATCCAGAAAGTTTTTATTATTCTGTAATAAAATTTGAAGCCGATCTCCGCTACACCAATTTACAAAAAAAAAAAAATCCACTAAGGTTTTTGACTCCAAAGATAGCAGCAATCATCAGAATAAATATCAATGTGATCAAACTATCTCTCAAAAGCCAGTTTTATTTAACTATCAGGTTCACACTAAGCCAGCTGGCAGGAAACACGTCTGAGTAACATATTTTTTATAAACCACAAAGTAAGGTACGTAAAAGACAAAAATAAATAAATCGAAGAAAGGTCCAATTTATTTGAATTTTTAACAGCCCCTGCCTCCATGGAAGGTGACCAAATCGAAGAAAGGTCCAATTTCGTTGGGAAGGCCGATGGCATTTAAGGAAGACAATTACATCATATATAAAATACATTCATTTGTATTGCATAAGTTGTTAGGACAAGATCCTATATATGCCAGTCTTGCGTATGAGGTTCTTTGTATTTTAGTTCATGCATGAGTTCCATGCTTTTGCTCTTGTATGAATGCTTCAAACTTTTGTTGGCGGATCTATACGCCCTTTTTGGTTTAATTTTCCTTTTCAAAAACAGTACGTAATCTTAAAAATCCACCTTAATCATTAGCGCCTCATGCCTCATGGTCTTAGTAAAGCTTGAGTTGCTTGATTTTCATACTAAAAGTCTTGAATTGAATCCGATAGGTTTCACACGTCTCTCTGAAAGTTTTGTTACTTTGATACAAGTGACTTTATTGTGATTGTTGACTTTCTATTTGTCATGCTTAATTGGAATTTAGCCCACTCATCACTTAATTAGCCAAAAAGAATAAAACAAAATCTTGAATTGAATTACACATTCACAGTAGTACAACATACTGTAATTAAGGCTACTACATTTTTTTGAGAAACAAGAAGCATTAAATTAAATATAACTAGCCCACTATCAAAGCTAATATATATATATATATATATATATATATATATATATATTTATTTATTGAATTGAATTGAATTAAATGACACATAACGCATTCACAAAAGTACGGTATAAGAAGCATGAAATAAGGCCCCAACCCAATTTTTTGTTCATTAAAAAAAAAAAATAAAGCATGAAATAGGATGCTTGTGATAAATCCAAAAATAATATAAATATTTCTTTTTTTTTCTAAAAGTTGGGTTTGGAGGATAACTCGCTCTGGCTATCTATACATATTTTCAATCAAGAATTGATTCATTTAATATTTTTGTTACAACTTACAACACCAAAAGACTTCAATTAGGGACTTTATAACATAAACATTATTATTACCACCTTCAAAACATACTGTGGGGATATTGTTATGATACTGTCTAGTTTATAAGATACAAATGAGCAATGTTGGTCAAAATCGATCCGGATCGCAAAATCGCACGTGATCCTGACGTAGTACGCACGATTTTTTACGATCCCCACCTCACCAAAAGTTTAAAATCGTAAAGGTGATCGTGGCATGTAGATCGGGAGCAGATCGTAGGATCGTATGCATCCTACCGATCCTATCATTTGGCTTGATTTTTATTTTATTTTTATTTTTTAAAGTGAGATTTATTTGGGTACGATAATCCACCCAAAACCCATGCCCAACGGGTTATCGAAACCCAATAATGAATTAGTCCCAAATTTACCCTTTATGTCAACATAAAATCTCAAAAACCTTAGGGATTTCAAGGATTACGCCATGGATGTTGATACTAGAAGGATATAGATGATGAAATGGGATATGACAATAATAGTGATTAGATTAGAAGAACCTTAGAATGGGAATTTCTTTTGATTTCATATTTGTAATTAGCTATTTACCTTTAGATTGAAAATTTTCTTTGATTACATATTGTAAATTTGTAGTTAGCTAATCTTATATGCTAACTAGCCTAACTTATTTTGGATTTGAACTAGAATTTGGAAAACATTTTCCATATGTGTAGATAATATTTTTGGTACTTAGTTGCTAATTAAACATGTATTGAACTTCTTGGATACATTATGTCAAAAGTTAAATATATTTTGTTTTTGCTAATGACATAAGAACGATAAATAAGGTGGCAAATTACATTTTATGATGCAATTTTTTTTTAATGGATGGATTCATATTTTAAGTGATTATATAACATACAGCACCAAGATCACGTATTTTTGCTAAAATTCGAAAATACTTCAGATCTACAATTCACGATCCGATCCTACAATCCATGATCCCGATCCACGATCCACGATCCTACCTACCTCCCACGATCCTTCGTAAGATCCCGATTTTGACAACCTTGCAAATTAGGGATAGTTGTATATTATTTTTGTTTTGCTCACCTGGGCAGATCTTAACATTTTTTAATGGGTAGAAAACATGCACTTCATTAAATTAGACGATAACGAAATCTTTAAGATATAACTTATCAATGTGCAAGCCAGTAGAATGGAATGATCGAACACGTAGTTCGTAGCTTTTCGACTGGCCGGTTATTATAGGAGGTTTGTCAGGATTCTTCTAACTTAGCCATGCCTTCGACTCGCTCACCAAAGTGGAGCTAAGCCTGAAGTGGACCTGAAAGTGAAGAGCCAGAATCAAGAGAAGGTTGGTGTCGCACCCATTCTCACCATACCTTCAGTAAAGTGGAGGTTTCCCACCATTTATAGTGATGCCTCTAGGAAAGGCTTGGGTGTGTTCTATGTGTAGGAAGTTGCAAGGGCTTACGCCTCAGAGATGTTGAAGCCTTGGTGAGCAAAATTATCCCACACATGACTGGAGTTAACTCATGTGGTTTTTGCTCTAAAAATTTGATGCACTATTTGTATGGAGAATGAAGCAGAGATATTCGACACTACAAGAGCCTCAAGTACCTCTTTACTTCAAAAAGAGTTGAATACGAGACAAAGAAGATGATTGAGCTACTAAAGGACTATGACCCGACTATTATTACCATCCCGAAAGCTTTTCAATGTGGTAGCTAATGCCTTAAGTAGAAGTCCTCAGGAAATTGGGAGCATTGTTGACTACACAAAACACATCCCGGGAAGATTTGAAGAAGACGAGGATGTGGGCACCTGGCTTCACGGGGCGTAGGCACATCTGCAAACCTGTAGCCTGAACCTACCCTGATTGAAAGGATAAGATCGCACAGTGCAATGATCCAGCTAAGTGCAAGATAAGAGATTTGATAAATCTAGGCTCAATCTGAGTTTTGCATCTACGAGATGGATCCTCGAGGTTTGGTAATCGGCTTATGGTACCAAAATGATCTAGACCTAAGGTAGAAATTCTAGCTGAGGCTCATAACACGAAGCTACACGATACATCCATGAGGCACTAAGATGTATCCAGATTTAAGGAGACTTTTTTAAGTGAACAAATACGAAGAGGGAGAGATTGCTCAATATGTTACTCAATGTCTAGTGTGTCAACAATAAGACGAGTGATCAAAGATCAAATTTGGATTTTTTGTAACCTCTTCCCATTCCGGTAATCCAAGTTGCAGGACATTACTATGGACTTCAGGATTTGAGGCTTCTTGTGAACCCCCACCGGTAAAGATGCAATTTAGGTGGGATTGTGGATTGCTGACAAGATTTGCACACTTTTTGGCCATTAGGTGGATTTCTCACCGAAAGGTTAGCTAGATTGAATATCAAATGAGATAGTGATTGCATACGACCTCGTGTCCATTGTGGTCCTGGAGCAGAGACCGAAGATTTGTGTCTCAATTTTGGGAGAGCGGCAGCATAAGGCAATGGGTACTAACTGTTTAGCACACTCCTTTCACCTAAACAGATGGACTTTCTTTAAAGAACTATACAAACATTGGAAGACATGTCGAGGTTTGTGGTAATTGATTTCGAAGGTTCATGGATGAACATCTACCTTGGTGGAGGTCTCCTATATGTTGGGATGATTCCTGGAGAAAGAAGATCGTTAGGTCCCTAGATTGTATAGCAACAAGAGGATAAAAATTCAAGTGATTAAAGAGTATTTCCAAATAGCTGTAGTAGGCGTAAGAGTTATGCATCTTTAGAAGAAGAAATTAGAGTTCCAAGGGTGATCATGTGTTCTTGAAGATTTCACCTACAAAGGAGTTAGTGAGACGGCTTTTCAAGGTAAGCCGAGCCTCGTTGGCAGGATCCAAGTCTCGCTGGAGAGGATGGGTAAAGTTGCTTATAGGCTCGCCACCACCTTCTTTTATCGTGGTACATAATGTTTTCCAAGGTCTTAATGTTGAGGAAATATGTTCTAGACCCCAAATACGAAGGATTACGAGCCCTAAAATTAAGATGATTTAACTTATGAAGAGCAACCAGCTTAAAAATTGTGAACAAGAAGGAGCAAGAGCTAGGTTGGCCGTACTCATACACTATGTCAAGGTTCAATGGAGGAACCAAATTTCAGAGAGAGGCTACATGGGAGTCGAAGATGAAAATGAAGGAGAAATAATCTATATCTGAGGGACTCAGTATGTCGTTTAGAGGACTAAACTCTTTTTGGGTGGGGAGAACACATCTGAAAATAAAAAATAAAAGGAGGGGTATTTAACAAATTCTGTTTACGGGGGTCAACTTTTATAATTAATATATTATGGGGTTTTTAGAAAATAAGGTTGAAACCCTAGTTATACATACCTAATTTTAAGTCACAGATAACGACGATGCTGGTATGATTATCCAAAATATCAAGCAGGTACGCTGACCGCACAATTGAGCAGAAGTGCTCAAAATTTCTTTTTGTCAAATCTGCTTTATTTAGAATTAAATTTTTTATTTTATTTTTTTATATGGGTATTTTTATCAAATTTTAGAAAACTATTTTGTAATTATTCAAAAGTTTCTGAAGGATGCAAACGAAGAAAGCTTAGATTTATTTTTAAACTGGACGGCATACTTGCAGATTTTTTTAGGTTTAGTGATAAGGACATATTGAAGCTGCAGATTTAAGCGGGTGAGGGGTCAGGTTCTGCACAGAGTTTGTGACAGAAAACTGTACCGAATTGATGGATTTGGAGAAAAACAAAAAAGTCTAGTGAGAATAGGTTTAGGTTTGAGGTCTGACAAGTTAAAAAAAGAAAAGAAAGAAGTGTACGTAACAGTGAATTTTGTTGAAGATGGGTCTGCTAAAAAAAAGCTGTAATGTAAGTGCAGTACTTGAAGGATGGCCCACGTCCTTGTCTTATCTTTCAAGGCATTAATGGTGGCAGAATAAATAAATATATATATAGAAAAATATTATGATAGGTGGAATTTTGGTGTATAAGCAGACAATGGTGAGATTTTTTTAATAGCCTTTTTTCAAATGGTACTATTATAAGTCTTTTTGAATTATTTAATTATTGAGTAAATAGTGTTGATAAATTGTTAGGTGAGGTCTAAGAATTTTAGAGAAAGTATTAGAGAGGAGTTCTTTATCGTGAGCTAGCTGAGGTAAGTAACCTTATCTAAATTGCCATTTCCTTGCTTATATTAATGTATTTTTAACCACTAAAATTGGTTCATAATTGTTAGAATTTTTATTTCAAGCATTTATTGATTTCAAGTAATGATTATTACAAATATATTTTAATACTGAGTATATGATTTTTATATATATGCTTGAATAAGATATATTTTGTTAGAAACTATGATTTTTTATATATGATTATGGATAACTGGACCATGAATCGATTCTCGATACCTACCAACGGCGTTATTCATTTGATTGGACAATTCAAACCAATTCGAGTGCTTATTCATCGGCATCGGATACTCAAATTAACGGCGTTATTTATCGCACCGATACCCACTAATAAGGGTTATTCATTGGTACCTAATACCCAAACCAATAAAGGTTATTCATTGGTGTACTCGATGCCCAGTCACTGGGATATAGCTGACCATGATCATAAGATTTGTGTTAAGAATATGAATTATGTTGAATATTTGAACTATTTTGAGTCCTTAAAACTATATATGTGATTTTGGCAATGTTTGAGTAGTTGAATTATTTTGTCACTAATACTGCTTATGTGTTTTGAAACCTATTATAAGTTATAGCTTTGATATATGGAAAACTAATTCATTTTCTAAACCATCTATGATATATTTGTAAGATTAAAGTGCATGTGGGATCTATGTGTAACTTATTATTTTAAGATTATGAATCTTCTTCAAGTATTTTGAAACACATAGTATGTTATGTAACTTTGAAGACTCATATTACATCTTATTACTTTACGTATCTATTGCTTGATAGAAGTTATTATGGGATTTTTACATTATTGAGTTGTCAACTTCACCCCCTCTTTCTCCTTTCTCGTGATTGGACAAAGAACGTAGTATTATGTTTGGGCTTCCGTTGGGATGCGATAAGTGAAGTTTAGGGAAATCAATGAAATAAGATTTGAACTTTTATGTTTCAGATTACCATTTGGGTAGACTTTTAGATTTAAAGGATTTAGTGTTTTTTATTTTATTTTATTTTATTTTTTTGATGTTGGAAGATTATTATTGAGATCTTTTGAGAATTGCATTATTTGAGGATATTTTTAAAATTTGTTGATGAAATTTTCGAGGATAATTATTTAATTGTTAAGAGGGCCTACACACTTGTAGGGTGTAAACTTTATAAGTGCGCGTGGTCGTTGTCACGTGCCTAAATTTTACTTGGGTTCTGGCGTGACATAAAGAAAACTCGATAAAAACTTAAAATAATTTTTTCTTTCTTTCATATCCTGTTCAAAGCAACATAGTTTTGGTATATTAAGACTATGTGTTTGTGTATAAAAAAAAGAAGAAGAAGACTATGTGTTTGAGCTGAGGTGTCATTTAATGACTACCTTAGCAATGGATATAGACGGAAAAAATTGAAATCAAAATACCATATAATATTGGAGATAAAAAATCTAAAATTATAAACCATAGTAAACAAAATCAAAATGATCTCAAACTTAGAAGGTGTTTTTGCAATTAGTCTAACTTTAACTAGCTTAGTCATTTTTATTTCTGTATACATTCTATCAGGGATGAGAGATTGAATGCTCAACATTGTCATTGGAGATGGCAAAGGATGTTAATGAGTCATTGGTAATCTTAGTCACATTCGCTCTATTTGTTTTAGTAGAAAAAGTTTAGAAAAATATTTTGAGTATATTGTGTGGTTTCATGATATGGTGAAAATCGCAAATCAAAGGAAAACAAGCCTTAATAGAGGAAAATATTTCACTTTTAAGAGTGGAATACATTTTTTGGGATGTTATATACTTAACAAACTACTAAACCTTCACAAAAAATCTCTCTCTCTCTCTCCATAGATTAACTACTAACCATCATTTAACTAGTTGTTCACCAACCATTAATGGGTAAAATCTCTCTCTCTCTCTCTCTCCATAGATCAACTACTAACCATCATTTAACTAGTTGTTCACCAACCATTAATGGGTAAAAATCTCTCTCTCTCTCTCTCTTCTCCATAGATCAACTACTAACCATCATTTAACTAGTTGTTCACCAACCATTAATGGGTATTGAGCGATAGTTGACTTTTTTCCAAATAACCTTTGTTGCTCAAGGAAAAATATTGCATCTCAAATTACGCTGGATATAGTGCTTCTTTATTTTATATTCACGATTTAATCTACTGCGAATTTAATTAAGAGGGGGATGAACCATGAATGGGCAAAGGAGGGAGCACCACTTCACCTGCAGAAGTTTCAAGAGTACCTGATAATTTCTCATTGCTCAAACCATTTGTTTCCCGACTGAATTCTCATGTAAATTACTAATTTAGGTTATACCAAGAACGGGGTTAGAGGGATCAAAAACCGCTAGTTCGTACAGAGCCATCGACCGCCCAACCAAGACCAGAGTCGTATGCAATATATGAATGAAATTCATTATTAATATTATTATTATTATCTATTATCTCTAACTAATCTATAAAATAATTATCTATAACTATAAATAAATAGAAATTGAAGCTCCCACGTGGCCTAAAATATAATCCATTTTCTATTTAAGGTCTATATTTGTGAATCAATTTTTTTGATCATACGATTGTTTAAAATTACAAAAATATGAATGATTCTCCATGCAAGCCAAATAATTGAAAATAGTTTCTTTTTTTGTTTTCAGAACTGCAATCAATCAGAGAAAAACATAATCACTTTTGTAAAAGCCATTTTTCAATAAAGAAATTATTTTTAAGTAGCATTTTCATTGAAACAAATTAATCTGTTATTTCCCTCTAAATCCATAATTGAGGGAAAGATTGAAAAGTCACATTAGTAGAAAGTCTATCCATATTTTTGTTTTTATTGTTTGGAAACCTCTGTCCACATGCATCTTGGTCGTAAAAGCAAAGTCTAGAAACCCAATTCTCAAAAAAAAAAAAAAAAAAAAAAAAAATCTAGAAACCCAATTTTGCGGCTACTGGCAAACGAAGACTTTCTACTCGATGACTTACTCAGCAATTCCCCGTTTCGAAGGGATTACGGATTGCTTCACTTTTCAAACCATTTATTAGACTAGATACTTTTTTCCTCATAAAACATGTTCCCGAATGCTTATCATGGACATTGAATTGGTCCAAAATCTAGTTTTGAATGTTTCAGACAAGGGTCCGAAAAAGAAGAGGAATTTTTTTTTTTTTAAATAATTAAATACATACAACTACAAGTGTTTTCTAAAGAGTAAAGTTATTCTAGTGCTGGATTAGAAAATTATAAACCATAGGGAAATATCTCCAGATGGAAATTGAGATTTGAGACAATGTAATCAATTTTGTAGTGTAATTGACTAATTGTATGTCTTATGGTTTGCTCTGGGGAGATAATACTTCAATTGATGTGTTAATAACAAATAATGACATCATTTAACCTAAAGTTTAAGTAAATTATTTTAAATTAATTAGTAATTATATTATATTATCCACTTGTTATTGTCATTATAATCCAATGTAAATTTCACTACTTAATTAACTACACGACTCATATGTGAATGTTACAATCAAATCTCCTATTTCACATATTTGCACTTTAATTAGTCTCTCTTGAACACATCAGGAGAATTTTTTCTAACGAGTTGAACATGGGAGTCTTTCTTGTCAAGGTGGAGTTGCCAACATGCACAACTGCCTTGAATAATCACTAGTAGAATTCCTTTACTAATCATTAATGGAATCACACAAAGTTCCTTGTTCTATTTGCAAGACCGACTAACAACCATCAACTCATATCACTTGTTCGGGAATAAGGCTTCAATGGCGTTTTAATATAACATATGGGGAAGATGTTATAGTTAACCCAAAAGTTTAATTCAATGGGTTTTGATCTCAATTATTATTTTATATTAATCACTCACTCTTATTATTCTTATTCAATATAGAATCCAATAATCAACTAATCGTAATCACACAACTCACACGTAAATATTACAACATTTCTAGTACATTAAAGTTTTATCATTATGAATTCAAAGGAGTCCTTAATGAAACAAAGGAGTCAATGCCTAGTTAAAATAAAATCTAGCCTACTATGTTACTTTTCGCTTTATGGTAATTGCGACTCATATTTAGAGGCAAAGAAGAAATAACTAGAAGGCTGAAACTCTGCTGTTAATCGGGCCTTGTAGCCTAGTGGCACCAAGTTTAAATAGTAATCCTTAGAGCTCGGGGTTCTATCCCCCACTACCCAAAAAAAAAAAAATGAAAGAAGAAGAAGAAGGAAACTCCTGTTGCTGGGAATGATTTGACATTGAAATTATTGAATCCATTCATGCCATAAAGGAATCTCAATCCCTTGGCCTAATTAAGAGATGAGAAACTTATATGGACCAAGGAGTCAAGAGTTTCAAATCTTAAATAAGTGATGCTTTCAGATTCAAATTAGGTGCCCTAGATGGCAGTAATAGTGACATTAATTGACTAGCAGAAATTATGGCAATTGAAGATTTGAGAGAGATTAAAAATGTTTTTATGGAGAGTTGAGTTAGGTGTGCTTCCTACAAAAGATATTCTAGTTCAAGAGGCTAGAATTTGGTGGTAAACGTTGCACTTTTTGAAGTTTTAAGAAAATCTTAAACTTATATGCATGAGCCTAATTATATTATATTAACTACTCATTCCTCTTTTATTTGTATCCAATGTGAGTGCTTCATTATTAACCAACCACACTACCATATATGAATATTATAAATAATTTCTCTTTACGTAAAGTGAGCAAATATTAGAGTCTCGCCTACTTGGTGGGATGTACTAACGAACACTTGTTCTTGAACTATCGATTTTAGTGCTAATTGTTGAGTAGATAACACATTTAGGAGACTTCAATTGAGTGGTTAATATAACATTGTTGAACTCAAACTCGAAAAGAAACTTTCGAGTTTAATTTGAGTGTCCCTAAGTTGTTTTATTTTATTTTATTTTTTTATTTTTGACTGAAGTATCCCTAAGTTGTTATCTCCCAAGAAAGTGGATTAAAAGGAAGGCAATTATGTGGCTCGTGCCCTTGCTAAATATGTTAGCTTTGTTAATTTTCTCTTGTGTTGTAATGATGAGACTCCTTTCCTCATGATGTTGCTCATGATGCCTGTGAAGAGGAACTCCGGTTCTCTTTTCGTTGAATGAAAGCATGTTTCTGTCAAAAAACTGTTTGGGAATGGATATCCAGATTTGTTTATTTATTAATATTTTATATCATATTATTATTAATATCATTATTTTTATATATAGAATATATGTAACAATATAATTTATTTATACAAAAGTTTCAAATATTATATAAATTTGGTTAATTAATGGTTTGTTTTAATTTAATATAATATTTTTTTGAATTAAACAATTAATAAAATATAAAATAACAAATCATATATAATTATAACTCATTCGAATACTATAAAATAAAGGCAACAACACCTTTTTTGTCCTCATATTAATTTTTACCAAATTTTCAAAGCTGGTCCTTAATTATATTTTTAAATTTGTTATCATTTTAGTTTCTATTATCATCTCATCTTACAAAAATATCCTCATTATTAAAAACTGACATATTGTCAATATCAAGATTTTGCTAAATGAGACGACATTATACCAAATGACAATAAGTTTTAAATATAAAAACTAAAATAAAAGTTGTGAAACTTGAGTATGAAATTGAAAATGATCAAAATATAGGACCAAAAAAAAAAAAAAAAAGAAGGTGTTTTTATTTAAAATAAATTACATGTATGTATGCTAGAAAAGAAACAATTGCACTATTCGTGGTGGATGCATGCATGTAAATATCTTTTGAGCAACTTACAAGGAAAGTTCTTTATATACTGATAGCTAGGGAATATTTTATTTTGTGCATCCATCTGTTGAAGCCTTCAAAGTTTCAAACTTTGAGCAATCAACATAAACTTTTGTATATGTAAGGATAGAATAAGTCCGTGCAGATATCAGACCAAATTATAAAGTTCACATAATAGTAAACAATAATATAAATGTGAGTGTAGATTAGCCTTTTGTTTTTAGTTTAAACTTATTTAAGCTGAAGCCAAGCAAATTTCAATTCAGAAAAGCTATTATTATAATAAGAAATTTGGGTTTATTCCCGCTGCACCACCTCTACAACCCAAAAAAACTACTTTGCGTCTTAATCTAAAGATAAAAGAAGAATCATTAAAAAAGACAGTATATCACAGACCGAAACTATCTCTCAAAAAAAGTTTAAAATGTTTAACTATCAGGTTCACACTAAGTCAGCTGCCTAGCTATCTGCTTTGTATTTATTTAGAAAGAAAAAAATACCAACAAAAGCCAGCTGCTGTGTATTTTTAAAAGGAGGAAAACTAATTTCTTTACTCCTCACCCATGTTGCAAACTAAACTAGTTTACAATCCCAAAATCAGGAAACACGTTTGAGTAACATATTTTTTATAAACCACAAAGTAAGGTAAAAGACAAAAATAAATAAATCGAAGAAAGGTCCAATTTATTTGAATTATTATTTGAATTTTTCCACAGCCCCTGCCTCCATGGAAGGTGACCAAATCGAAGAAAGGTCCAATTTCGTTGGGAAGGCCTATGGCCTTTAAGGAAGACAATTACATCATATATAAAATACATTCATTAGTATTGCATATGTTGTTAGGACAAGATCCTATATATGCCAGTCTTGCATAAGGTTCTTTGTATTTTAGTTCATGCATGAGTTCCATGCTTTTGCTCTTGTATGAATGCTACAAACAATCTTTAAGATTTGTTGGCGGATCTATAGTACTCCCTTTTGGTTTGATTTTCCTTTTCAAAAACAGTACGTAATCTAAAAATCCACCTTAATCATTAGCTCATGCCTCATGGTCTTAGTAAAGCCTGAGTTGCTTGATTTTCATACTAAAAGTCTTGAATTGAACTGATAGGGTTTCACGTCTTTTCTCGAAGTTTTGTTACGAAAAGTTCACTTACATGTGAAACACTAGTAAATGCTTGCACTTCCAATTTCAAAAATTACCAACACAAGCTTATTTTTGGTGAAAAGACGATAATAGCAAAACTACACCGTAATGTCTGTGACATATCCCTGCAATACATCCCATTGAGGTCACCCTCAAAACATCTAAAATGTCCACAAAGTGACTATCACAACAAAAATCAGTAGACATCCTAAAGCTCATCCTAGCTAAACCATCAGCACATTGATTGGCTTGCTCAAGCAATGATTAATATGGACTTGATGGAAATGTGCAAGTTAAGTCGCCCGCAATCATCCAAAATAGGTGATATAATGTTGTTGGCATAATCTTCATTCCGTAACACATCAACAATAGCCTTGGCATCCATCTCAACTACAACACAAGCTTATACCTAAACAATATATGTGCGGAATGATAAGTACAAGCTATACCCAAATAAACAAATTACTCTAAACCATAATTAATCACATCTACACAGTTAATTAAAAGGCAAGAGTAAGGGTTAGAGAGATGCAAACACAAAGATAACATCGACACGTGTTATCAAGCAGGAAACCAAAACTCGACGAAAACTTCCACCCGCTTCTTCCAAGCACAAAGACCACTGGGAAAATCACTGGGATATGAATAGCAATAGACCCTCCAAGCCTAATCTACCCGATGCACCTAAGCCTCAAAGCTTGCTCCAACAAGGTTAAGTCTAACCGTGTTTTCTAACTTTCCTGATCCCGCAATAAGCCCATTGCATCAACCAAATTGAGTCTGTCATCTTGAATTCTTCCCAAGTACCAAATAACTTTTCACCGATAGCGAGTACATGGTGTGGTAAGGATTTTGGCTATATCCTCCGGCGGTATAATAATGGAGAGGGTGAGAGCAGAGGAATTTGAAGAGTCAAATGTATAAGGTTGTGGATGAATCAATCTTATTGTTCTCTCGGGTGTCTCTCTCAAAAGTCATTTTTTGGCAAAACAGGAGGTTCTGCAACTCACTTGCGACTGACAAGTCAGTAAGTTTCACAAGGAATAATCGACGGCTGTGACTGCCCTATTCCTGTGAGTGCTTCGGGGCTTGTCATGACCTTCAACTTCCTCGCATGCTTTACACGTGTGGCACTTTATGAAGTCATCAATGTGGAGTTTCACTGCTGAGTTCCAACCAGCGAGAATGCTCTAATTGCAATACGTACTTGAATTCTTCACACTCTTCACATATAACTCTTACATGATTCTCACCTAAATACAGTGGTATCTAATTGCTGAATTACAAATTTAGATGAAATAAAGTTACATGGTTGAATAAATTCAACCTTACATGTTACTTTGATACAATTGATTTTATTGTGATTGTTTGACCCTCTATTTGTCATGCTTAATTGGAATTTAGCCCACTCATCACTTGAATTATATACACATTCACATTCACAGTAGTACAACATAAGAAGCATTACATTTTTTTGAGAAACAAGAAGCATTAAATTAAATAAGGAATCTAGCTCACTCATCAAAGCTGCCAATATATATATATAGAATTGAATTGAAATGACACATAACACATTCACAAAAGTACGGTAAGCATGAAAGGCCCCAACCAATTTTTTTGTTCCCAAAAAAAAAGAAAAAAAGAAAGCATGAAATAGGATGCTTGTGATAAATCCAAAAATAATATAAATATTTTCTTTTTTTCTAAAAGTTGGGTTTGAGGATAACTCGCTCATTATCTATACATATTTTCAACTAAGAATTGATTCATTTCACATTTTTGTTACAACTTACAACACCAAAAGACTTCAATTAGAACTCTTATAACATAAACATTATTATTACCAATCTTCAAAAACATACTGTGTAGTATTAATGTTATGTTACTGTTCGATTATAATATATACAAATGAGGGATAGTTGTTTATTATTTTTTGTTCGGCTCACCTGGGCAGATCTTAACATTTTTTAATGGACAGAAAACATGTACATGTTTTCTACCCATTAAAATATGTTAAGATCTTAAGACAGATAACAAAATCTTAAGATATAACTTATCAATGTACAGCCGTATAAAGTCAGAATTAAGATGGATAATGGATAAGAGCATCCACACTAGATGTGCTAAGAGCATCAGCATTTGGCTTGTCAAATGCCAAATGTAAAGCACATTTGGCATACAAGCCCAAAATATGCCAGCAACTGGATGGCTAAAACCATCAGAGGCCAAATTTTTTTGGCATAGTGCTACAGTACCATCTCACAAATGAGATGGTACTGTAGCGCTATGCCAAAACAATTTAGTGTATTTTAATCCCCTCTCTCTCTTGCTACAGAACTGGACTCCCATTCCCTATTTCTCTCTCGCGCCACACAAGCTTCCCTTTCTCTCGCGCCATCAAGCTTCTCTCTTTCTCTCCGATCACCAAGCCTCACTTTTCTCTCCGATCACCAAGCCGCTGTCTGAATCACCAAGCCTCTGCCTCTGCCGATTCACCCTCACCCATCTCCAAATCCATTTTACCGATTCACCAAGCCTCTGCCTCTGCCGATTCATTTCCAAATCCATTTTACCGATTCACTAAGCCTTTGCCTCTGCCGATTCACCCACCCATCTCCAAATCCATTTTACCGATTCACTCCATCACTCTCTCTTCAAACCGAGATTCGCAAGGGTTCTCAAGGGTTTGTGGGTTTGGATTAAGATTTTGTTTGCAAAATCTCAAACGAAGCTCCGTCGGTGGGTTTTGATCAAAGCAATTTACTAGGTGGGTTTTGATCCATGTTCCGTTTTTGTGTTTGGGTTTGAGTTTCTTTTCTCTTTCTGCAAGAAAAAGGGGGATTCAGCTTGTGTTTGTGTTTGGATTTTGATCTAAGAATTGCTGCTGATGTTTGCAGGCAGAGGTGGCTATTTATTTTTGCCTTTTTTAACTTCGTGCACAATATCAGTCTTGCCAAATCACAATCACCGCTGCTAAGGATTGCTGAGGCCTGAGCTCGAAGCCCGAACGGAGCAAGGCGGCGTGGTCAAGAGACGTTAAGGAAGTGGTTGAGTCCTTGCCTCAAGGTGCTCTCTAAATTTTCTCTGTTGACTTTCTATTTGCTACAATTCTTTACATGCTTTTCAGGTGCACTTCACTTGTTTGATGAAATTCCTCTATGAAATATGCATTATAATGAGCTTTTGTGCATGTGTTTTTTTGTGTATGTTTCTGGTCTTTATGAATGTATAATTGTTTGTAGCGAGAAACCCACTTAAAGTTTTCATTATTTATTGGTTAGTGTGCATAACTCTATTCAGATTGGCTGGTTACTTGTTTAACTGATTTACACTCTTGCAAAGTTGTGTTGGTCATAGTTGTTTATTGTATGCACAACTGTTTGTAATGAGAAACCCACTTCAATTTTTGACCAGGCCATCAATTTGTTGTTCTTAACTCTATTCAGATGGGTTGCTTGCTTGCTTTATGCTCTGCAATGTTGTGTTGGTCATATTTGTTGTTTATTTCAAATATAGTTTAACGGGTTACGATTTTTTAATTTCATAAGTCTTATCCATGTTTTGTTCATGCCAATATATTCATTAAGGCTACTAATCTCAAGAATGATGTATAAAATAAATGCCCCCGGTTTGGTTTTTGAAATTGTGTATTTTGGTTACTATTACTAATCCATCAAGTGACCCTTTTCTTGTATTGACTTGATGCCTTGATAAGCTTCAACGGTTTGTGGTTATTTAAATGAAAGCTTTCTAATCATAGAATTCCTTTAAGGTTAAAATGGAATTTTTATACTTAATTATCTTTTGGTATTTGATTGATTTATTTACTAATCAGTAACTTGTTTAGGGCAAGCTAAAGTTTAAAAAATATGGTCTTTTCTCTGTTTCATTTTTTCTCTAAATATAAAATTTGGTAATTATGGTAATTATTAATGTTATGAATGTCGTTTTAGAATTTGTTTTGGTTTGTTCATTGGAACGGGATATTTTGGGCTGTGTTTGCAGAGAGTATATTTTTGCAAATAGTATATTTTGAGTTATAATATGTGAAGGCTTTGAACTCTTGTAGATTTGGTTAAGTTTGTATTTCTAATTGTAGTAATCACTTACCACAAATACTTGAACTCTTGGACTTTGTGAGTTGGCTCTAATTGACTTCATACACTAACTGTTTTAAGTTCCTTATTTAAAAGGGATGGGTACACATGAATAGATAACACGATATGCTAATATCTCACAAATGGATGATGATGATTTTCTGGCACCATTTTTAAGTGGGTCTCAAAATACTTCAATGCCCATCCAAGAGTCTTGTCCGGAAGTTGAAATTGTCACCCCTAATCCAACAAAACGTGGTGGCAACTTTAGTGTAGATGAGGACAACCTCCTCGTCTCTGCATGGCTTAACATTAGCATGGATGCCGTGCAAGGTACTGACCAAAAGCTTGAAAAATTGTGGGAGAAAATTTGGCAATACTTTTGCCAGAACAATACTTACGGAACCACACGTTCTGCTTCCTCCCTCCAAAGTCGATGGGGAAATATTAATAGGGAGATAAGTAGGTTTGCTGGGTTCATGGCTAAAATTGAAGCCATAAATAAAAGTGGTGGGACTTACGAGGACAAGGTATAAATTGAACTTTATGGTGTCACAATATTAATTTCTGAATAGTTTCAAGACACTAATTATTTATTTTTTATTTTTTTAAATCTAGTTGAAAGATGCAAAGGAACTATATAAAGTTACACCAGCTCCAACAACTGGCAAAAAAACAGCTTTTGCATTTGAACATTGTTAGGTTGTGTTGAAGAACCAACCAAAGTGGAGTATGCCTAAGGAAAGATCAAAAGGGCTCCCTCAAACTCCTAGTTCAATTGATCAAGTTGGTAGTAATGTGAATTTTTTAAGTTGGCAGGTTGAGTATATTGATATTTGGCAGGTTGTATATATATGTATGTATGTGGATTTTCAAAGTTAGCAAGTTTGAGTAAATTGATATTTGGCAGGTTCTTTCTAAAAAAAAAAAGAAAAATTGGCAGGTTCTATATATATGTGTGTATGTGGATCATTAAAATTGACAGGTTGAATACATTAATATTTAACAGGATGCATCTATAAATATGTATGTGGATTTTACATTGATATTTGGCAGGTTTAATAGAATATATATGTATGTGGATTTTTTAAGTTGGCAAATTTGAGTACATTGATATTTGGCAGGTTCTTTCTAAAAAAAAAATTGCCAGGTTGTTGAAATAGTTGGAAAGAAATTGAAAAAAAAATTGGCAGGTTGTCGAAATAGTTGGAAAGAAATTGAAAAAAAATATACACGCAGGTTGTTGAAATAGTTGGAATGAAACTGAAAAAAAAAAAAAAAAAAAAAATACTCGCAGGTTGTTGAAAATTGACCGTTGGAATAGTTGAATTTGAAAAAGTTGGAATAGTTGAATTTGAAAAAGAATTGACGTTAGAAAGAAATAATAAAGAAAGATTAAAAAATAATATTTTAATAAAATGGTAAAATAATAGAGTTTTGGGATGCTGGATGTATTGTAAAATGGTATGGTATAATTGATAAAGTAGCTTTTTGAGATGGTATAATAAGATAAGATGGCATTTCCGGTTGGAGATGCTCTAAATGTGCCAAATGCCAAATATTTGGCATATTTAGCACATTAAACACCAAAAAACCCCATTTATCAGATGTTCCAAATCTCATAAATTATGCAACACTGAACAGTACCCTCACAAATTTGCCATGGTACGGACGAAATGTGGCATATGATTTATTATTTTTTTATTCGGCTTTTCTCTCTCCTCTCACTTCTTTAATTGATTTTTTCTCTCTCCTCACAATCTGTCTCTCTCTCCCAACTGGTGTTCTTTCCTCAAATCAAACCCAAAAATCTTCTTTCTTCTCTCTTTGCACCTCAAATCAAACTCCAATTCCCAGTTCAAAACAAAACCCAAAAATGGAATCATCACAAACCCAGAAAGAACAAAGGAATCGACGATGGGGGCGAGGTAGAGCTTGGTGCCAGGGACGGCGAAGCCATGAAGATTGGCGTGCGAGCAGTAAGCGAGGTTCGTGAGGGCAAGGTCCGCCGCCGAAGTGTTCGTCATGATCATGGGATCGGAATTGACGTTGAGGTGAGATCGGAGTGTTCGTTACGATCATGGGATCGAAATCAACGTTGAGGTGAGATCGGAATCGTGGATTGTCGGTGCTAGTGGGTTTTGGTTGCCGGTGCAAGTGGATTCGTGGCTTTGGGTTGGCGGTGCTAGTAGTTTCGTGGGTTTGGGTTGCCGGTGCTAGTGGGTTTTGGTTGTGTTTTCTGGGTTTGAGTTGCTGTGTTTTCTGGGTTTGGTTAAGTGTGTTTTAATGGGTTTTGTGGTAGGTTATGACAGTGGTTGTGGTGGTGGTTTTGTTTTCAGTTTTTTGTTTTGCAATGGATTGTGGCTGCCACGGTGGTGGTGGTGGCGGCGGCGGCGGCGGCGGAGCAGTGTTGTGGTTGTTATTTATTGTGTTAGATATATTATTTTATTGTGTTGTTTATATTATTTTAATGTGTAGTAAATATTATTTTAATGTATAGAATTGAATGATAAAACATCTGATAAATAGGATGTTGTAAAATGATGTGGTAAAATAATAAAATATGTCTTTGGTGTGACAAAATGGCATGAATTATGCCACAAATACTGTAGATGCTCTAACCACTAAATAGAGCTAAAAACCGCGTGATTGATGTTAATACCATACATTAACTTTATATTATAATTGTGAAGAGGTGGATTTGCCGACAGACATGTCCTATTCACCCATGACGGGAAGACCAATGGAATCTAACTCCAAGTTTCAATTTATTATTTTTTAAGTAAAAGAAAGAATTAAATGGTTTTTTTTATTAAATAAAAAAAAAAGAATTAAATGGAAAGAGAACAGAGTAAAAGGACTTTTTAAAACCGACCCTACATGAGTGGGACATAGTTTGTGTCTAGTATTGTCTTGTACATAAGACGCACTAGATCCAAGCCTCCCATGTTAATATAAAGAAGATAAATATTGTATTGATGCAGAAGTGTAAAAATGAGAGATTGATGGAACACACAATAATTACACGGTTTAGCTTAGACAATATAAAGCTTATAAAATAATGGTGTCTACGATATAAAGCCTTGACGACTATATTGTATTATGTGTGATGAAGTATAGAGAATCCTAATAGGGTTTATATAGAGCAGTAGGGTCTAGTGTTGTTCTTAGTTGGGTTTTAAATTGGGCCTCTAAGGCCATTACATAAATAATAAACCTAAATATATTTTTAATACTCCTCCTCAAGGTAAAAGCTTAATAATGCCTTGAGTTTGGAATAAAATTGAAAGGACAAAAGTTGTCTAGCAGTAATTGGACTGCGGAGGCACTATGGGTTACTTTGTTGATTTGCGGTTGCTTTGATAGATTGGACAAAACTAAGTGGGATTTTTTATGGCTACGATAGAACCTTATGTAAAATTTTCCCCCTAAAGGCTAAGAATCACTGACTCTAATACCACGTTAATATAAATTGAAGGAGAGAAATATTGTAGTGATGCAAAAGCATAAAATAAGAGAGAGAGAGAGTGATTAAACACATGAGGGTTACATGGTTCAGTTGTATAATGTGTAATGAAGTACAAAGAATCCTAAGAAATGAGCTGTACACTAAATTGGGCCTCTTAGACCATTACATAATAAATAATAAATCTAAATATATTTTTTTAATGTGAGTAAAAGCATCTCCAATGGTGTAGCTAAAGGCCAAATATTCTCTATAATAGAGAATGAGACCAAAAAAATGGTCTCCAATAGATTCTCTAAACTCTGAATTTTTTTTGGCTCATGAACAATAGCTCATCAAATCTGATGGGCTACTATTTCTTCTTCAAATGTTTTTTTTCTATTATAATAATCAAGTATTGAATAAAAAAATGTTGGAAGATGTGTAGTTGTTAAAGAATAATGAATGAATGAAGAAATAATATTTAAATGAGATAGAGAAAATGATAGAAAATCTGTTAAAAAATGTATTTGAAAAAGTAGGTAGATAAAAGTTAAATGTCACTGTTCATTGTCCAAACAGTACAAAAATTTGGCTAATCTGTTGGAGATGCTCTAAGGTGTTGTATGTCTCATATAATATGGACTTCTAAAGATATTCTATATGAGAAAATTTGTAAACATTACTTTTAAAATTTTTTTTTAAGAAGAGTTTCAATCTATAACATCCAGCATATCTACTCTCGATGAATACCACTTTTAATTATGTTACAGTTCTAATATGGCAAATTATGAGTAATAAATAAGACATAATTACCTGATATGCAACATTAGAATTATTGACAAAAATTGTGGAAGAACTCTGTTGTATATTCCAGCCCTAGGAAATCACGCCCAGAGTAGGCTTTTGTATATCTTGTACCCGGCATATATGCCGGGTACCTCACAAAGAGGTGGGCCCCACAGTGTGTGGGTCCCGCCTCCTTGTGAGGTACCCGGCATATATGCCGGGTACATGATATAACACCTCCCAGAGTAGACTGCGTGTGATGGCTGCTCACTTCAAAGTGCTTACACGTGCCACAAATTGCGCTTTTGTTTTTGTTGCAAGTGTTTTATAACGTAAGCAAAGGTTTGAAGTGAACGTCACGTTCATGTCATCACCACTTTTGTCTTCTCATATTTTTCTCACTTTTTAGAAACAGTAAATAGTTTTTTTTTTTTTAAAAAGAGTATTGCCCTTTACAATTTATTATTACTTTATTAGTAGTAGTAACGCGGAACTAGTTTTGAAGATTCTTCCCATGCCCCATCTCTGACTTTCTTTTCCTATTTTTTTAGTCTTTTTGTGGCTTTGGTTGGACCTCTACGACCTTAATCAATTCAAAAAGCATATAGTTTATGAACTTTGAAGAAAGGAGAAGAAATGGTCAGCAATTGGACTTAGCTCTCGTCTTTGAACTTCTATTACTGTTCCTATTGCTATTCCTATGACCAAAGACCGGTCTCAATGAGGAAAATCCACTCGGCATTTCTTTGGTCAAACTTCCTCGCTCTTTTTATACATTCAAATTTTGCACATTCCTTAAATACCACACTCCCTCCTTCCTCAGCCTTTCATCTTTCTTTGTTCATCTTCAAAGATTCAGCCTTTATTGCATTCTTTTATCACTTTCAGTTTCTGTTTTGTTCTGTTTGTCTTAAACCATTATTTTGGATCTTTTCAAGAAACCCGTATACAAAAAAAAAAAAAAAAAAAAAAAAAACTTTTTTTAATCAGTGTCCAAGTTTTGCAGCTAAGCAAAAGCAGCCTCTTTTTTTTTACCATAAATTCTCAAAAAACAAACTCATATCTTGGCTTACCTTCCATATGCTCAATATTCTAGCTTCCTCATTATATTGGCTCTTTGTCTAGTAGCACGTTTTTGGCGTAAGATTGATTTATTCCAGTTTCTCATGCTTCATCTTCCTAACATATATAAGCAACCAGTACTTCTAGCAATTTGAACAAAAGCAGCTTATTATACACTATAGGCTGTATTTGCTCAAACATTCTCTATATCCTTATATTTTTGTGTGGTTTATAAATGGATAACATGGGAGACTGGGAGCAAAAGAATCTCATAAGTGAGCTAGCACAAGGCTTGGAGCTAGCTAGGCAGCTCCAAATCCATCTCAATGTGCCATCTTCATCACATGAGGCTCGTGAATTCTTAGTCGAAAAGATCTTATCTTCTTATGAAAAGGCACTTTCAATGCTCAATTTGAGCAGCTCGGTTAGTGAGCCACAAGCCATAGGAGGTGCAATTCGAATGTCCGAATCTCCACCTTCTCTAACGGGGAGTCCACGAAGTGAGGATTCAGATCGAGAACTCAAGGATCAGGAGCAAAGAGATGCCTCTAGAAAGAGGTAAGTAAAAAGCTATATAACTAGGAGTTGACTTTAATCTTGTGTAAATTTTGGGGTATAAATATTTGGACTTCTAATGTTTCAGAAAGACCTTGCCAAGATGGACACGACAAGTAAGAATTAACCCTGGGGTGGGACTTGAAGGACCTCTTGATGATGGCTTTAGTTGGAGGAAATATGGGCAGAAAGACATTCTTGGAGCCAAATATCCCAGGTACAACATTTTTCCTTAATTCTATTTTGGTTAATATATAGTACTTTGAATAAGTTGATAACAAGCTTTGTGTGGTTTTTGAACAATAACAAGATTGTCCATAGTTCATATCCATGTGAACTATAACAAGATTATTAGTATATAACTTTAGACGGAACTAAAAGCACAGAAACCACTTTTTCTTGTCCTTGTGCTGTATTATCTGACTTACCAGAAGCAGAAAAAACAAAGGCTGTAAACCTGACTTTTTCTCTGGCCAAGTATTTCATGATTGCATTGAATAATTTAGGTAATAGATATACACTTAAACATATGGTTGTTTGCATGCCTCAGTTAAGATTTAACTGAATTGCGTACTTGGACTTATTATTATAGCCAACAGTTGTCAAGGCAGAAGTGGAAGATAGAGGCCTAAAAGAGCATGGTTCCCCCCAAGTTTTTGAAAAATTTATTCATCTATTTTTAAAATATAATTATCAATAAAAGTTTTGTGTTCCATGCACCCCCAAATATGCTCCTCCCTTAAATTCAAATATTCAAGTGGTTGGAATTTTCAAGGAAGCATAAATTATTTCATAAAATTATAAGAATATTACATAGAGAATACATCCATTCATATTCTTGAATTTTTTTTATATAATAAAAGTTAAATATTTAAAGTGCTTAATGTTGAAAGGATGATTTCTAATTAAAACTGATAATATTAAAATTTAAGAAGAAAAATTGAATCAGGAACTTTTTTTAGAGGTGTTACTTTTATCTTTTGTCATTGAAAGTATGAAGCGTTTCACTTATAATTTTCTAAATATGCATGCACTCACATATATGCATGCATGTAAAATGTAAAGGTATGTGTATGTGTATATTAAATTTAGTTATGTATTACCCTCACAAGATTACTTAGAGGGTGGATTCATTGGTCTGAGGCGTAACATAAATTTGAAAGCATCAAGTTCAATCCACTACATTATTGGTCCTTAGATTTTTGTGTTGTCTCATTGGCGAGAGTAAAATAGTTTGACAGAATATTGTGATACCTCTTCCTTTTATATATATGTTTTGATACTATAGTTAGCCCCCCTAAAAAATCCTCATTGAGCCCTTGCCGACCATTCAAGATTGTTAAATGTTAAAATCATTTATGGTAATTGCACTGATGCTTAATTATATAGTTATATGTCATGTTTCCTTGTGATTAGCATATTATGTCGGATGCATCGATCAATATATATATGGCATGCTGCATCAATAAATTAAAGAATTATATCATGCTCATTTGTTAAGCTCTTACTCTTCGTTTTAGGTTTCTAATCTAGTGACACCACCTAATAATTAAGGCACATCCCTCCAAATTAAATAGCTGCCCTTTGATATAAAGCAACATATAACTAATACCCTTCTCAAAAAGTTGGCGGCTGGTCATTCTCTATTTCATTTTGGAATATATGTTGTTTATTATTACTATTTATTTTTTTTATTTATTTTTAGATATGATAAGACTTGAACCTATAACATCATCTCTATTATGATTACTCTTTACAATTATGTGTAAATATCCATGAATTTCTTGTTTGTATTTGCAAGATTTGTGATTAAATCTTTTATTTAAAGAGAAGAAATATTAGCAATTGAACTAACTAAAATCTACCAAATATGATCCTATTTGAAAAGTCAATAAATAGGTTATTGATAATAGTTTTTATTTGCCATTATTTGGAAAGCCTACACTTTTTTTTTTTTTCATTATTCTATTTGAATTTAAATTAAACTAGATGTTTTTATTTAAAATACCGTATATTATATAACATCATTTAAAAAAAAAAGATTTATTAAATCCATCAACAATATGGAACCAAGAAGTATAACCCCTTTAAAAAGTTGAATTTTTTTTGTTTAGAGCCTTATAGCTCTATTAATTAGAATTTCTTTATATTTTCAATAGAGACATTCAATGTTCAATTGTCTTTTTTCCCCAATTGTACTATCACTTTTTTTTTTTTTTTTTTTTTTTTAAAAGTTGAATTTTCTTAAAGAAATACCAACATGAGAGAGGGAGGAGAATTATAACCTATTACTATTAGACTTGTGGCCCAAGTGGCTATGGAAGCAAACAAACAACTGCAACCTTTACACCTGTGGCCCAAGTGGCTATGGAAGCAAACAAACAACTACAACCTTTACACCTGTGGCCCAAGTGGCCATGGAAGCAAACAAACTATAACCTCTACACCTAATTATATGGCCAAGTGGTAAAGAAACTATTCTTTCATGTGGTCCTGATGAGCGGTGGTCAGGGAACCCTTCTTTCATGGGGTCCTCATTAGTGGTGGGTTCAGGATTTAGAGCATGGGACATTACAATTTTAAAATAAAAACCAATAAAATTTTGCAATGATGTGAATCTTATTCTGTCATTATACAACTTTTTTTTACCTGAACAATAAATTGCTCCAACTTGCAGAGGCTACTATAGATGCACACATCGAAATGTCCAAGGTTGTTTGGCTACAAAGCAAGTTCAAAGATCCGATGAAGACCCAAATGTGTTTGAAATCACATACCGAGGAAGGCACACATGTGCTCAAGCCTCAGCCACCCACACAGTTCCTGCTCCAGCATCACCTGAGAAGCATGAACCAATCAACAGCGTGAACCCTGCTCAGCTTCAAAGCCTCCAACCACAGCAAACTCAGCAACTATCCCAAGAAATGCTCTTGAACTTCAGGGAAGCCCTCAAAGTCCAAACTGAAAACTTAGACACTGCTCACCACTACCAGCAACCATTTCCTTCGTTTGGTTTCCCTGCTGCTGCTTCTACATCGAACGTAAAGGTTGAAAACCAAGTGTTCCCGGACTCCCTGATCGATAACAATTTTGTGGGAAGTTTTTCTCCTTCATTCATGTCTCCTGCAACATCTGGAACTAACTATTTCACTGTGTCTCCAACTGGGGTGAATAGCTTTGGATCAGTGCATCAGAATTTGCAGACGTCTGAGTCTGCTGCAACTTCAACTATAAATTCTCCCACTGTTGCTTTGGATTTTCCATTTGATCAGGATTTTGACCCCAACTTCACATTTGGGAGCTCCGGATTCTTTCCTTGACTGCATGCTTCACTAAAAGAGAGAAGCTTGTCTACATACAAGTGGTGAGGTCTCCTAGAAAGAGAAGGAACTTTTGCATCTTACATACGTATCATATTTGTCATAATAAGCGGGTTGTGAATCCACGAATCCACATGTTACGAAAGAGATGATATATATGTTGGATGTATGACATAATTATTGCTTTGAGTGGGGCAACAGTTTTTTTTTTTTTTTTGGGGGGGATGTTGGTTATAGAATTTTGGGTTGTGAACATAGGTAGGTTGCAGTTTGAAAGTACTTATTTTTTTTTTGGCTTTAAAATGCAAAATACACATTGATATATTTGCTCCAAAAAGCTTAATAAGTACTTTCAAGATGTTGACCTGATAATGATTGTATTTTCTGCTTAGTAGCAATTTTGATTCTTTAGATAATGGGGGATAAAAGTATAGGAAAGCGTGTAACATCCTTTTGATAGTCTAATGTGTAATTTTTTCCCAATTTAAATTCAGATAATTAGTCTGATTAAATGGTTCAATAAGATCTTGTTGAATAGTTACATTTTTTTTTTTAACAAATACAACATAACACTCAGGGTATTCATCTTTATGAGATGGTGGTGTAAAGTTAAGCTGCAAAGTGCAAAAGGCCATAAATTAGCTATCAGACTAATTATCTGAATTTATGGCCTTTTGCTATCAGACTGATTATCTATATCAGACTAATTATCTGAATTAAAAAGGGTGAATTTGGTTCAACATTTCTAATTTTTTCTTTTTTAAAATTGCGTTTTGTTATTGCTGCTCACCTGATCCAATGCACAAACATAGAAAAATCATATTATTGGGCCCAAAAAGCACGATAACAATAACTTTACTAAACATATTAAATTACGTTTGAAACCACAAATGTGTATTTTTTTGGTTGCCCAAAAAGCGGTAACCAAATGGTACTCAGTTGTTTCCAGTGCCATTGAATCTCAAAAGACTAAATTAGATTGCAAACAAATTAATTTGAAGTAAACTAATGCAAAGGTTTGCATTAAACTGATCAAAGCCTAAACTATCACACTAATACAAAATGGAATCAAACTTTAGTAAATATGATTAAATTGATTCAGAAAGTTACAAGGAAACACTTACGAGCATAAATTTTTCACTGCCCTACGACCAACGGAAAGATCTCCTAGAGGTGTTTGTAACTTCCTGTAACTGCTTGAATCTTTTTGCAACATTGTCATTTATCTTCATTGCAGGTGTTGTTTTTTCCTTTGAAAACTATCGCAGGGATTGCTTCATTAATTCTTTTACAACCGTATGCTGCTTACTGCACTGCTTACTTATCACGCTCTTAACAATCCATGATAGATTTAACTTAGGATCATGTTAACGGGCGTTTTTAGGACAATTATTAATAAACTATATTAAATTAGGTCTAGATGGTAACACGTATCTAAAAATAGACACATGTTATCATCTCAACGGGTCAGTACTACTGGACACTGAACTTAAGTCTGACTCAAAAGGTTTTGATATTACTATTATAAAAAATATAAAAAGCTGTCAACAAAATTAATTGCTTTATCATTTTTTCATAAAAATATTTCTAAAAATAATTTTTAAACTAATGACTTTAGGCATTCATTAACATTTTTCTTTAATACCAAAAATTTATTTTAGGTAAATTTTCAAAAAATTCACGTGGACGTCTCATTGATTCTTTAAAGTACAAATCTGGGCTCTGAACCATTAAAGATCCAGCAATCATTACCAACGAAGGGACAAAGTTTTCAACTTCAAATGCTAGTAGATCCAGGCCCAGGTTTTTGTAAAAACTTATTGAATGTATACAATTCCATTTTTAACATCGTTTAAGATTAATTGGGGCTCCACCCGTTGACCCAAAAGAAATTAATTGGGCTTTGGCTACTATATGATTGAAAACTCAGTAATGGACCTAGCACGAGTCTCATCTAAGCTAGGACCCATGCCACCTTATACTAGGACACCATATCGAGCTGGGCCTACCACATTTTTTATTATTATTATTTTTTGCTAAGAACTGGACCTACCACCTTGCTCATTAAGAACCCCACCAACTCTTTTTTTTTTTTTTTGGGTTCTTTTTGTTACGGTAGGAAAATCTCTAGTCATCACCAAATTTATTTATAGAATTGAATGCCTACCCATATCAGAATATTCTAGTTCAATCAAACTTGAATTGAGTTAACAAATTCTCTTCTGAAATTAGTTAGTGGGCCTTTTCAAGGCATGCATTTATAAGGGACCATAATGACTGCTGACTAGACTCGCAAAAAAAAAAAGAAAAAAAGAAAAAAAAAAGGGAATTACCAAAATGACAAAGTTTATGTACAAAATTAGTTGTAGTTATAGTCAACAAACTTACTTAATATCTTTTTATTGAAGGTGAATTTTGACAAATTTACTATTGGATTACATATTCTTCTTATATCCTCCATACTTGCAAAATTTCAAGAAAATTAAAGATCAATAGTTATGTCATCAATAAATTTTTTAAATTGCAAGTTTTTGTAATTTAAAATTATGCACAAAATATAAACTTTTAGATCATATAGTAAATAATATCCGATTGACACAAAATTTAAAATGTGTATTAAGAGTGTAAAAAACATGCAATTCAACGGTTAGATTTTCAAAATATGTTGTAATATTTATTTTATTGAGTGAGTTTGTAGCCTTAAGTTTCAACTAATTTTGTAGCTAAACTTTGTTCTTACCAAAATCTATTATAACTGGTGTGACAAATTTACCCTAAAATTTAACTTGAGAAGAGTAAACCCAATTGAACCTAAATACCAAAATGACAAAGTTTATGTACAAAATTAGTTGTAGTTATAGCCTACAAACTTACTTAATATTTTTTTATTGAAGGTGAATTTTGACAAATTCACCATTGGATTACATATTCTTCTTATATCCTCCATACTTGCAAAATTTCAAGAAAATTAAAGATCAATAGCTATGTCATCAATAAATTTTTTAAATTGCAAGTTTTTGTAATTTAAAATTATGCACAAAATATAAACTTTTAGATCATATAGTAAATAATATCCGATTGACACAAAATTTAAAATGTGTATTAAGAGTGTAAAAAATATGCAATTCAATGGTTAGATTTTCAAAATATGTTGTAATATTTATTTTATTAAGTGAGTTTGTAGTCTTAAGTTACAACTAATTTTGTAGTTAAACTTTGTTCTTACCAAAATCTATTATAAGTAGTGTGACAAATTTACCCTAAAATTTAACTTGAGAAGAGTAAACCCAATTGAACCTAAATATCATATTCTTATTCACTTGGAGAATTACATTGCCTTTTCTTAAAGTTTTTTTTTTTTTTTTTTTTTTTTTTTTTTTTTTTTTTTGCTCACCTCTCCTCTAGTTTGAAAAAAAAAAAAAAAAAAACTCATCGTCTCTTCTAAAATACAAACTATTTACATTGATATTCTCTAGATGATTGAAAAAAGGATTTTAGAAATCTTGAATTTCCTATTTTATTTTACCCTTAAATTTTCATCCACAAACCCTCTATTAGGAAATTTATGGTTTTTAAATTTTTTGCGTAGAATATTTTAAAACATTTTTCCTACCATTTAGGGGGAGGTCAATGTAAATAATTTATATTGTAGGAAATGAGTGTGTAATAAATAGAAAACTTCAGAAAGGTAAGTGAAATTTTCTCATAATTCACCATAACTTTTTATCACCTTATTCAGGTTATTTAGTTTAAGACAAAACTTAGGTACAGTACTTAAGTACTGTATCTTAGATTTCCCTCTTAATATTCAGCCATGTGGCTTTTTCTTATGAAATAGAAGTATATTTTTAGTTAATTATAGTTACATAACTGAATTTTAAGAGGAGAACTTAAAAAACAAGATTTAAGTACTGTATCTAAATTTTGCCCTTTAGCTTATACAGAAAAAAAAAATTTATTACTTGTTTTAAGTTTTTTTTTAATTTTTTTTTTTTAACTTGATATTATAATGGATGAAAATTTGAATCCTGATTCTCCTAGCTAATAAATGAGGGGAAATTATGTTATTGAATTACAAGTCTTTTGATACTTTTATATAATTTATCGTTTAAGTTTAATAAGTTCATAAATATAAGTTTTACCGAAATAGCACTAAATATAATGTGATCTCTCCTTTAAAAACACCATGAAGTGTTAGTTGATTACAAGGAGGGTTGGTTTATGTCAAAAGTTCTAATTTTGTACAGACTTAGTCCATCCAAGTGGAGAAAGTATGAAACGAATTGAATTTATTAAGTTTTAAACCGGTTCCTTCATTTTTACTTTTTCAAACATGCAACTTCTTTTCTAAAAGGATGGTTGTCTTCCAAGGGGGGGAAGGGTCGTCACATCAATGTTCGATGTAGTAGGAAATTTGAGTCTCTTGGCCCACTTCACCATTGAAGTTATGTCTATTTTTGCTAAATTTCGAGATGTCCATAAGCTACAATCCTATCTACCTAGGAGTTGGTGTTGGGCATGAAAAAGGAAGTTAATAGCGTAGCCCATATATGGATACATAAAAGTGAAGGTATTATAATCTTCTTGGCATTCAATTTCAACTACCCAAATATGTCAATTTCACTGTAGGTCGTAGCCCCATCCTTGTCAATAGAGTGGTATTTAAAAGTGGATCATATTATCATATGGAAAAGTTTTATTGGGAATTGAAAAAGTTGTAAAAACTTTTTCAATTCCTGATAAATTTTTTTTCCAAAATTAGTTTACTATTGTGTGTCGTTAGGGCACACATTAGTAAAATCCTATTATCATTATTAGTTTGCAACCATTACAAAGCGATTTAAGCAATGATAACTTCATAATTTGTGGATGAATATTCTTCTTGTGTAATCTTCCATTGTTTTTATGATTCTTAATCAATCAATCTTCGGGAAAATCAAAATACATTTTCATTCCACTATGCTTTAATTACCTCTTAAAAGATCCAGAACACGGGTCCATCCTATTTTTGCTTGCATTATCTCAAAAGTTAGGGTTTTCATTGTGGAACTAAACTTACAATATTGTAGATACCTAGATTCATCACAATACTACTACTAGTACTAGCTAGAAAAAATTAGTTAAGGCAGCAGCTAACAAAAGGTTAAGCATTAAAATCCACACACATACATGAATGTCATAACTCAAGATTACAGAAAGTTGGGGTAGACTATCCCCACTATGAATTTAGGTTAGAGAGACAATAAGAATGTCCAACCCTATTACAATAAGCCACAATAAAAGGCATACAATTATTGATGAGATAGTGTTACCCTACTCTAAAATTAGGTCAGACAGACAATAAGAATGTCAAAACCTGTTGGAGTATGTTTAAATACAGCATTAATTAAGACAATTTGAATATCAAGTATTTCTCGTCATGTAAGTACAGATATTAACGCAATATTATTACACAAATTTTATTGAAGTAGTTACTTCATTAATGGGTGTAAATTAGTGTTAGCATTAATTTTGAAACCTAATCATTAGCATATAAAAGAGTGCAATTCTTGTAAACATATAAAAATAATAATGAAATCCGAGTTTAGTTGAATCTTGGACATAGGTGTCTTTTGATTTTACCATTTGCACATAAAAGATATTTCAATTAATTTCAAGAAGCAATTATGTGTTTGCGACATTGATTGTTTCCTTTATAGAATAATTAGGGTTTAAATCCTTTCTCCCCCACTGAAACAATTAAATTACTAAAAAACTCAATTGAATAATTTTATAATATTTTATGGTATATCAGGTCTTAGTTTAAGAAAAAAGTATTTACAGTTGTAGAAATATATAAACCCTGGTCGATTCTTTGTATTATTAATATCAATGTTTAAAGCTAAGATAAGATCGGTTCCAACAAACTCTATGCTGCCAAAAGGATAGGGTTCTTTGAAGTTGGAAGGAATTAATAACTCAAATATTTAGAAAACTTACATTTTTATTTTTAGGCTCGTATCTAACATTAGACTAGGGGAACATCCAGAATTTTTAAAACCTATGTTACATCTAGTGCTAGATCTGATTGGGTATGCTTCTTCATGATATTAACTAATATTGCAGATAATAAATGAGGTGAGGAAGCAATGGTCGACTGCCACTTTTGCCATGCATGTCTTGTAGTGAATTGTATGGTTCAAGTATTTAGGGATATATAGATTATTCCGTTTAGGTTCAGTCACAACTCACAAGGAAAAATTTTCTCAAAAATAAAAGGAAAATGTTAAAGATACTATGAAACTTACCGTATAATCTTTACAAACTAACTTAATAATGAATGTGATTGATATATTTCAAAACATAATAAATAAATGTTAACATTACTTTTCATGGTGAAACATCATAGTATAAAGGCTATGTAATAAATTTTCTAATATCTAAAAAAAAGTTGTAGTTATGTCAAAGAACCAAGAATCCTTTAAGGTTCAAGTCTTTGATTTTTTTTCCCTTTTTGGTGGAATGGCTTCATGAAATTTTTGCAAGCGATACGAGGCTTTATGTATCTTTTGTCAATGTAAAGCTATCCTTAAATTAATAATGGTATTTTTTTTAATCTAAAGTTTCATTAATCAAACAAAGGAGCCAACATCAACGCAATCAACCTCACAAGAATCTAAGATGAATTTTGGGACTTCATGCTTATTATGCTTATTACAACAGAGAAATGACTTTTGAGTTTAAGAGTAAGTGTTGTAGTAATCTGAGTTGTAGAATTGAAATTTCTCCTTTTTTTTTTTTTTTTTTTTTTTTTTTGAGAATCGATTAAATTTCTCCTAACTCAGCTAATTTATAAACCTACACCTGGAATAAGATTTACCAAGTTCTAGAATATTACAAATAATAGGGTAAAGCTTGGATCAACATTTTTCAGTAATAGTACCAATGTCTTGCTGATCATGGCCAAAATAAATTACCAAATGTATTGCCTAATAGTTCGATGTTTAACGAATATTTTAAGGGCGTTGGTTTATAAAATATTTTTTAAAAACTTTTTATGAGAAAAGAAAAAATAATTAATTATTTTACAGTTTTTTATATTTTTTATGAAAGTGGTATACAAAATTTTCCTAAAATAGTATTAACAATTTTCCTAAGAGCACTCGTTAACAGAACTCTTATTATATAAGTCTAATAAACTGATGTTATCACCAATCATTAAAAAGCAATTCATATATTTTTATCATGCATGTTACTAAAGTGATATCAATCAAATTCATTTTCATGTTAATTTATAATCATTTTGTAGTAAAACTAGAAATGAGTTTAACATTATCCTTAAGATTTTGATAGAAAACATTTTGTCAGTCTCAACCTTTTCTTTTATGGATAGGGAAAAACATATTATTGAACATTTGTCTATGGTCAAAATACGCAACAATAAAAATGGTGAGGCCATTTGCCAATAGTCACCCTTTTTAAAGCAATTACACCACAACGTTTTTCTTTCTTTCTTTTTATAAAGTAATGTTTCTTCAATAATGAGATATAATAAACATGTTCATGGCAGAAATGCACCTTGAAGTTTTCATCTCCAAAGCTGTGTATACATGCATGCACGTATTAGATGTTGCTTCACGGATGGTAGCTGAAGACATTTAATTGATCTCTCTCTCTCTCTTTGTGGACATTTAATTTGAAATTTGGAAATGAAAATTGAAATTCATAGATTGACTAAAATATTGAGAACTCAGTTACAAGAGGGTTACACTACCTAATATAGTAATACAGGTCATTTTCTATCATAGAAAATGACCAGTATTACTAATAAAGTTCAGCCTCGTTTAGAAAGAAAAAAAAAAAAAAAATACAGGATCATGACTGATTAAAAATTACAAATGTAGTTAATCGGAATGTCGGTAAATGCCTTTCCCACATTCCCTTTTATTAGTGCACTTCTTCAGCTGAGAGTGAGAGACAATGGTCTTGTTAGGGTTGAGACTTGAGACTCATCAAATTATCTTTAGTGGACTTTGCAGAATGTTTGCTGAATTTGGTGAGCGAGTTCCTCGGCGCTAAGTTGACATTCAATTCCAATCTATTAATCAAAGACATACCCAATCATCAGCTTCCAGTTTTTGTTAATGAATTTAATCTAATCAAAGCAGTGTGTGTACATAAAACAATTCTTCAATAAATTAATATATGAGGACAATGACTGGAAGGTACCATAGTTTTCTGCAACGTCTCGTGGTTTCCAAGACGTGCATTAAACTTTAATGGTCAGTGCAGTACAACGACCAGTTTTAACAGATATGGACTTTGAAATTACTGCAAATCAACCATGCACACAATTTCCTCTGAATATATTGCCTTGCACAAATTTCCTCGTTCAGTGTTTCAGTGGCTCTTCTACTCCGGAAGTACACATGCGTTGGATATTGAGACGTAACAAATATTTGATATATGTCAACATTTTAACGGGTCTAATATTTTGTGTGTTGGACTTAAGTCCATTCCATTTTATATATACAAAACTATGATTTTGAATTACCTTTAATTTTCACAGAGTTGTCTATTTAAAAGCTTATAGACAATAATTTCAATGCCTATGAGAGAGAGAGAGAGTGAGGAAATGAATTAAATGAGGAGCATTTCCATAGATTCCTAAATTATTAAGGAAAAATATTAAAGATATTATACACACATATATATATTATTAAGGAAAAATATTAAAGATATTATACACACATATATATATTTTCTTTTAGATATTATAAATTTTATTACATAACTTTTACAAATTAATGCGATAATTAATATTATTGGTAAATTTTAAAAACATAAGAAACAAATATTTATATATTTACTTTTTATTAGTAACACATTAGTTTATAAAAATTATATAATATAATTTATAGTATCCCTTGTACCCTTTTTGAAGACAACAAATGCCTCAAACCGTCCCCAAAAAAAAAGTTACTCTCTAAAAATAGTTATCGTAACACTCCAAATTAATAAAATAAAGATCTTGTTAACAGGTGCTTTTAAGACATTTATTAATGAACAATTTAAAAAAAAATTTAAGACTACTTTTATGGAAAACAAATACCCTAAGGGCATTAGTTTAGAAATTATTTTTAAAAACATTTTATAGGAAAATGATAAAACAATTAATTATGTTGACAGCTTTTTATATTTCTCATTAAAATGATGTTAAAACTTTTTTAATATAGTTTATTAACAATTGCCTTAAGGACAGCCCTTAGCATGACCCTAATGAAAATATATAAAGGCGTAAAAAATCAATAGTTTTTTACTTTTCCAATAATTTTTTTTTTAAATAGTTTCTAAACCAATGTTTTTAAGGCATCCATTAACTTTTTCTCATAAGACAAATTTAATATAAAAAAAGAAAGAAATATTCTTAGTTTATATTGAAAGTACACAATAAACCTATAATTACCCATTTAAAAATAACTCTTCTAGTGACTCTTCGAGGAAAAGACAAAAAAGAAAAAGAAAAAAAAGTTAAGAGTTGTGAAGATACTTTTAATTTCTGCATATACTCAACACTAAAGTGAATTGTGGGCTCTGATAAAAAAAAAAAAAATAGTGAATTGTGTGGGCATATATATATATATTAACTCTATAATGCTAATAAAAATCTTTTGACCTAAAATTAAAGCCCAAAAGAAAAAGGAAAAGGAAAAGGAAAAGAAGGGTGTAAAATTTTTAAAGCTGCAAAACTGTTTTACCTTAATGGTGAAGAAATTGAGCATGGTTTCGTCGACAGTACTGATCTTTACGTGGAGAAGTTCAAGAGAGAGGTCTTCCAGGGTGGAAATTATTTTCACAGCTTGGCCAGGAATTGGAGGAGACACTGTCTTCAAAAGAAGGTTTGGACCTGAAAACTTCACCTCCACATCTGCGATTGGAGACTTTGAATTCGCGACGAGCTCATTGATATTATCATTAATATTGGAGGAAGTGGAAGAAGATGAAGGAGATGGCTCAAGTGAAGTAGCCATTGTGGGGGAGAGGTAACCTTGTTGCACCTTAGGCTTGTAAGGGCTAGTTGGCTGTGGGGTTCTTGGGCTAATGGGTAAGTTTAGTCTAGGGCTTAGAGGTGGTTTTCTAGGGCTAAGTGGTGAAGGCCTTGGACTTGAACTTGGAATTAGCCTAGGGCTTAGAACTTCGGTGTAAACTTTTCGTTGCTTCTTGGCCTCCAGCGATTGTAGAATTTGCTGCAACTCATTGATGTAATCGACCACCCCTCCAATTATTGATGCTTGATCTCCCTAAACCATAGAAGATTAAGTTTAGTAGTATTCAAGAGAAATAAATATATATTGTAAGTAACTTGGAAGAAATCAAAATGAATTATTGGATTTTAGTTGTAGTTATTCTTAGATGTTTTGGTACAGTCAAAGCATGAATAGGAGTCCCAAAATTTATAATAAGGTGACCCTATCACTTCTCTTTTTTGCAAAGGAGCAAGGAAAAATCTTTCTACATTTCTACCAAGTGCCTCAAGCCTTTCTCTTCCAAAAATCGAATGAATTTTAGGTATAGTTGAGAGCCAAGCAAGCATATAATTATGTGCCAAATTAAGCCTAATGACTTTGCGTTGGTAAGATGGAGAGTAAAGCATATATAGTGATCCAAAAACTAACCCAAAATACATAGAAAAGTTTAAAGCCAAGAAAATAAAAGTTAGGTTGTGATCAACTTTAATTTTTAAACTTATTTATGTACAATTTATTAAAATTTTATTTATTTTAAAGTACCATCATAAGTTAAACAACTTCAAGAAGAAAAAAATTCAGCAAAAAATCAAATAAGCTGTAGCTTACTCTTTTGACATAGAAGCAAGGCATAAGTGACCTCAACACAGACAAATGCTCGTTCATTTGCTTCCTTCGGTTGCGTTCCACAGTTATATGAGATATCTTTTGTTGCCCTTCAGGGTTTGCTTCCTCTGAGGAAGTCATAAGCTTCGGCCTCTTGCTGCTCTTTGGTGATATTTCAAGCTCAGTCTCCGACTCTTGCAAAGCACTGCAGGACGATGCGGATTTCTGAGAGACCAGTCTCGGCGTTTCTTCACCTGACCCAACCACAACCTCATCAATAGGTGGAAACTCCACCACACCCTCAAGGCTCTCAAAGATACTAAAAAGATCATTACTAAAAAGATCATCACTGCCCAAGTTGCTCTCTCCGAACTCATTTTCATCAAAGAAACCAGACAGACTATCACCCATATTCAACCCCCAAAAAGAAAACAAACAAACTGCAAAGAGAAAGTGTCGGAAAAAAGCTTAGTTATTTGGTTTGAAAAAGTGGGGACTGAGAAAAGGAAAAGGAAAAGGAAAAGGACCCAGATGGAAAAGTGGGGGGCGTGAGATTGTCAAGATCAAGAAAAAGGGGATACTAAAAGGAGTAAATAAGAGTACTGAGTTGAAAGAGACTGAGCGTCGCCATCAAACTCTTCTGAAGAAAAGCTGGTTTGGGTTCTCAAGTCTATAGTCTTAACCGTTAATTGTTGAGGAATCTCTCACGGGGAATTAGGGAGGCAGTGGAACTCAGAATCCCAAGAAAATGGAAAACCAGGAAATAGTAAACAGATTAGACTTTTAGAGCTAGCAATCAAAGAGAGAAACGTTGAATGCGAGAGAGAAAAAGGGTTTTATATATATATATATATATATATATATATATATATATATAAAACAAAGGAAGTATTTAAGAACACTAGCTAGTACTGTTTTTGATATTTTCTATGCACAATCGTAACTAGGGCGCGTCAACAACACGTTGTAGTCATTTATGTATCAATATATTGACGATAGTTCTAAAGAGGTACCACAAGCCTTGTTTCTAATGAAAGAGATTTACAATTTAGATACGACATGGTCATTTTAAAAAGTAAAAATATTAAATTAATTAATGAGGTCAAATAAAACTAAACAGAAATTACATTGACAAAGAATGAAAGTTAATGACTGGAAAAAAAAAAATACAGAATGAATTGAAAATTAGTTAAAATTAGAAGAAGTAAATTTATAATATAACCTTTTTGTTAAATCATTACTTGTACTTGTTTTTAACTCATGATTTTGTTCTCCATTTTATGTTATGGATGCAATTAACTAGTTATAATAATTGAATACTCCAAAAGTAAAATAAATATGTGCTTTTTCCTCTTACATAATAGTTAGTCTCATTAATTAAATTTATAGTAAGATTTATTATACATGTGGGTGGAGGAGATTATGTATTTATGGTACTATTGGAGTATTGATTTTTAAGAAGTTGTTCTACAGTTTTAACAAAATGTCACAATAGTTGTAATGTCAGACCATCATAGGTTAAAATAAATAATAAAATATTGCACCAAACCCCATAATTGAAAACAAAAATGTTGTATAAATGTTGTGATATTTTGTTGTGTCCCTACACTTTCTCACTTTCCTCCACCTTTTGTATCTCTCCTTTCCTAAGGAGGACCAAAGCTTACTTAATAAGATAAAAAAAAGTCTTCAACTATTTAACATAATTAAAATTCACATTTTGAACAAGACAAAAACACATTATATGTTACATGGAAGAAGGATGGCTTCAAATGAGCTGGTTGAAGCCTTCTGATCATCCAGCCATATTAATTTAAACATAGGTTTATATCCATAGCTTAGGCCACGCATGATATGCATAACAAAATATTTGAAGGAGTCTCATGATTTTTTCTTATACTTGATAGATGACTCTAGCGCCAACAAGACTAAAACTATGAAGGGCGTAACCTACAGAAGGCATTGGATGTAGTAACGGACCATTACCTAACGGCTACAAGAGTTGTCAAGTTATATATTTTTGTTACACTAATGGCCCCTAATGATCATCTAAGTCCCTATAAAAGAGCTACCCGCCCCATTTGCAAAGGTATGAGACACCAAAACTTTACTTCTACTCTCCAATCTATTCTTTCAGGTTTCTTGATTTAAGCATCAAAGACCATAAAGTTGGTATCACGCTAGTTCCCTCCGATACATTTTTTCCTCTCATTTTTTTTTTTTTTTTTTTTTTTTTTTTTGGGGTAGAGTTTTGATAGCCTTCCATCACCATTTTTTTGGATGAGTCACCCATTGAAGATTTTGCATCATCACTTAGCATTGTCATTGTCCTCCAACATAAGTTAAATTACACACACATTTATAAAGAGAGATGAAACCAGAGTTGTGTTTTAGAGAGGGGGGGGGGGGGGGGGAGTATGAACAAAAATCTAAGTAGAAGTGAGGTTGCGAGTTTTATGGGAACCGCATTTCATTTAAGTAAAATTGATGTTTTATCACATTTACTTTCAATGATACTATACTATTTAATAATTTCAATTAAATTAACATATAACTATATCCATCTTTAAATTACATATGTCCTCTATATACTTTTTTTGGTGCTGAAAATGTCCTTTATATACTAGATATGAATGCTTGATTGATATCAAATTATTGATCATATAATGTGTGGGGGTCCTTCCTAGTGACCTTGTAGCTTGTTGGGCCTAACTCCCCAACTAATTTATATGTTTTCTTGGGTATAGCCCATAATGGGAGATTCCAAAAGCATATTAGCCTAGGATTAATAGTTTTTGGTAGCAATATAGCATTTGCTTGCTCGAAATGTATCTATCCGAGAAGGATAGCTCATAGCCAAGAAGTCCCCTTTAGTGACCAAGCTTAATCACCATCCCCAAATATTATCACTCCATTTTCTTTTGTGTTTTCTTTCCCCTTGATTTTTGTTCCAAGCCCTTTACCTTCACCCCCTCTCTTCTTTTTGTATCTTCCTCCTAATGGGCCCATCATGATGATGGAATATTCCACACGTGTGTGGGTCCCTCCACTCCTGGGGCCTAAGTGACTCTTTAGGTCCAGGCCACTGTTCCAACGTGTCTAATCATGAATCAGGAGTGGAACCCATGACCCTGCTATCAAAATTATTTTTTTGTAACTTGTGCCAGACACCGGATATTGTGCCCGGCTGATAGACTCGCCCAAGGCACTACTTTACATCCTCGATAACGGTAAACTTTTGTTTGAGCGTTTCTGTCAAGGTGGCACCCCTTGAGCCGACCCCAACTTCGGGGTGTGCCCGGCTTGGGCTTGGCATGGGCCGGCCTTTTTGCCCTCCCACATATGATTTATGTGCAAATCATATGGTTCATCATAGATTTACGAAAAAGTTATTAAATAATTTAATATTTTAAAGCAGTTACATTAATTGCAACTTCAATTTAATCTTCTCTCTCACTGTCCTTGTAGATTAATATGAAGCAAATGAATATTGTTTTTTTTTTTTTTTGTGCATATTTTGTGACGCGTAATGAAATTAGATTATTTCGATTTTCTTAATGTCATATTACAACATATTAAAGTGAATGTTTAATACTTCTATAGTGGCGATTTTTAATCCTGTATCCCATGCCTAGGCAAACAACTAGATTTTTATGGATTTATTATGAGTTAAAAATATGGGTTCCTTGGGTTCATATCAATCCGTTGAGAAGCAAGAGCATCTAGCTATTTAGTGAAGATCTCTCTCTCAAAACAAAAAAAAAAAAAGGTATTGAAGAGCATGACAATCTTAAATATTAAATCCGATGTATTTGACGAGGCCTTTTCTAAGGTTAAGTGGGGGATTGGCAAAATATTTTGTTTCTAAAATATGGCTTTAGAAATGTCAATGACGCAGCAAGCCAGTTAAATGCCAAGGTGTCTACCGTTTTACAAAATGGTAATTGGGTCTGGAAGCCAGAAATATCTGAAAACTGCTTGTTTACCTTACATGGTCACATATAAATAAATATAAATATATATCTTTTTTTTGTTGAAAGCAAGAAGAGTATAGAGTAACTAGACTCCTGCTAGTTCTTAAAAGTATAGTTGTTTTAACACTAGGGAAGCTGTTGGTACTAAGCAAAGATGAAGTAAATTGGTGAAAATAGGTATGGTAATCGAGTGAAATTCCCAAACACTCTTTCATCATTTTGCTAGCCTTTAGCATTTAGTTGGAAATAGGATAGGAAGTTTAAATGGGGGTTTTTTTTGGGGGGGGGGGCACTAACTGTGTGTTTTGTAGGAGCTATTTGAAGTACATAAATCATTTATTCTTTCATTGTTCTTTTACCAGAAGAATTTGGAAGGAGCTTTTGAAGGGCTATTTGGTCAGCAATCCAAGTCTTGTATGGGATCAAGTTTTAAAGGTCCTTTATGCAGATTGGTATTGGGGCTGCTATTACCACATATGAGAAGAAAGAAATGGTAGAATCCATGAGAGTCTTTTTAAGTTTGAGGAAAGTGTTTTACTTGTAATGATATGGGAAATCAGACTATGATGATGGCTAAACGGAAATTCTACATTCAATTATAAATAGGGTGTTATGTTATGATTGGGGTATTCCAATTCCTGATGTTAGTAGGAAGGCTTGAGTTTTTATGGTTTGTTTTGTTCTTATTGTATATTTCTCATGTTACTTTAGCAGGGTTGTGACTTAGTGCATGGTTGTGACTTAGTACAAGTTATTGGTATATTGAGTTGGATTTATAGTATAAGAAAGTATTTCATGTATTGGATATATATATATCCTCCCTTTCACAATATATGAATTCTACACAAGTGTAAGGCTCAAATATTGTGAGAAGAAATATGCATATATATGATGTATGAGATAATTATTAATGTACTTTGGTAGAGATGTAACTTTGTTCTTGTCATTAATAAAATTTATTTATTACTAATTTTATATATATATATATATATATTTGTACATTTTCTATAATTTTAGGTACAATACAGCTAATATTTTCATAATATTAAATTGACTTTTTAAGTTGTGGGTTTCAATTAATACAATTGGTAAAAAAATTTGTTCTCAAATAAGAAATTTGGAGTTGGAACTTGGCTTACAACAAAAGCGCTCATCATGAAAAGGGATTCCAAAGTTTGTGTTCATAGCTTTCATACAGTTTAGCCGTGTAGGTGTACATTTATTGCAAGGGTTTCCAAATTGAGGCCAAACATGTCAATATACATCAACTGTACCACAATTTCCAAGGAAACCAATTTTATTCTAGTATCACTTGTATGTCTCCTGACTTGGCCAAGAAAAGAACAACTAAGAATTTTGATGATCCTTGAGAGGATAGTAAATAAGATAAGGACCATATATGATTATTAAATTTATTTATGAAAAGTAATTAATTCACACAAACAAAAATAAATACAACCACACACCACTTAGTTTTGGACAGATATTGATTGGTTCTTCTTTTTGAGAATCGGTATTGATTGGTTCTAACTAGAGGGGTTCTACACTTGTACTATATGTATTTATATTATATAGGACCCTACTCTAACTAGCAAGGTCCAACCCGAACCAAATGCTTGCTGCCAATTGTTTCATACTTAGATTTTGAGCCGAGGTATGATAGGCTTAGGCAGATCTAGATAAGTCACTCAGCATTGTTGTCATAGATACATAAATTCAAGCATTACAACTACTTTCTCATTTATAGGTGGCCCTAACACTCTATATATGAATATGGGAATATGGGACAAAATTTGAAAACAAAGTTGCTACATAGTATAAATGCATTGGGGGTCCTTCAAGACAAAATTCAAGCATTAAACCTTCATTCAATTCCTCCCCAATCTGAACCAAATTTTTATTTTTATTTTTAAAAAAGAAGAAGAAGAAAAACATCATTCAATAGCACCCACGAAATGTATGAGAAAAACATTATTACTACCATTAGTACTAGTACACATTTAAGCTTTCATGCAGATGCTGTCAGTCTCAGCAGCATCTCTCTCTCTCTCTCTCTAGCCCATCGACTTGTTCATCATTTTGCATGCCGATAAATAAGGGGTCGACAATTTCGGATTTATCGGGGGCTGTTCAGTCACAATCGTATCGGATGGATGTCTTGAGAGGGCCCATGCAAATTTTGGTTTGGTCCCACAGGCTTTTATTGTATATTAGATTTCCATGGCCCATTTGGCTTGTCATGTCTCCTTTCCTGTCACTTTAACCGTTGGGATGAATCTCCCCCATTCAATTATTAAATTCACACTTTTTATAAGATTTTTACTAGGTTAAATTATATATTGTATCCTTTAATTTTGACAAAAATTCAATTTATATTAACTCATCCACTAGTAAAACAAAATGTTGTCGATTAAAAGGTTCTTAATGGAGCTTTTTAAAAGGAAATTAAAAGAGTGAATAAATTGCATAAATTTGAAAGTTATAGAATATTTAAACAAGGGTCATGTTAATGGGTGTTTTTAGGGCAATAGTTAACAATTTATTTTAGGAAAGTTTTGACACTATTTTAATGGGAAAATAATTTTTTTTTTTCTTTTCCCATAAAAGCTTTCTTTAAATGAATTGTTATCCATTACTTTAAGAGCATCCGTTAGCATTTCTCATCAAACAAAAGTATGAAGTTAGAGGTGTACATTGAATTTTAGTCAGTTAAAGGATTTAAATTTTTATTTAGCCTTTTTGTACTATAATTCAAATTGTTATTTCTTTCTTTCTTTCCTTTTACAATCCACGTTTTCAATTAAAAATGACTGCATTGTTGTTTTAGATTTTAATTTTTGTAAAACGACAAGAGGTTGAAGTTTGGTCATAGATTCTGAAAAAGGATTTGTATTACACTATTTTTTTTTTTTTTTTTAAAAACTTTGACTTTTTACTTAATAACATTTCACTCCATGAAAGAATAGAGATGATTTTGCAATAAAAGAGATTAAATACCGATTATATAAACAGATTGAAAGGTATAGTGGAGACAATTATTACAATAATTTACAGTGTCTTCACAAATCAAATACACGCATAAAGATACACTAGCCTCATTTAACACGCTATGCATGTTCTTCAAGATTTTTTTAAAAAAAAATAGTGTAATAATCTTTTTGCTCAAAATAAATAACTGTGAAGTAAAAGAATCTTGAAAGTTTGAAAGTTCACACCATTGGTTTGCTTGCACTTGTTGGTGCATTAAAAAAACCATGCTTCAGTTTTCCAAGCAAAAAATAGTCCCCTCCAACGGTGTTTAAATAATTAAATTCACATATTTCTAACACCTTAAATTTTTTAAAGGATCAACAATTTATCATAGTGAATTTGATCATTCAATCATAACTCTAACACATCACCAACTCATAAGGAAAGCAGTCGTTACTGGCTCCTCACTAACATCCTTCAATAATGGTTATAAAAACATAAACTTCACCCAAGAACTCATTGTGTTGGATTTTCTTGCAATTCACAAAGCCCACTAAGGCAGGAAACATAGACAAAGCAAGAAAATGACATCAAGCAAGGTAGATGCAGTGCTTTTCATTACCATGATTATTTTGCTAGCATTCTTTGATAAATTACCAATTATTTTTCAAATTATTAATAAAGAGTAAATTTAATCATTTAATCTTAACATCCTCTAAAGTTGGAGAAGCCATAAGATGGGGCATGGACCAGGCATGCTACATTAATAAGTGACACAAGGATTGCATTTATCAAATAAGCACCTTTCACAATGATTGCAAAGAACATTGCTTGGGCTTTTGTGATTCTTTGGAATTCATTCTCTGTATTACTATTGGCAGTATTACACTACGACATTGAAGTGGCAATGCTTGGCATGATTAGCGAACACAACACAAACATGACACAATACGTTCACAAAAAATTAAATAGAAATACAAACACATAAAATACGTGTACAGATATATATACAAATACATAATGAACTTTAATTTAGACACTAATTAATTTAGCCTAATTAAAATTGTGCAATTATCAATCTCAGAAGAAATTATTCACTCTTATGGGAGGAGTTCTCCCTTCTCTCACAACTATTAGCCTATGAGAGGAGAGAGGACTCGTCCCATAAAAATGGATAAGTTCATAAGGTAACGGAGTGAAACAATAAGTTTTTGAATCTCATCAAGACATACAATACTAAATGTCATTCATTATAGTCACCACAACGCAGTTGGTCTTCCCATTAGCCCTCTAATTTGGCACTTGTGGGAGAGAGAGAACTGGGCGTGGACCAAGATTATCTCCTTTCAGATGTTATTGCGAATATATGATATCATTGAAAAATTTTAAACAATATAACGGTAAATATATTTTAAATTTGTAACATTTAAACTAAAAATGAGAATGTTATGCTTAGGGATTAGAACAAGAGGAAAACCACCTTAAAATGGAAATGAATATACTTCTTCGCTCTTCATATTCATTTGATTTTGAAGTAGCTAGCAGGTTGTGGTAAGAAATTTAGGTTACTAATTACAAGGTCCCCAGATGTTTGAGACATTCCTGCAGCATGAGGTGGGCCAAAGCGTGTCAAGCGGAACCACATCTTATCTCATTGGTCACCATCTCCATTCTCCAGTACCAGTAGAGTCTAGAGATTAGAGACACAGCTAATTCAAAATTTTGTTTTCTATTGGAGCCCTGCCAAGCCAACAATAGCATTCAAGGCAAATTTTTGGGTACATTTTCAACATTGAAGTGGACACCTCAAACCCACGTCAACTTGTGTTTTGGGTCCTACTGTAATAACCATGCAAGGTACATGTACTAAGGGTCAGACTCTCTCTCTCTCTCTTAAATCACCATGCAAACTATAGACAAATATTGAGTAGCAACCTAGTAGGAATGGACATATGATTGAATTTTGATGGGGCAGATCCCTCTTCATTCTCTCTTTCTCTTCCCCGCTTTTTTGTTCCAAAAGGGCTATGGTGACTAGAATGAATGAATTACATATAAATTTGTGTTGATGAGATCCAACACCTTCCTTCCTTGATGTTTCATTCTTTACCATATAATTCTCAACTGCTATGAATGGTAGTTGCATTGCGGTTAGGCTATAAATTAGTTTGTCCAATGTTAGAGGTACTGGGTTTACATGGTTCGGCTTCATGACCTACATTGACGAAAAAAAGTCTTAATAGCTACATTTTCATTATAATTTCAGTTATATATAGTGACAATGAACTTTAAGTAGGGTTTATATAGGTTTTAAGAGTTAAGGTTAGGTATACATTGACTTATATTATAATTGGACATCTTAACTAATATCTCTAACATCAAAAGCTTAAAATCCTTCATAAAATAATATTATAATATTCAACCGCCAGATAGCCATATATGTTGGATGAGTAAGCATTTGGATCATGAGCTTTACATACCTTAAAAATATATATGATATACATTCTCTTCTGAGTTTAAGAATAAACTCATTCAAAACCAAGCTTTAGCTTTGTTTATGGCAATGCGCATCTCTATTCTTTCTTGAAGTGAAAAATTTTAAGTTAAAAGTGAATGTATTATATTATTTTTTAAAATAGTGTACATTTCAATCCTATATTTTGGATTGTATGACCAAAATTAAACCCTTTGTCGTTTTATCAAAATCTAGAACCTATACATGAATTGATATTGAATACATTTGGCCATAAACAAACAAGAAAACAACAATGCAGTACTAGTCATTTTTAATTGAAAACGTGTGGATTAATTGTAGACAGAAAGAACGAAAGAAGCAAAAATTTTGTTTATATTAGCAATCTTAGAAAAAGTGTGAATTTAATAATTGAAGGGAGAGATGCAACCCCAACGGGTTAAATGGGACATGACATCCCCAATGGGGCATGGAAATCTAATATGCAATCAAAGCCTGTGGGACCAAACCAATATTTTTGCATGGGCCCTCTCAGACATCCATCAGATCCGATTGTGACTGCACAATTCCCCGAAAATGTCGACCCTCCTACATATCCGCATGCAAAATGACGAACAAATCGGGGGTGTGAGTGAAAGAGAAAGATGAAACTGAGACTGAGAGCAGCCTGCATGAAAGCTTAAATGTGTAATAGTACTAATACTAGTAATAATGTTTTTCTCATACATTTCGTGGGTGATATTGAATGATGTTTTTATTTTTTTTGGTTCAGATTGGGGGGAAGTGAATGAAGTTTTAATGCTTGAATTTTGTCTAGAAGGACCCCAATACATTTATACTATACAGCAAGTTGTTTTAAAATTTTGTCCCATATTCCCATATTTATAGTGTTAGGGCCACCTATAAATGAGAAAGTAGTTGTAATGTTTGAATTTATGTATCTATGACAACATGCTGAGTGACTTGTCTAGATCTGCCTAAGCCTATCTTACATAAGCTCTAAACCTAAATATGAAACAATTGGCAGCATGCCTTTAGTGCAAGCATTTGGTTTGGGTTGGACCTTGCTACGTTATATTCCTCTATATAGTAGAATTGTAAAACTCTCTAGCTAGCACATATATATCGACCTGCCCAAAACTAAGTGGTCTGTGGTTTTATTTCTTTTTGTTTGTCTATGAAATTTTTTATTATAAATTACAAGTTATAAGTACATTGAATCACCTACATCTATAAATCTAATAATCATAATAAGTAGAATTTCATAATAGAGTAGTAATATTGTCATTCCCCAACCTATCGTTGGCATAATATTGTATGTTTTGGTCGTACAAACCTCAGGGCTTTAAAATGCACCATATCAATTAAGATCCAAAGGCTATGTATAAAGTGCAACAGCTTCTTCTACCTTGACGATATGAGACCCCTCACCTCAACCCACTTAAGAGGTTTTTTGGACTTATGGATCTCCAAAATTCAGCCCTCTTAAGGGCCACACATCCCTGTGTGGGACCTACCCACCACCCTAACGGGCAAAATTCACTCTGATATCATTTTATCACATCCCAACCCGTCATTGACATGATATTATCCGTATTGGTCATACATACGTCACAACTTTAAGATGCGTCATGCGAAATAAAGTCCAATGTCTATATATAAAGCACAACAACTTCCTCTATCTTGGAAATGTGAGACGTAATCAGGACTTGGTTAACCCTCACCTCTCCTTACTTACAATCTTTTGGGTCCTAGAGTTGTTGTGCTTTATATGTAAGCCTTGGAATTTAATTGGTATGACTTGTTTTAAAGCCATGAAGTTTGTATGTGTTAGGACATATGTGAATCAATGTTAAGAACATATGTCAATATAGAATTGGTTAATCTTTTGACAAAACACATTTTATATGTAATTGGGTAGATCTACGATGTGCTTAATGCTTTAAGGAACAAGGTTTCAAGTTCAAGTGTTAAAACCATGCAAGTCTATCCAAGAAACAAGTGAAGAAGTGCTGGATTTTAAAACTCGACAGTTAGTATCTATTGAGGTTTAAAAGGCTGTTGAAGCTCAATACTTGACAACTTCTCGATAGATAGGTTATCTGTCAAGGTTTATGAAAATCAGTTTTTCAGAGCTGATTTCACTTTAATCTATGAATACATGTTTAGGCTTTCTTTTCTCACAACCCTAAACATATATAAGAATTGTTTTAAGGGCCGTCAAAGGTTGCACAAGTGTGAAGCAAAGTTGTGTTCATGCAAATTGTGACCGGAGACAGAATTTGCCCTAGTTCATCTTTCTCTTGAAGAAGCTGCTGTGTTTGTATACCGTAGGGTTTTGTAACCAAGAAGCTTCACGATCTTTATCGTGTTGATGAACTGAAGAAATTTGCAGCCAACATTTTTCTCAAGTTGGTGTGTAAGTCGCGTACTGGGATCCGCGCATCGAATTGGTTAGTCACGTACTGGGAGTCATGCATTAAAATGAGAGATTCTCATTATAGAACAAGTCCAATTGGGTATTGGGGTAAGGGTTCAACTGTAGGTTGGTATAAGGTACTGAGATTCCTTTACTTGTAACCGCTTGTTGTGATAATAGTGAATTCTTGGGAGTGGTGACTTTAAAATCAGTTGGTGAGATTTTTGCCATTTTGGTTTTCCCCATTCGTAAACAAATCACCGTTTTAATTTATTTTCCGCTGCACTTTAACTTAGTTGGTGATTTGTTTGTGCTACCACGCGTATTGCATGATAATTGAATTAATTAATTAACTTGACTAATTAATTTGTTAATTAATCATAAGGGGTCAATACATTCTTGGCCTATCAAGTGGTATTAGAGCATGTACACTCTGATTAGGTTTTAATCTTTAATGTGTGATCCATTGATCCCTGTTTGTCATGGATAGAGGACAGTCTCTTATTATACCTCCTTTATTTGATGGCACTAACTATGCATACTGGAAAGTACGCATGAGAGCTTTCTTGCCTAGATGAAAAAGGTGTGGCAAGCTGTGGAGATAGGCTGGACCAAGCCAAAGGAAGCACCAGCCGATTGGGATGATGCTAAGATCAAAGCGGCTAACTTCAACAGCAGGGCATTGAATGCTTTATTCAGTGCAGTCACGAATGAGGAGTTCAAGAAGATATCCTCTACTAAAACTACTAAGGAAGCATGGACCATTCTCCAGACAACCTATGAAGGAATCAAGATTGTCAAGGATTCAAAACTTCGGAGGCTTACCACGAGCTTTGAAGAGATTAAGATGGGGGAGGATGAGTCATTTAATGAGTTCTATGCTAAGCTCAAGGACATAGTGAACTCAGCCTTCAAACTTGGGGAAACCATTCTCGAGCCCAAGATTGTGAGAAAGGTGCTTAGATCTCTACCCGAGAGATTTCATGCCAAAATCACCGCAATTGAGGAATCGAAGGATATTAACAAAATTCTTTTGACAGAGCATGGCATTGAAGGCCAAAAGCAGTGACACTGATGAGTCTTCAGACGATAAAGATTCTAAGATAAAATCTTATAGCACAAGGTAGTTCAAAAAGTTCATGAAGAATGCCAATGGTAAAGGATTCAATAAGGACCGAAAGCAATCTAGTTCTTCGCAGTTCAAGAGCCAAGACAAAGGGAAGAAGGATGCTAGGGATGGCGGTCAGTACACTGTTCCCTTAGGACCAAAGTACTTTGGGTGTCAGGGTTTCGGTCACATGAAACAAGAGTGCTCTACGTATCTCAAGACTATTGGGAAGAGCAAGGCACTTGCTGCTACGTTGAGCGACACTAAGCCTGAGGATGATTCTAATAATGAGGATGATGAATCCTAAATGCCTTCACTACCACCGTAAATCCTACTGAGGGGATTGTTGAAGATGTGGATGAAGAAGAAGATGTGGTGGAGTCTAAGTTTGAAAAGATGGATAAGCAATATGACATCCACACAGCCTATGCAAAGTTATACAAGGTCTCGAAAAAGCATGAGAAATTATATAGGTTGGCCACCAAGAAGCTCAGTGATGTGGAGCTTGAACAGGAAAAAAACTCCACAAAATTTGATGAAGCCAATCAGACCATTGAAGCACTGAGATTCGAGAATAATTTCTTGGCTGAGAAGACCAAGAAGCTTGAGGCAAAATTGTTCCAAGTCAGATCTCAGTTGGAAAGGACCTCAAATGCAAAGCTTGATGAGATGCTTAGTCTTCAAAAATCTGTTTCCGATCGAATCAGTTTAGGGTATGATTTCTCTTCTCCTAGTATTACTTCTACTAGTACTACTGTTTTTGTTCCTCCTAATAATAATGTTGAATCTGAAAATAATGATGTGCAAAATGTGTTAGCTAGTAAGAACATAGACTGTTGGGAAATTTAGACCCCGATTGATAGAATTAACAAGTTTAAAATTCAAGTTGTTAATTAGATTTATTATGAATAAAACTTGTTAAAACAAACAAACATCAATATCATGTCAATAATTAATGCAGCGAAAAAGTAAATAAGACAAGATATGATGACCCAGAAAAATCAATGAAACAAACTAGTTTCACAGTAAAAAACTTGGGGGGAAACCTTCCCGAAAAGCAATCCACTATAATGAAAAGGAGTTTCAAATCTAGTACAAAACTTTTGTCTCTAGACTCTACAATCCCCGTAGACGAACTCACAGCAGAAACCTTCTACCGCTTCAGAACCTCTGAACTCTTCAATATATGAACGCCACCATTTGATGATGCACAAATCCCAGTACGTGACTAACCAATTGCGCGGATCCTAGTACGCGCCTTCAATCACCAACTAGAAAAAGATGTTGGCTGCAAAGTTCTTCACTTCATTAACAATGAAGATTAAGAAGCACTTGGTTACAAAACCCTAAGGTGCAAAGACGCAGTAGCTTATTTCAGAGAGAATAAGGCATTGGTCACCTTTTGCATATGTTCTCCTTGTATTCTCTTATGTGACGTCCTCTAAAATAATCCTTATATAGGTCTAGGATTGTGAGAAAAGAAACCTTACACAAATACAAAAACTTGGGCCGAAAATCAGATCTGGAAATCTGAATTCCCGTAATCTCGATCGATCGGAAGGTGTCGAGGAGGTGTCAAGGTTTAAACGTTGACAGATACAGCTATTGAGTAGCTATCGAGGAGCTGTCGAGGAGACAAGAGCTTTCTCGATTGATCCACCAGCTTTCGAAAGGTGTCGAGATTGCGATAACAATCAATTGAAGAGCTCAATAGATAGCCTAGCTGTCGAGAGGTGTCGAGAAGCTGTCGAGATATCTGTCCGCTGGTGTCGAGCTATCTGTCCAGCTTTAATGAACAGCTTTTCTTCACTTATTTATTGGTCCAATCTTCATGACTTTAATACTAAACTTGAACAACATGTTTCTTGAAGTATTAAACACATCCTAAATCTACCCAATTACAAGTAAAGTGCGTTTTGTCAAAGGATTAGCCAATTACACAAAATATGTCCTTAACATAGACAATGATAAATCTATCTTAGGAGTACCCCCTAAGCAGGATAAGAAAGAGATCAAAAATCCTAGGGCTAAGAAGGGAAACACTCAAAAGCCTAAACAGAAAAAGCAGCATCTTTGTCATCACTGTGGAGCAGCTGGACATACTCGACCTAATTGCTACAAGTGGTTAGCCACTCAACAGAGGAACAGTATGATCTCATCGGGAAATCAGAATCAGTTTCCATCCTCCTTTGCTCCTCTTGGAGATCTTCTCAAAGCTCTCATGTTCCTTTCGAACTTGAACGGTTTCAATTCTTCCCCCTCACCACCGGATCAAGGGTTTGCTAAACGAAAAAGTTCTTCCAATGTGTGGAAGGAAAAAGGTTCTAAGTGATTTAGTCACTTTTTCTCTCTCTCCCCGTCTTGTTTTTGTTTTTGCATTACTTGTGTGTTTTGTTTTCTTATTTTGAGTCAGTCTAGTTTTATGCATTGTTTTGTTTGACATGTTTTTATTTGTTTATTTTTCAGTTTTTGTTTTATTTTGCTTTTCATAAAAATTAAAAAAAAAATTGAAAAATCAGAAAAATCAGAAAAATACAAAAATAGTGTGTGTTTGTGTACATTGGTACTTGTGTACCTTGGATGGCCATTGAAACAAAGTTTTGTAAATTTTGTATCTTTTGTAGCTTAGATGAGCATCTCTATGCACAACTAAGCAAGTGAGCTTTGTGGCTCGTGTTTGTGATGAGTAAGATTAAGTAATTTCTTGTACTTAACACTCGTATCACTCTTTTTGACGGGAAGGACTAGAAAATTCTAAGAGAAAGGCATAAATAATCATCTCACCATGTTACCCGCCAATCATGAAATGACATTTGTATGCTTCGGCATAGCAAAAGTGCAATGTCAAAAGCTTAACATAATTGGATATTTCTTTTCTCTCTCTTATATGCCCATGCATGGTTTGTTTAAAAAGAAAAATAAAAGCAAAAAGAATCAAAATGCTTTATATATGATTGCAAGCGTGTCTTCTTGGAGATGTGAGGGTTATAGGATGTACCTCGAAGGTGATTGTCTCCATCAAGCAGTTATGATTGTGTATGAGTTAAAGTGATTTTCTCATATCTCAAATCGTCATAACATGTAGACACTTATGCAATCTTGCGATGCTTTTCACACACAACATGCAATATTCTTTGCTATTCTTGATACATGTGCAGGTACAATGTGATTTGGCCATCACAAGGAATACATGTGTTAATATATGCTCACTAAACTGTCTTAACTTGTTTTTGAAATATAAAATTGGTTAGACTTATTTAGAGTGTGTGTGTGTGTGTGTGTGTGTGTGTGTGTGTGTGTTTTGGATCTATGTGCTTGACATTTTTCTTGTTGAGAGATGATTTTGAGAGCTTAAAATGTTGTTTGGATCTTTGGTTGTATAGCATGCTTGATTGCATTCATGTCTGTGTTTTTCTCTTTTTGAAAAACTGTTTTTAAGCAATCTCGATAGCTGTTGAACACCTCTGGACAGCTAGGCTATCTATTGAGCCCTTTAAGCTTCTTTTTATCTCATTTTCGATAGTTTCTCGACAGCTACTCAATCCATCGAGAAAGTTTCTGGATGCTCAATAGATTCTCGATCCATCGAGCCCCTTTTGCTGTGGACACCTCTCGACAGACCCTCGATAGCTCTTCAATAGCTAATTCTCACATTTTAAATCTCGACACCTCTCGATCTATTAAGCTTTATGTTTTTCTATATATAGGGTCAGCACGAAAATTCTCTCATTTTCTCCAATCTCTCTCGATAGATTCTCACTTCCCTTTCTCCCAAACTCCTCAAACTCAACCTCTTCACATTCCCCACTTGATCTTCGGCCCAAATCAAGTTTTCTTCATCTGGTATGATCTTATTTCTCTCTTGTAACATGCATTTCATTCTTTTTGACCTAAGTTTTGGGTTTTTGAAAAGTTTTTAGGGTTTTTCAAAATTGATGAGGTTTTTGCAAAATTTTTGTGTTGGGTTTTGCTTAAATGAGTTTTAAAACATTATGCATTGAATTACATCTGCATTATAACAAGTATCATGCATTTTAGATGTGTGTTTACTTTGTTGCAATGATGTGTGCTGGTAGGTTTGGATTGGGCTGAGCCCATGATGCTTTTTATGTTACATATCACATGCTCATGCATTTTCATGCATACGTACCTTCATTTATCCTTATAATGATATTGATATTGTTGGTGCTTTTCTGTGTGTTTCTTTCTCTCCCTCTTTCTTTTGTTAGTTGCTCTATGGCACCTAAACAAAAATCCACTCCGTCCCAGAACCCTCTTAGTTCTGGGGCATCCTCTTCTTCTAACACCACTCATTCTCACGTACGGTTCCTTGATGATAAAGCCCGTAAGGACTTTTCAGAGAACTTTTCTCGACGAGGCATTCATTCAGAACGCCAAATCATTTTATCGAATTTTTCCGATACTGACCTTCCCATTGTCATCTACAGTCGGGGTTGGGAGTCATTGTGTGGCATCCCAGTCACTTGTCCCTCCATGATCATACAGGAGTTTTACTCCAACAGGCACGGATTCGATACTTCAGTACCTCATTTTGTCACTTACGTTTGAGGTACGCGCATTGTAGTTACTCCGGATATTGTGTCCGAGGTACTACATGTTCCTAGGGTAGCGCATCCTGACTACCCTGGCTGCAATCGTCTGAGGACTGTGTCCAAAGACAAACTCTCCTCTCTATTCTGTGAGGCACCTTCATCTTGGGGTGACCGTTAAAACACCCCTATCTCGGGCTTTGCTAAAGGTCCGAGATTCCTTAACATGGTGATGACATTCATTATTCATCCTTTGTCTCACTATAACTCTATCACAGAGCCTCGTGCTCGATTTTTGTTATCCCTCTTAGAGAACATTTCTATTGACTTCCCTCCTCACTTTATTCTATCCCATATAGATGTCTATAGGGATACGACGACTCGTGATAAATTCATTTTTCCTTCCGCTATCACGAGGCTTCTTCACCATTTTTCTGTCTCCTTTCTCGAGTCTCCTCATTTTACGGTTATGATTGCCATAAACATTGCTACCGTTAGACGGAGCGAGGCCCAGCTTCGATTGAGGTGGCCCCAAACCGAGATGGCGACTCCTCTAGCTTCTTCCGCTCCATCCACCTCCACTCCTTTGTCTTTTATGGGTGGAGTGACTCTCGAGGCCATCATGGCACAGCTTATGCGCATCGATGCTCGCCTTAACACACTCAATGATGAGTTGTGTCAGGTGAACACCCGTGTTGGTCGTATTGCACGACGACAGGCTGTCATGGGTGGTTTCACTGCTTATACCTCTCCATCTCCACCAGCTTCAGAGGATGAGAGTGATGATGGCTCCAACAGTGATGATGCTGATGAGGACGATGGTGCTCACTTGCCCAGTGATGATGAGATGTCTACTTGATTTACTTACTCTTTGTCACTCGTGACAAAAAGGGGGAGTAGTTTTGATATGAGAGTAGTCATATACATAAGGGGAGAGTTAGCATAGGAGATTTTTGTGATAGGGGGAGTGTTTATACTATGAGGGATGTAGTGAGGTTTCTATGTATTTTTCTTTTCTTTCTTTTACATTTACCTCATGTATATTGGTTTTGTGACCATTTGACATATATTGTACTTATATTTGGGTTTATATATATTGATGTATGTCATTCACCTATCTTTACATGTGTTGTTTCTTTTCTCTTTTTATGCACATAATTCTTATATATTGTATGTAATCTTTTATTTTTGTTTCACACTAAGATGCCGTGATGAGTTTTGTTTAAAGTGTTTCAAAAATACAGGTTGTTAAAGTCTTCTTGCCATAAACTCTCTTATTGCAAAGTTTTTCAAGAGTTTGTGTTAAGATATATTTTATCGTATTCAACAAGTGAGTATGAGTTGAGTGATTTATGACTTCTCTCATGTGTTCATTTTTTTGTTGTGATTTTGTCACGGATTGCCAAAGGGGGATATTGTTAGGACATATGTGAATTAATGTTAGGAACATATGTCAATATAGAATTGGCTAATCCTTTGACAAAACGCACTTTACTTGTAATTGGGTAGATCTAGGATGTGTTTAATGCTTCAAGGAACAAGGTTTCAAGTTCAAGTGTTTTAACCATGCAAGTCTGTCCAAGAAACAAGTGAAGAAGTGCTGGATTTTAAAGCTCGACAACTAGCTCGACAGATAACATCTATTGAGGTTTTAAAGGAAGCTTTTGCCCGATGCTCGACAGCTGCTCAATAGATACCCTATCTATCGAGATTTAAGAAAATCAGTTTTTTAGATCTGATTTCACTCCAATCCGTGAATACATGTTTAGGCTTTTTTTTCTCACAACCCTAAATATATATAAGGATTATTTTAAGGGCCGTCACAGCTAATGCAAGTGAGTACAACTTGATGCAAAGTTTTTACACAAGCATATTGTGACTGGAGACAATTTGCCCTAGTTCGTCTTTCTCTTCAAGAAGCTGCTGCGTTTGTACGCTGTAGGGTTTTGTAACCAAGGAGCTTCATGATCTTCATCATGTGGATGAACTGAAGAATTTTGCAGCCAACATCTTTCTCAAGTTGGTGTGTAAGTCGTGTACTGGGATCCGCGCATCGATTGGTTAGTCACGTACTAGGAGCCATGCATTGAAAGGAGAGATTGTCACTACAGAACAAGTCAAATTGGGTATTGGGGTAAGGGTTTAACTGTAGGTTGGTATAAGGTACTGGGATTCCTTTACTTGTAACCGCTTGTTGTGATAATAGTGGATTCTCGAGAGTGGTAACCTTAAAATCACCTAGTGGGGTTTTTGCCAAGTAGGTTTTCCCCATTCATAAAAATATTACTGTGTCAACTTATTTTCCACTGCATATTAACTTAGTTAGTGATTTGTTTGTGCTACCATGCGTATTGCATGTTAATTAACTTAATTAATTCACTTGGCTAATTAATTGGTTAATTTATCACAAGGGGTCAATACATTCTTAGCCTATCAAGTGGTATCAGAGCAGACACACTCTGATTAGGGTTAATCTTTGTTGTGTGATCCATTGACCCCTGTTGTCATGGCTGCAACCGGCATGAAAAGATCTTTGTTTTCAAATACATCTTGTTTTTCTAATCTATACTTGATTAAGTGTATCAGAAAATGCAAGTCTAAAAGTTATTTGAAATCTATCATGATGAGGGTTGGAAAAGATCTTAGCATGTCAAAGAAGAAACTAGACTGTCTCAGAATGAAGATGTGCAGATAAGTTCGTTTGAGAAGAGTGAAAGTTAAAAGCTTTGTTCATAAATGGCAGATGAGAGAAAACACCATTCCTACTGATTTGTCATCTAAACATGAAGTGTGTTTCATGATGAAATCCGCATTTAAAGTCATGGACACATGTTTGTGGTACCTTGATAGCAGCTGCTCAAGACACATGACTGGAGACCGATCTCTCTTTAAGGTTTTTGAGTCTAAGAAAGGTGGTAATGTCACTATTGGTGATGGGAGCAAATCACAGATTAAAGGAAAGGGAACCATATCTCTACCTGGACTGCTAGACATTGCAAATCTGCTATATGTAGAAGGTCTGAGAATGAACCTGTTGAGCATAAGTCAGATATGTGATCAAGACTTTATGGTGCTGTTCTCAAAAGGGAAATGCCTTGTGTTGAATGAGTCTGTAAAGAAACTCATAAGTGGTGTTCGCACTCTTGACAATTGTTATGGTTTGGTCCCTGATGCTGATATTGTGTGCAATAGCATTCACTTGCCAAATGAAGATCTATGGCACCAAAGAATGGGACATGATAGCTACAAACATCTTTCAATTGTATCTAAGCATGAATCAGTCTTGGGGATACCAAAGCTCAGTAGAGTGAACAATGTTGTGTATGGACCGTGTCAGCTTGGAAAGCAGACGAAGGCTAAACATCCGAGCACTCAGACTTCTGCTACGTCTAGACCATTAGAGCTACTACATCTGGATCTCATGGGTCCAACTAGAACCGAGTCTCTTGGAGGAAAGAGATACATCATGGTTGTGGTAGATGACTTCACTAGGTACACTTGGGTTATTCTTCTAAGATCCAAGTCAGATGCTCCTGAGCACATTGAAGCCTTGTGCACAAGATTGCAAAATGAGAAGAGCCTAAAGATTGATCGAATTCGAAGTGATCACGGTAAAGAATTCGAGAACTCATACATGGAGTCATTTTGCACTAGATTAGGTATATCTCAAGAATTCTCTGCTCCTATTACTTCTCAGCAGAATAGTGTAGTAGAAAGAAAGAACAAGGTTATTCAAGAGATGGCTAGAGCCATGTTGCACAATAAAGATGTGGCTAGAAACTTGTGGGGAAAAGCCATTAACACTGCTTGTCATACGGTTAACAAGGTGTATTTTAGACCTGGTACCAAGAAGACTCCTTATGAGTTATGGAAGGGAAGGAAGCCAAATGTTAAGTATTTCAGAATTTTTGGAAGTACTTGTTTCATTTTCAAGGATAGAGAGAATGTGGAAAAATTTAAGTCCTGAATCGATGAAGGAATATTTCTGGGATACTCCTCTACAAGTAAGGCTTATCAGGTATACAACAAAAGAACCAAGAAGGTGATGGAAACGGTAAATGTTGTTATCGATGAAACTTCAGAGTCCGGTTCTGAGAAAATTAGTGAGGAAATCTCCTAAGAAATTCTTCCTCCCGAGCCCAAGGATGTTCAAGAAATTGTTGATCAAGAGCCCACATCTCCAAGTACTCCCGGCACTCCAAGTGTTGTAGAAGGTTCAGCAGACATACCTACTTCACCTGATTTTGAATCCTATAAAGAGAAAGGATCTTCCTCCAAGATTAACTTGAATCATCCTCCTGAAGTTATTATGGAAAACATGAATGAACTTACACTAAGGAAGCATACAGTTGATAAATGTGTTGCTAACTTTGTGTCTTATTCTTGTTATTTGTCGCAGGTTGAACCCATCAAAATTGAGGAAGCTCTTCAAGATGAAAGTTGGGTTGAAGCTATGCATGATGAACTGCTTCAGTTTCAAAGGAACGATGTCTGAATTATAGTACCTAGACTGGAGGGTGAGCATATCATTGGCACAAAATGGATATTCTGCAATAAGATTGATGAGAAGGGTAATGTGATCCGTAACAAGGCTCGTCTTATGGCTCAAAGATACTCTCAAATGGAAGGAGTAGACTATGATGAGACATTTGCTCCAGTAGCCCGTATGGAGTCCATTAGGATTCTCCTAGCCCTAGCATGTCACTTGAAGTTCAAGCTTTATCAAATGGATGTCAAGACTGCTTTCTTGAATGGGTTCCTTAAAGAAGATGTTTATGTGGCTCAACCAAAAGGGTTCATTGACCCATACTTTTCGGATCATGTGTTGTACCTCAAGAAGGCACTCTATGGTTTAAAGCAAGCCCTCAGAGCTTGGTATGATCGGCTCACACAATACTTGGTGTCACATGGATTCACAAGAGGAAAAGCTGATCAAACTCTCTTCATTAAAAGGGAAAACGGCGAGTTGATAGTTACTCAAGTCTATGTTGATGAAATCATCTTGGGGTCGACTAAGGATGAACTGGCTTATAGTTTTTCCAAACTTATGCAAGCTGAGTTCGAGATGAGCATGATTGGAGAGTTGAATCACTTTCTCGGGTTGCAGATCCATCAAATATATTCTTATCTCAATCTAAATATGTTAGAAATCTTGTGAAAAAGTTTGGTTTAGAATCTACGAGTTCGGTTAGAACCCCTATGAGCCCAAATGTTAAACTTACTATTGATTTGTTGGGTAAAAGTGTTGATTCGTCTCTATACAGAAGCATGATAGGTAGTCTTCTTTACCTTATTACTAGTAGACCTAATATTAGTTACAGTGTGTGCTAGATATCAGGCTAATCCTAAAGAGTCTCATATGATTGCTCTGAAAATGATCATAAAATATGTCAAAACCACTGCCGACTTTGGCGTGTGGTACAGCAAGGACACAAATGATGTCTTAACAGGGTATTCTGACGCAGACTGGGATGGGAATGTTGATGATAGAAAGAGTACATCGGGGGGTTGTTTCTATGTGGGTAATAATCTTATCTCTAGGATGAGTAAAAAGCAGAATTTCATCTCATTGTCCACTGCAGAAGCTGAATACATCGCTGCCGGTAGCTGTTGCACCCAACTTCTTTCTATGTTGGTAATAATTTGCAGAACTTTCTCACAAAAGTCTTCCACTTGGGCCTGGCTGATACTTCCGTTACCTGCCTAACCTTGTTCAATTTTGTTAGGACATATGTGAATCATGTTAGGAATATATGTCAATATAGAATTAGCTAATCCTTTGACAAAACGCACTTTACTTGTAATTGGGTAGATTTAGAATGTGTTTAATGCTTCAAGGAACAAAAGTTCAAGTCCAAGTGTTAAAACCATGCAAGTCTGTCCAAGAAACAAGTGAAGAAGTGCTAGATTTTAAAACTCGACAGATAGCATCTATCGAGGTTTAAAAGGCAACTTTTGCCCGATGCTCGACAACTGCTCGATAGATACCCTATCTATCGAGATTTAAGAAAATCAGTTTTTTAGATCTAATTTCACTTCAATCTGTGGATACATGTTTAGGCTTTATTTTCTCACAACCCTAAACATATATAATGATTATTTTAAGGGTCGTCACAGCTGATGCAAGTGAGTACAACTTGATGCAAAGTTTTTACACAAGCATATTGTGACCGGAGACGATTTGCCCTAGTTCATCTTTCTCTTCAAGAAGCTGCTGCGTTTGTACACCATAGGGTTTTGTAACCAAGGAGTTTCATGATCTTCATCATGTGAATGAATTGAAAAACTTTGTAGCCAACATCTGTCTCAAGTTGGTGTGTAAGTCGTGTACTGGGATCCGCGCATCGATTGGTTAGTCACGTACTAGGAGCCATGCATTGAAAGGAGAGATTGTCACTACAGAACAAGTCCAATTGGGTATTGGGGTAAGGGTTCAACTGTAGGTTGGTATAAGGTACTGTGATTCCTTTACTTGTAACTGCTTATTGTGATAATAGTAGATTCTCGGGAGTGGTGACCTTAAAATCACCCGGTAGGGTTTTTGCCGAGTAGGTTTTTTCCATTCGTAAACAAATCACCGTGTCAACTTATTTTCCGCTGCATATTAACTTAGTTGGTGATTTGTTTGTGCTACCACATGTATTGCATGTTAATTAACTTAATTAATTCACTTGGCTAATTAATTGGTTAATTTATCATAAGGGGTCAATAGATTCTTGGCCTATCAAATTTATTCTTCCACCATGATTCCTTGAGTTCTCCCTTTTGCTGCAAAAGATATTTGCTTTCATTGTCATTTCTTCGTATGAACCCCAAAAGCCGAAAACAACCACAACCACACCCTAACCCAAAAGCAGAATCATCATCATAGTCATACATAGCTTCTCCTTCGTCATTCTCCTTTAATGGTTTTTCATAAAGGGCAGCCATGTTTGTGTATGTGTGTTTTGCAAGAGAGATTTATGAGAACTAGAGAAGTTTTAAACAATAAGTATGGAGAGAGAAACAAAACTGCTATTAATTAAGTGAATAATGTGTAAATCAATTAGCATTTAATGCTATTTTTTTGACCGTTAGATCTTTTGGAAATCTATGGCTTAAAAAAAGTGTAACTCTTGTAGAGTTACACCAAGTGTAACTTGAACTCATCTCTCTCTCTCTCTCTCTCTCTCTCTCTCTCTATATATATATATATATATATATATATTATATAAAAGCTTAATTTGGCCATGAAAACTTCAAGGTGCATTTCTCTGCTGAACAGGCTTGAATCTCATTATTGAAGAAAAATATTTTACAAAATTAAAAAAGAAAGAAAGAAAAAATTTATGCTGCAACTGCTTTAAAAATGGTGATGATTAATTGGACAAGGGTCTCCGCCTATTATCGTTGCAAATTGAGATCATAGACAAATGTTCTAATGATATGTTTTTCTCAAAAAGGTAGGTAATGAAAAAATATTTCTATATAAATCTTAAGGTTTATGCTAATGTTTTTATCTAGTTATGAAAATAAATATCCTTCAAACTGGGTTGGAGGAATCTCCTCAAACTCATTACATGTATATTGCCTACAGAAGATTCATGAAACCATTCTACCAAAAAGAGAGAAAATCAGCTAGCCAATTAATAATCTCTTTGGCATAACAAACACTCTTTCTTTTTTCTTTTTTGGTCTTTGGTTGAGATTTCCTGCTTCCTTGTAACTTCCGTTTAAGCCTTCTATGCTCCTTAGACAAAGCCCAGTTTATGTAAACATAGTTGTTTGATAAATGATCACACACTCATGGGTCCCAAATTTGATACAGTAGGCTTGTATTAAAGAAACAGTCAATACCACGATAATCATTATTGTCAATGTGAGATTCTATTTGAATTTCTTCGTCTCTAATTGAGTTTGAAAACCTTAAACTCAAAATGAGAAATTGAGAATGTTATTGGAACAGAGCTAGAGGAAAATAACCACCTTAAATTGGAGATGAAAATATATTTGGCTCTTCATTTCCATTTGATTTGAATTAGCAAACTAGCTAGCTTGTACTAAGAAAAGTTAACAAATTAAAAGGTCCCTAGATTTTTGAGACATTCCTGCAGCATCTTGTGGCCCTAAGCGAGTAAAGCTGAACCACGTCTTTACCATCTCTAGTAGAGAGTAGAGAAAGCTAATTCAAAAGTTTGTTTTGTATTGGAGGCTAGCCAGGCCAACAATGGCATTCATGGCACATTTTGGGGTACATTTTCACATTGAAGTGGACACCTCAAAACCACGTCAACTTGTGCCTGAGGTACACCAAGGGGCAGACCTCTCTCTCTCTCTCTCTCTCTCTGTGGAATGGACACTTGTTTGAAGGGCCATATCAATCTTCATTAGGTTAATTATTTTCTATTTTAAATGAATCTGTTTTACAATGATTGAAGAGTTTTTGTATAGGCAAAGAGCTTTCACAGTTGAACTAGCACTGCGTAATATTTATAACGGAAATATCTAGGGTCCTTTTGGTGAGAGGGGTGGAAAAGTGGAAAGATAGAAAATGATAGAAGAATGGAAAAGTAGGAGGATAGAATATGGTAGGAAAAGAATAAATTTACTCATATATCCTTGTTAAAAAATAATGCCCAATTAAAACCAAAAAAGTGACAAAAAAAAAAAAGAAATCACCCAAAATTATTAAAAAATAAAAATCATGTCAAAAAACAATCACGTCTAAACAAAAAAAAAAAAAAAAAAAAAAAAACACACACACAAAAAGAAAGAAAAAAAAGAATGTCTAAACAAAAATAATAATAAAAACAAAAAAAACACAAAAGAAAGCAAAAAAAAAAAAAAAAAAAGGTGAAGAAGAGCAATGTACGGATGAAGCCCATGTGCAAGCACACATGGGCATTTTCATCATTTAACTATCAAACATTTTTCATCCTGTTTTCTCCCCATTTTGGGGAGAAAATTTTTGGATGACCCGGAGAGAAAACATCCGAGTCTCACCATCATTTTCCCCTCTTCCTCTCCCAACCAAACACTCTTCAAAAAGTTTTCTTTCCTCATTTTTTTTTTTCATTTTTTTCCATCCTCTTTAAATTCCACTCTACCAATGTATAATATTAAAAAAAAAAAAAAGATTTATATAGAATCTCATTGTAATAAATATAGCTTGGTATTTGATTGTTGATTTAAATATAAGTAGAGTCATAACATTCAATTTCAAATTTCCTGTTATCATATTTATAAAATTCAAAAAAAAAAAAAAAAAAAAAAACTAAGATGTATTGTGTATCTCATGCGGGTAGTTAATACTTTTTTTTGGGGGGTATAGGATGAATAAACGGCAGATTTGGGGTATAGGATTTGAAACAATGATCCTTCAAAAAAACTGTAAGCATACTATACCCCACTCCCTGTGATCTTTTTACGTCTGGAAATTTGGAACCAATGAGTGTGATCTTTTGATCAAAAAACTATGTTTGTATAGTTGGGCTTTGTCTAAGGAGTAAGGACATTTCTGTGATAAGCCCAGATGGTAGATGTAAGGCCCAATGGGATATGCAGAACCAATGAACCATGCATGAACGCAAATTAATTTATTATAATAGACTAAGGGAGCTTTTAATATTGGTTTTTTTTTTTTTTTTAGATTAATAAGAGATTATCTTAAATTATGCAAACTTCAAAGTTTCAAACTTCGAAATTTCGTTATTATTACCACCGCACACTTTTGGTGTGGTAGTCACTTCACAAGTATAAATACTTGTGGGGTGTGGGGGGTAAGGGCCGGGGTTCAAGTCTCCAGGAGAGAGCTTCACACACATATACACTTAGATTATGTTAGAGTAAAAATTCTATCTTGTATAAAAAAAAAAAAATTCATTATTATTATTATTATTATTATGTAGACATGAATATTTAAATTGATGAGATGAAAATTCATCATTTTAGAAAATTATAAGGACTTTTCAAATTTTCATCTAGTAAACTTGGTGAATTATTAGAGATTTAGGATCTAATTCTACCTCCTTCAAGTTGGAGAGACTCGAGTATAAGAGAACTATAATGTAACTAGTCTTAGTCATAAAATATACCATTCATTTCTTATTGGGTAGAAGGGTTTTCCAAATCAAATCGAAAACCGTAAGATTCTACCTTTATATAAATATATATATATATATATAAAGTGAAAAATCATTGGTAGTATTCATGTATTCAATAATTAACATAGTTTATAAAATCTTCTTTAATAGAAAATAAAAGAGATAATCTACAATAAATTAAACAAATCTTAAAGAGATAAAAGTGTATAAATAATAAAATATAAGTAAGTTTTTAACTATAAGACATTATAAAAATAGCATCAAAATGGGTTTTGATTTTTCACCTGATAAGCTAATGTTGTATGTAAAAAATCTGATGGCTGATGAAAAGTTAATACACTAGAGCTGGGTTTGGATACGGATGAAAAGTAACGCGTTTTGCATTTGCGTTTTTTTTTTTTTTTTTTTTTTTTGAGCCGTGATTTTTGACTTTTTTGTCAGTGCACTGTTCACACCAGCAAAATAAGCAGTAGATAGTGCACACCAGTGGGTCCCGTGCACTGTTTACGGGACTCACAAACCTTACTTTTTAGCAACTTTTTCATTAAAAATGGGTCCCACGGCACTATTCACACATTTAAATTTTATTTTGCTACAGTGTTTTTAGTTTTCAGCAAAATAAACTGTATCCAAATGGACCCTAGATATGTTCAGACTAGAGATCTTTTCCCGCAACAAATTGATAATAAAGTTTCCACTTTTACAACCAAAAAAAAAAAAAAAAAAAAAAAATCATTTTACTAAAAATTTGATAATGCAAAATTTTCCAAATGATACAATTTTTTGGGGGGGGGGGGAAGGTTAAGTTTCCAAATGAAATGATGCAAAAAGCATAAATTGTTACGTCCTTTTCACGAAAGCTAGTTTCATTGTCTGCCATCTAAACTTGATAAACTTTTAGTGAAGTGTACAATGTTTTAATAGAAGTAAGAGTGTAGGTGTCAAGATCTTGAAAATGAAAGCATCTTTATTATTAATTATTGCTCTACTTTTCCCTTTGTTTCTTATTAGAAACGTCAAAGTCCAAGTAAACTTTGGAATGTGCTCTGTTTATATATTATCTTATCATATATATCCACTCCGTCTTGTATCTATTTTCTATTTGAATTAGGTAACATTGACTGACTTACTTTGTTGTTAACAAATGCTTTTAAAGTATTAATTAATTAATTATTTTAAGAAAGTTTTGATACCACTCTTATGAAAAATATAAAAAGCTATCAAATAAGTCAATTACTTTTTTCTTTTTTCATTAAAGTTTTTAAAAATAGTTAATTTTAACAGATACCCTTAGAGCATCCATTAACATTCCCTTTTATTAATTAGAAAAGGAGAGCAAAGTTAATAATCTAACTTTATTTTTTATTTTATTCCATTTTCTTTTTCTTTTCTGGTCACGGTCCACCATTTTGCGAGTTAAAAAAGAAAAGAAAAGAAACAATAGGCGTAGCATTCCATTTCCATTATCACTCTAATGCTAGACGTATTGAAGCCGCGTTCAACGGGTGGCATCAGTATATTATAATACCTGGGATTATAGAATATATATATATATATATATATAGATATTTAGATATGCCAAATATATAATTGGCTTCAGTAGCTAATATTTATAGAAAAATCAGCAAATGTCTTAACTGAATACATTCACTTTGGGTTCTAACATTTTCCTTTCAATGTTTTTTCCCTTTCTTTCTTTCTTTTTTAACGGTCTAGCTCCCTTGCTCCTTTTCAGCCTCTCTTTGGTTTTTTTATCCCTAGCAAGATTAATTAATGGCTACTTTTATCCCGTGTCCAAATGCAAATTGTCCAAGTGCCGTGGCTTGGCTGTGGAGTAGTTTTAACGGTAAAAGTGTCAAACAAGTCAAGAAAAACTTTGCAAAACTTGCTAAGAAAACGCTAGTTTCAACTTTTGGTTCAACTTTTTCCTCTTTTTCTTCCTTCCTTTTCCTTTTATATTGGCCACTTTTATCTCTCATGCCCAAATTGTCCAAATGATGTCGCTGGGGTTTTCAAATTTTTTTTAATATATAAAACTATTCACCTTAAATCGGAATTAAGGGTGGGGAGTTGTTTAACGGGGAAAGTGAAACATACAGAGTTGAGAACAAAATGTAATTTTTTGGTGGGACCAAAAAAGGGGGAAAAAAAAGTAATACTACCAATATACATTTTTACAAACTATTGATACGTCAATAGTTTGAAATGCAAAAATTTTCCAAATGATAAAAAAAAAAAAAAAAAAAAAAAAGTTAGTTAAGTTTCCAAATGAAATGATGAAAAGCATAAATTGTTCCGTCCTTTTTACAAAAGATAGTTTCATTGCATGTCTATTGTCTGCCATCTAGACTTGATAGACTGCGGGTGAAGTGTACAATGATTTAATATGAGTAAGAGAGTAAAAAATGTTAAAACCCTGAAAATGAAGGTATCTTTATTATTAATTATTGTTCTGCTTTTCCCTTTATTTCTTATTAGAAACGTCAAAATTCAGGAAAACTTTGGAATGTGCTCTGTCTATATATTATCTTTTCATATATATGCATTCCGTCTTGTATCTATTTTTCTATTTAAATTAGGTAACATTTTTTTTTTGAGTGAGTAAATTAGGTAACATTGATTGACTTGTTTTGTTGTTAACAAATGTTCTTAAGGCATTAGTTAATAAATTATTTTATGAAAATTTTGATACTACTTTCATTGAAAATATAAAAAGCTGTCAAATAAGTCAATTAATTTTTTCTTTTCCTATAAAATTTTTTTAAAAATAGTTAATTAACAAATATTCTTAAAACATTCGTTAACATTTTATTTTATTAATTAGAAAAGGAGAGCAAAGTTAATAATATCGACAATCCTACTTTATTTTTTATTTTATTCTTTTTTAAGAATTCCATTTTCTTTTTTCATTTTTTGGTCACGGTCGACCATTTAGCAAGTTAAAAGTTGCGTGATTCATGGTGGTGGGTGGTTGGGATGGTCTTTAAAAAAATGCTAATGGTACATTTGAGATAGGTGGAAGAAGTGGGTTTCATAGAAAAAGAATAGAAACAATAGCTGTATTCCATTTCCATTGTCATTCTAAATGCTAGACGGATTATTGAAACCGCGTTCAACGAGTGGCAGTATATTTTATATACCTAGGATTATAGAATATATAGATATGGCAAATATATAATTGGCTTGAGTTGAGTATCTGATATTTTTTTATAGATATTGATTACAGTGGGAAAATAAACCTAAAAGTAACACCAAAAAAATAGAAAAATCAGCAAATGTCTTATCTGAATACAATTTTTTTTTTTTTTTTGGTAAAGAGAGAAGTCAATTCAGGTCATGGGAAAGGAAATGGGAAACTTTTTTTTCTGACCACTGAAGAAAAAGGGAAATTATCAAGTGAAAGAGAAATTCTGTAGAACTTGCTAAGAAAACACAACTTTCAACTTTGGGTTCAACATTTTCCTTTCACCATTTTTTTTCCTTTCTTATTTCTTTCTTTTTGACGGTCTCCCTTGCTCCTTTTCTTCCTTCCTTGTTTTTTATCCCTTGCAAAATTAGTTAATTGACTACTTTTACGTTTTGTGTCCAAATGCAAATTTTCCAAGTGCTGTCGCTTAGGTGGGGTCGTGGGGAGTAGTTTTAACGGTAAAAGTGTCAAATAAGGCAAGAAAGACTTTGCAGAACTTGCTAAGAAAACACACATTTCAACTTTCGGTTCAACTTTTTCCTCTTTTTCTTCCTTCCTTTTCCTTTCATATTGGCTACTTTGATCTCTCATGCCCAAATTGCGCAAATGATGTCGCTGGGGTTTTCAATTTTTTTTTTTTAATATATAAAACTATTCTCCTCAAATCGGAATTCAGGGTGGGGAGTTAACAGGGAAAGTGAAACATACAGAGGTTGAGACCAAAATGTAAATTTTTGGTGGGACCAAAAAAAAAAAAATGCTACCATCGTATATTTTTACAAACTATTAATGTGTCAATTTCTTATTGATTTTCGTTTAGACCTCCCACTATTATCATTGCATATTGAGATCATAGACAAATGTTCTAATGATGATATGTTTTTCTCAAAAAGGTGGGTATTGAAAAAATATTTCTATATAAATCTTAAGGATTATGCTAATGTTTTTATCTATTTTGCTATTAAAATGCTTATAAATTGATGTCAGATTGAATATGAGTGGTAACCACTTCAATAACATAATAAATATCAATATCTCCTATAACTGACACATTTAGTTATGGAAAAAAAAAAATCCTTTAAATTGGGTTCGAGGAATCTGCTCAAACTCATTACATGGAGGTTTATAGGATGGAAAAAGGTTTAATTCCAAACTGATTTAGAGTTACATTCTTCCAATCCACTATATTGTGATTGAAAAGAAAATATTTATGTGTAGTTTAGTCACGTGACTAATTAAAAAAAGTCATGTGACTTATTTAAATAATATACATTACTAGCCTTATAAATTGTCATGTACTAGGTTAAAAGAGATTCTTTTAGACTAGTTTTAAGCTAAACTTTGTCCTTATAACTCCCTCCACATGCATTAAACTACATGATTCAATAATTCATTTAAACAAGTCACATGATTATTAAGTATCTCGTATAACTAAAAGTATACGTGAGATAACTTTTTAGGTTGCCATTTGGTGGCTTGGAAAAACTTTTCTCCAAACTAAGGTTAGTGTCTATTGCACACTGTATGCAAACACACATTGCCCAATAAAACTAAAAACGTGACTTTTATTCACTTTGAAATCATGAATAAAAGTCATGTCTTTAGTTACATTGAGAAGTGTTGTTCGCACACTGTGTGCAACAAGTATTAGCTCCAAATTAATTTGGAGCAAACAAATTTAGACCCAATTATACACAAAAGAACATTGCTAACTCAAGGATGGCTTTAAAATGACTAGAGTTATTTTGCAGAGACACAAAACCTCATATTGCCTACAGAAGATTCATGAACCCATTCTACCAAAAAGAGAGAAAATCAGCATGCTTGTATTAAAGCAACAATCAATAATACCACGATAATCATTATCGTCAATGTGAGACTGTATTTGAATTTCTTCATCTCCAATTGAGTTTGAAAACCTTATAATCAAAATGAGAAATAGAGAATGTTAAACAGAACTAGAGGAAAACCACCTTAAATTGGAGATGAAAATATATTAGGCTCTTCATTTCCATTTTATTTGAACTAGCAAAGTACTAGTGCTAAGAAAAGTTGACAAATTAAAAGGTCCCCAGACTTTTGAGACATTCCTACAGCATCTTGTGGCCCTAATAAGCGCGAAAATCTGAACCACGTACGTCTTGTCTCACCAGTAGAGAGAGCTAATGCAAAATTTTGTTTTGTATTGGAGGCTAGCCAACAACGGCATTCATAGCACATTTTGGGGTACATTTTCACATTGAAGTGGACACCTTAAAACTACATCAACATGTGTGCTGAGGTACACCAAGGGGCAGACTTTTTTTCCTGCCTTCTCTCTCTCTCTCTCTCTCTCTTAAATCACCATATGTAAACTATAGACAAATGTTGAGTAACATGCAAGAATGGACACACATGATTGAAGGGCCATATCAATCTTCATTAGGTTAATTATTTTCTATTTTAAATGAATCCGTTTTATAATGATTGAAAAGTTTTGTATAGACGAATTTTTTTCACAGTTGAACTAGCACTTTGTAATATTTCTAATGAAAATATTTATGGTTCAAATACTCCATCTTCAACTATCAATGTATAATGAAAAAAAAAAAAAACCTTCGTATAGAATCTTATTGTAATAGATATTTTAGCTTGGTAATTTTTTATTATGTAAATATAGCTTGGTATTTGATTATTGCTTTAAATATAAGTAGAGTCATGACATTAAGGCTGTGTTTGTTTCATGTAAAATATTTTCCGGAAAATATTTATTTTCCGGAAATGCTATTTTCAGGAAAGGAAAATATTTTCAAAGTGTTTGGTTGCATTATGAAAATTGTTCTAGAAAATATTTTCATGTGTTTGGTAACATTCTGAAAATACTATTTTCCACCACCACCCACACAAAACCCACCACCACACAACAGAAAAACCACCAAAACACCACCACCCACACCACCACAACAACAACAAAAAAAAATCAGAGATCAAAGGCTCGTGGGTCGATCAAAATCACACAGCTCGTGGGTTCGTGGCTCGTGGGTTCGTGGGTTCGTGGCACGTGGGTTCGTGGGTCGGCGAAGTTGATGGAGTGATCGGCGAAGTCGGCGAAGTCGAAGGCGTGATCGGCGACGTCGAAGGCGTGATCGGTTCGTAGATCGGTGGGTTCGTAGATCGGCGGGTTCGTAGATCGGCGGGTCGAAGGATGTGGGTCGAAGGCGAGATCGCGCGGAGGCGAGATCGAGCGGAGGCGAGATCGAAGGCGAGATTGAGCGGTGCGGTGGGATCGGCGCGGTGCTGCGATCGTCGGACTGGAGCTCGGGGTTCGCCGGCGATCTGGGCATCATCTTCTTCCTCTCCCTCTCGCGCGCGCTCTCTCTCTCTCTCGGTCCGGAATTCATTTGAAGTGAAAATAGGAACGGAAATCATTTTCAGTGGTCAAAGCTTCTTTTCTACGGTCAACTGAAAATGATTTCCGGAAAATTCAATTTTCAAAGCCAACCAAACAGCCTATTTTACGGAAAATGATTTCCTGAAACCATTTACACCCAAAACAAACACAGCCTAAGGTTCAAATTTTTCTGTCATCATATTAATAAAAATTCAAAAAAAATAAAAAAGATGTATTGTGTATCTCGTGGTTAGTTACCACGTTTTTTTTTTTTTTTTTTTCCCTCTCTTTGGGCATGGGATTTGAAACAATGATCATTCAAAAAATGTAAGCATACTATACCCCACTCCCTGTGAGCTTATGACGACTGGAAATTTGGGACCAATGAGTGTGATCTTTTTTTTTTTTTATCAAAAAAATTATGTTTGTATAATTGGGTTTTGTCTAAGTATTCATAGGACATTTTTGTGAATCAAAATTGGGTCGGGTCGAGTTGGGTTCACTGTGACCCGCAACCCGACCCGATAGAAATCTTAGCCAATAAAAATAAAAAAATATTAAAAAGTTATTTTTTAGCATAAAAATTTTTAAAAAAAAAATCTTAAAAAGTTATTTTCTATTTTTTAGCATTCATAGTAGTGGTGCTAAAAAATAAAAATCTTAGCCAACCTAGTATTGGCTACTTTCAATACTAGGTTGGTTAGGATTTTTTTTTTTTTTTTAGTTAAAGCATTCACAGTAGTGGTGCTAAAAAATTTAACTTTTAGCACTTGAAAAAGTTATTTTTATCTATTTTACTATCTTACTTTACAATACATCTAACATCAAATATTATATTTTTTTATCACTTTATTTAAAATAATATAAACAACTTATTAATATAATAAAGAAAGAAAGAGAATTTAAACAGCCTACCATTTTAAATCAATGGTCCGTCCCTGGTTTTCATGGTAAAAGTGTCAAACAAGTCAAGAAAAACTTCGCAGGACTTACTAATTAAGAAAACACTACTTTCAACTTATGGTTCAACTTTTTCCTCTCTTTTTTTCTTTCCTTTTTCGTTTATATTAGCTACTTTCGTCTCTCATGCCCAAATTGCGTAAATGATGTCGTTGGGGTTTGCAATTCTTTTAATATATAAAACTACGAGAAGTATTATGTACACAACATTTTCATAATAACTTAATATTTATGATTTGTTGTGAATATATGTTGTGGACATAGCATTTTCCTTTTAGAGAAATGCTATGTCCACAACATTTTCAGGGTGGGGAGTTGTTTAATGGTAAAAGTGAAACATTACAGATCGAGTTGAGACCTCAAAAAAAAAAAAAAGTAATGCTACCAACATAAACATTTTTACAAACTATTGATGTGTAAATTTCTTACTAATTTTCATCTAAGCCTATCATTGAAAATACTTTTTTATCTCCTAATAATCACTCATCACATCAACAACTACAATTTGTAAATAAAAAATGTAAAATAGTTTGTAACTTTAGCATTTTTTCAAAAAAGAAAATCCAAAATTGAGTGGTTTTGCCAAGTTTAGACTGTTTAGTCTCACCAACAAGTATTAAAGTTTGGTTGCCCTTAAGAGGTTGCAACACAACTCATATTTTTTGTCAACCCAACTAACGGAATGCTGACAAAAGAATGAGATCAAAGACTTTAAGGGTCCATTTGATTGGAAAGGTGGAAAAATTGGAAGATAGAAAATAGAAAATGGAAAGATGATAGAAAAGTTGGAGGATAGAAAATATTTTATTTTCCCTCATTTGTGTTTGATTGCGAGAGTGGAAAAGTGAAAAGATGAAAAACATTTTTGTTTGATTGAAAATAAAGTTTGTATAAATTTACCATTATGTCTCTATTAAATAAAACAAAAGTAACACATTATACTTTAAAAAAATTGTGTATAGATGGACACTTCATTAAAGTAAAAAAAAAAAAAAATAGCATAAGAAATTAACCCAAAACTGTTTTCTAGAAAAAAAAAAAAACAAAAACCAACCAAAATTAATGAGAAAATAAACAATGAGCACCCAAAAAAAGAAGAAGAAAAAGAAGAAAGCTAACCGTCCAGACAAAATCAAAGAAAGAGGAAAAAAAAAAAAAAAAAAAGAAGTCAAGCACGTTAGTAAACAGAGAAAGAAAAAAAGAAAAGAAAAAAAGAAGCCAAGCATGTTAGTAAACAGAGAGAGAAAAAATCAAAGAAAAAAAAAAAAAAACCAAGCACGTTAGTAAACAGAAAGAATAAAATCAAAGAAAAAAAAAAGAAAAAAGAAAAAGAGAGAAGCCAACATGTTGGAGGTGAAGTCCAATTTTTATTAAACCAAAAAAAAAAAAAAAAAAAAAGTCCAATTTTTAGAAGCTCATTTTATGAGCTTTCTCCTCTTAATTTTTTTTTCTATTTTGGGAAAAAAAAAAAACTTTTTGACTAGCTCTGGGGAGAAAATACCTGAATTTCACAATTTATTTTCCTTCCTTCCCACCCAACCAAACACAATTCAAAAAAAAAAAAATTCTTCCCATTTTCTCTCCAAAATTTTTCATCTATTCTATTTCACCTCTAAATAAACACATCCTAAAGAGTCAGCTTGAATTTGACCTCTGTTTAATCTTTTTTTATTATTTATTATTTATTATTCTTTTATGTTTGGCATGGAGCTATCGCTATAAATAGTTTATTATGCTGGGGATTCTGTGACTCAGAGCTTATTAAGTAATTGGAAACCAAAAAAAAAATCATTCTTGTTGCACTGAATTTTCTAGCTGTGCTTCCTCTCTTCTTGATCCTAATTTTAATTGCTCTTCATAGGCGATGATAAAGGTCATGGGTGGAAGGTCCCTAAAACTTCTCTATGCGTTTTTAACGCTTTTCCTACATTTGAAACCAGCCCTTGGATTCACTTCAGGTGTTGGAAATGGCAGCGTTTTGTGCATAGAGAAGGAGAGACAAGCCCTCCTTGAGTTCAAAAAAGGCTTTGTTAATGGCAATGACACGCTCTCTTCGTGGGGGAGTGAAGATGAAAAGAATTGCTGCGATTGGGACGGAGTTCACTGCAACAGCCAAACAGGCCATGTAATTGAGCTATACCTTCATTACCATGGTTTGCGAGGTATGATTAGTCCTTCATTACTTGAGTTGCCTTATTTGACTTTTCTGGATCTCAGTGACAATGATTTTAATCATAGCCATATATTCCAAAGTTTATTGGTTCTCTCAGTAATTTAACAGGCCTTGATCTCTCTTCGGCCAATCTCAGTGGGCCAATTCCACATCAACTTGGAAACCTCTCACTCTTGCAATATCTCTATCTCCATGATAATGATTTGAAAATTGTTGAAAATCTCGAATGGCTTTCTCGTCTGTCTTCAATAAAAGACCTTGTCCTAAGATCCACAAATTTCAGTGTAGCCAATGATTGGCTGAAAGTTGTGAGTCGTCTCCCTAAACTATCAAACTTGAACTTGGCAATGTGTGATCTTCCTCCTATCACTGATCTCTCGTCTCTCCCCCATGTCAACTTTTCTAAGTCTCTCATTTCTATTAATCTTTCTACTAACCATGTCACTCAATCAATATTTCCGTGGTTGTTCAACTATAGTACGAGCTTGCTTGATATTTACCTCTCTGATAACCAGTTAGGAGGTTCAATTCCAGATGCTTCCGGTAACATGAATTCTCTTCGATTTCTCTATCTTGATGAGAATCAACTTGAAGGAGGCATTCCGAAATTCTTTGGTAATATGTGTGCTTTACTGAATTTGTCTATAAAGAACAACAAACTCAGTGGACAACTGGCAGAGCTCATCCATAACTTGTCTGGGTGTGTGCAATACTCATTAACGTGGTTGTATTTAGATGGGAATCAATTGAAGGGGTCAGTGCCTAAAAGCATCGGAAACCTATCTGAGTTACGAAGTTTGTATCTTCGTTCCAATCTTTTGGAAGGTGAAATCTCTGAACAACATTTTTCAAATCTTTCCAGATTAAAGGACTTGTCGTTATCTCATAATTCTTTGACTTTAAAATTAAGCAATGATTGGGTGCCCCCTTTCCAATTGGAATATATAGATTTGTCATCTTTTAACTTGGGTCCTGATTTCCCAAAATGGTTAAGTACTCAACAACAAATTGAATACCTCGATATCTCCCGTAACGGAATTTCAGATACCATCCCTTCATGGTTTTGGAACCAAGCTTTTTCGTATTATTATTTAAATCTCTCCAAAAATAAATTTTTGGGGGTAAATTCTCTTCTATGCTCGAGTTCGGTGCAAAACTTGGTTCATTACCTTGATCTCTCAAACAACCAGCTATCTGGAGACCTCCCTAATTGTTTCATGCAATGGCATGAATTAATAGTTCTAAATTTGGCCAACAATAATTTGTCTGGAGAAATTCCCTACTCTATAGGCTCTTTGAAAAAGCTTACAGTATTAGATTTGAGCAACAACAACTTCTTGGGAGAATTGCCATTGTCATTACAAAATTGCACAATGTTGTCATTTATAAATCTAAGAGACAATTCATTTTCGGGAAAACTACCAGCTTGGATCGGAGAAAGCCTGTTATCTTTGGTCATTCTTGACCTTCACTCCAATAAGTTTCATGGATGCATACCACTGCAACTATGCCGGTTAGTACATATTCAATTTTTTGACTTCTCTCAAAATAATATTTCAGGAAATATTCCACGATGCCTTTATAATTTGACTGCCATGGCTTTTAAAAATACAAATAATAAGAGTACTGCTATAGATTTGTTAGCATATATGGTTGGCACTCAAGTTATATTTAAACTTTTTGATGGGGACAATTATGTTTTCAATACAAATGTTAGTTGGAAAGGACAGTCTTACATCTATGGAAAGAATTTTGGAGAGATGAGAAGTATTGATCTCTCAAGTAATAAATTAACCGGAGAAATTCCAGCAGAAATTTTCAGCCTTACAGAATTGAAAGCATTGAACTTAGCAGGAAACATGTTGACAGGACTAATTCCTCAAGGGATTGGTCATTTGAAACAGTTAGAATCCTTGGATTTGTCGAGAAATCAACTTTTTGGTTCAATTCCTGCTAGCATTGCTGATCTTAATTTTCTGAGTTTCCTGAACTTGTCATATAACAAATTGTCGGGAAGAATTCCATCAGGCACTCAAATCCAGATTGCTAACCCTTCTGGATTCATTGGCAATCTTGCACTTTGTGGCCCTCCACTTACACCGAAGTGTCCAGGAGATGTGGAACCAAATGCTGAGTCACCTAAAGGCAGTAGTAAAAACAATCAAGAAGATGAAGATGAATTCCTGAAATGTCTTTATATTGGTATGGGGCTTGGATTCATGGTGGGGTTTTGGGGAGTTTATGGCTCTTTGATGTTGAACCGTTCCTGGAGACATCTATATTTCCGGACGACAAGCAACTTGAATGATTGGCTCTATGTGGCAATGATAGTGAATATTGCAAGATTGCAAAGGATGTTTCATGGCTAAGGAATACTGCACTTTCGCTAAAAGGTTTGTGAAAAATTTTCGATTTAGATATATCTCTAACTATTTCTTTTCTTGAATTGGTTTTAATTTTTCAACCTAAAGGCTATTATTTTACCTTGTGTAGGTCTTGACAATAAGAAAAAACTTTGTGCAAGATTACTTGTGTGACGTGCCTACGATTTTACATGTTTTTCTTATTCAGGGATTCACATCCATGCTGCGGTGGAAGCTTAATTTGGATTACACTTGATCTTAATATTATAGTAGGATGAGATTGTGTGCGCTTTTTTTTTTTTTTCCTTAAAAATTTTAAAAAAAAAAGTGTGGCAGGTCTTGGATTTGCCTTAAATAAATTGCTTGTACCAAATTCCATAAAAAACCAAGTTTCTTCAGAATATTTATGTTTTAGTTGGCCCCGTATTAAATTTAATTATCATTGATATTATCACCAAAGGTGGCATTTAAATTTTTTATATTTTGATACTTCAAATGTAGTTTGTACATTTTTTTTTTTTTTTTTTTTAAGTTTTTCTTCAGATTTTTTAGTTTTAATCCTATTAGTCTTTCGGCCGGCCAGTACAGTGATTTTATTTATTTATTTTTTTTTTCTGATCAATACCTAGCATTATGAAGTCCTTAATTGGTTTGTCTTCGTTCTTAATGTTGATAGAAATCAAACATGTGAAGCGAAAAAATTCAGGGAGGTGTAGTATGAAGTCACAAGCAATAGTAAAAACAAAAAAGTGTAAATTCAATAAGTATCATGTGTAAAGTTACTCTTTTATACGCTCAAATAAAATAATGACATATTAGATTTTTCTTTATAAAACAATAGACACTAACACGACTAAGTTCTAAATGAAATCTAATGCCATTGAATTATAGGAAGCAAAGTAATACATGATTATTCTAAATTCCATTGAAAACAGTAAATATCGATTCCTAAATGTAATCTAAATAGTGAACAGACAGATGGGTTAATTACTTTGTATAGTAAAATGGATCAAAGCCTAAGTAAATATTTTAAACACCAAATAAATTGAGGACTATGCCCTAAGGATCAAAATAAATGAAACTTATATAAACAAGATTAATCAAAGTCATAGAATATAAGGAAAGTAGCTTGTTGGCATAAACACCTTACAAAGCCCCTACAAACTAATGAAATCTATAAAGGACTACAATTACAAGAAAATAATATCTGTATAATCATGAACCAAGGTAGAAAGATCCATACAAGGATCTTTTCAATTAGTAATCAAGTTCATAGCTATGATTGAGTCAAATTCAAAAATAATTCTGCCCAAATCCCATGCCCTATGGAGTGCGTGACGAATAATTCTGCCAAAATGCAGAATAAGAATTATATGCTTATATGCTTTTCATTCTTTTAATCAATTAATTTAGGGTAACACCAATTTTAATGTGATTTCACAGAAAAGTGCTCCGTAATTGTCTCAAGAAATGACACTTCTCCTTGAGAGTTTGTATAAATACAAGCTATCTCATATTGTGATTTCCAAACAATAATATAAATATATATATATATATATATCTTCTACTTTTTTTTTTTTTTTAAATCCCTAACTATGGGTAAAAATAAAAATGATACCCCCATGAGTTTTATGGCATAACACTCCACCCTAATTTTTTTTTTTTTTGGTCGTTGCTTGGAGGTAATTGGAATATAACAGGGTATACCCTAAATAGAGTTCAGAGTTCTAATAATCTAATGTATAAAATCATTATATATTCTAGCAAATATGATTTTTTTAATAAAAAAAATAGAATATTCTGTAATTATGATGTTAAAGAGTATAGCCAAGAATCTTATAGCTTAACTGATTGAAATCTCCTAATATTTCAAACGAAAATATTTAGGGTTCAAAACTTCAAATATGCCTTCTTTCGAATTATCAAAAAACAAAAGAGTATGAACTTATGTGTTACATTTATATAAATCTCAAGGGATGAGTTTCATTATGTCCATATTGGAAGGGAGTGTCATTTTGTAAAACTTCAAAAGAGGGACCATGTAATTTACCAACTTATTTTAATAAAAGAATAAACTAATTTATATATATATATATTTTTTCACAAATTCTTGATTTGCTACACATGCTAAAAATCATTAAATGCTTTTCATATTGCTTATTTAGGGCTCATATCTATAATTTTGAATGTTTATTTTATTTGTACTTTTTTAGGCCAAAACTAAAGAGTTTAGTCCAAATAAAATAAAATTTTATACTTTTTAACACAAATTCCACAACTCACAACTGATCATAAATAGAATCCTAATGCAACTAATCACAATTTGGATCTAGATCCTATGAATCCTAATGCAATCTGAATTGTTTAACAATTCTAAGATTGTAGGAATTGAAAATTCTACAATCTGAATTGGGATTTTAACAACCATGTTCTTGTGGTATGCAAAATCTCAATATATTCCTAAGTATTTTTGGATGAACAATCTAACTGCATTGGTGACCTAGTTGGCTGCCCTGTCCAGGCCTAGCTACAAAGACTCTTCTAGGACCCAAGTAACTAAAATACTGTTTAACGAATAGCTATAAAGACATAACAGGATTCACAAGAATTCGAATTTTTGAAACTTCAAAAGCTCTAAATATTGAAATAAAAAAATCCATAGTGAAGGTGAAGCTGATGTAATTTATAAGAATCATTATTTCCCACTCAAATTAAAAAGGGGTTGCACCTACTACAATTTTCTGTCAGCAAAATCAGCTATAGAAACCATTACTCAAAGCAACATCGTAAATAATCTGCCTTAACCACTGAGAGCAGCTAATACCATTGAAACTATATGCAGAGATCCAGTGACTACAATAATGCCTGACTGATTACCTGCTCTTTCTCCTTAGGATCCTGATTTGTAGCCTTCAATGAAGCCAAAGTAATGAACTTTCAACATAATATGGTTCCATTTCCTAATTTGCTTACCAGAGCAGCTAACAATTATTGAACACTTCCCAGATTTTGTCGTGCCATCATGGACAATATCAATGCCCAATTCTTTGGAGCTTGGATCAACAATCTCTGTAAAGAAGCTGAAGTTGTTCGAGATTTTGCCTCAGCAATGTCGGCTTCTGTCAGAAGGACTGCTTCTAATTCTCACACCTGAAAAATGTGGTGAAGTCTCAATTAGGACTCTCAGGCTCCACAAAACTGCTTTGTGTTAGCCTACCACCACCGCATATTTCAGGTTAATTTGTGTTAATCCCTACACAGCGAATGAGATAAGAAGGTACAAACAGCCTTAGGATTCTTCATTCACCCACCCACCCAGAAGGGCCAGAGCAACATGTACTAAAGTCACTTTTTCTACTAAGACCACTTTATCCAAATAGACCCTATAGCAAAAGGCATGCACATAAAGTTAAGCCTTCTTTTAGAATTACTTTATATGTTTTAGAACTGAAATTTTTAATAAATCCTGAGTTCTTGTCCTCCCTGTAAATGAAGCCCTTGGGGGGCTACTTGAAGCCTACAAAATAATGAGCCACTACATCTTGACATAAGAAGGCTTCTTTTTGTGGGAAGAAGGGAGATGGGGTTCTATTATAAAACAATTCATGTTCTCTTTATACCCTCAACATTTAGTAATAAAGCCATTTTTAGTAGTGAACAACAAAATCCAACAAGGGACTATACCTGAAAAACTCTCTTGCAAATCCAACATGGTCTTTTGTCACTTGCCATTGCAACCACAAGAAACAATGGTGCCTCTCCAAATGTCATCTTTATTGTGTCTTCACCAAAGCATTAGCAGATTCTTTGGTGTGGGCTGGAAAAACATTCAAAAGAACTATATGAGAGTTTTGCTTTCTTTTTGGTAATTAATTTGTTATAAGGATTGGCTTTTGTCATCTGGTGCTAACAGTATAACTAAAATTCTTTGAATCTAGAACAATCCTCTACAATGCCATAAGATTTTGCAAACAATTCAAAAAGGAATACTTGAGAGCCCAACTGCAAAAGTCAAAATAAATATAACAAGAAATTAGGTAAAAAACAATGTCCTCAGGACAATACTGACATGCAAGTGAAACACTGTATGGATTTATTATAAGTAAGACTTATGGGTTAAATACTCAACTCCAATTCATTCAGATCCAGTGAAATGAGTAACTTTCTTGAGCATGAGAATCAAACCTCCATCCAGCAATATTTGTTCCATGTAGTCCTAGTGCCTCAGTTTCTTTTGATGTTAGAATTTGACTTCTTTAAGCAAGAATATATGCTCTAAACCAGCCTAATGGATCCATCTGAAATTCTCCATCCTAGAGCATCCATAAAAGTATTAAAGGGACTTGATTAAAGATTGCTCAAAAAAATCATAAACCATTTTTTTTTTGAGCCAGCTGCACTATTTTTCTTTTCATCAGTGCTTGGCTCACACCATAAAGTTTGCTTCCACGAAGAGCTCTGAACTTAGAAACAAGCAAAGAGAGAGAGGTAATCTTCTGCACTGATTACAGGGGTTAGCATATTTATGGGAAGCTTATTAAAAAGTCCCAAATGGCTACCATGAAAGACAACCTAAGCGCTAAGACTATCAGTACCTTGTGTAGATATAAAAAGAAACTAGTTATCCTTAGTCATGGCATATCCATCTTAGGTTTGAGGCCAAATCCTAAAATCAAACGAAGGTAGGCATATATAGACAAATCCTAAATTGAAGGGGAAAAAGAAATCCCCATAAATACTTCTTGACTTTAAAAATCAAAGGAAGTTCCATAGTTTTTGAGTCCAAGTAGAACAAACATTAGCACACATATAAAAATTCACCTAGATTACGAAGACAGAGTGCTGCACAGGTGGCAGTTGCTGCATTTTGAAGTTGGTGACTTCCAAGCATGCACAGTTTCACATCCAGTAACTCAAGGAACTGCGTGATAAACATAATTATAAGTTCTTCAAAAGTTCAAATGGCCAATAATTGGAGTCCAAAGGTATTAAGAAAATAACGCTTCAAGTGCATACCAGCTTAAAGTCCCTCTCAATTTGTATTACTAGATCACAAGATTGGTAAGGTCTACCATTCATCCTGCTAATACCTTTTATGGTACTTTGACTTCCAGCATCAGATGCTGATACTACATGAGAAGACATTAACAATGCTTTATCCCGTAGAATGCATTCAATTTGTGGAAGGAAAGAGTACAGCACCAACTGAAAAACATTAACCAAACTAGCAGAGTTAAGCTAGCTTTAAAATCATGTGATTAACAATACAACCAAATTAAATTAGCCACTGCATCACAAAACATATCATTGAGTACAACTTCAAGAGAATCCATCTTTAGATAGTTATCTCAGTCAAAAATACTATTTCATGTAATGTAAAACAATATGCACATTATCATAAACTTGGGTGGCACTTCAAGACACCTTTAAACATTAATTAGAGTAGAAGAAATGGACAGTATACAACAAAACATCACTTCTACTCTGCTTAAGCAATAACATGTTGGAGCTGCATGAATTAAATTATACCATGGAGGTTTTCATTACAACATATATCTCTTCTTGCTCCTGTTCATATGGACTTATTCCAATTCCCCATGCTTTTCTCAGGTAACCATAATGCACATCAAGAAAATTGCATTAAAGAAGGAAAAATATCCTGGAAGAGACCATAAATCATTGTTTTGACACCTAATGTGAGGAAACCAGAACATAAAGAATGACATAAAACCAGGTCAGAAAAAGGTGATACAGCTATAATCAATCGTCACATTTTACCAAGGATATCAATGAGGTGGGATCCATTGTGTAATTTGTTCTAAGATTTTTGCAAATGTAACATGTGAACCATACTTGGCAGTATAACCAAAGATTAAAACTAATCAGAACATAGCTTTATCAGTTTATATGATCATATTAATCCGCATAAGAATTGCATAGGGAGAGCAACCTAACTGGGCAGCCATGTTTAATGATTCCTGACTTTGCCATGGCAATGCTTTGCAGAGAACCTCCAAGCGCAGCCAAATGTTCCTCACCTATTGTAGTTATGACTGATGCAGCAAGTCCAGAACTAGAAATAATATTTGTTGCATCCCATTACCTCCCAGCAACCTGTTATATATAAAATAAATAAAGTTAAAATGAAAATTGCCATCTTAGAATTTTGTATTGGGTTATGAAAAGCCATCAGTACAAATTTAATTCCATAGAGAATAACTCTAATTGCATATAAAATAAAAAAGATCAACAAGCATACAGAAAAAAGTTAATAGTCTTTCAACACTGTACATTAAAAAAAAAATTTCAGAAAGAAGACATCAAATGGCTTAAAATGAATTACCTCAATAACTGCAATGTGTCAGCATTCTCTCGAGAGCAAATAGGGTGATGCCATTGCAGTGAAAAATCTGAACATTATACAATAGCGAGTAAATTAGTGAGTGCGAAGGTAATTTGATACAAACACAAAATTTAACTCAACTAATTGAATCAATTACATATACCATCCCCAAGCTTGCACTGGGTCATGTAAATACCCATCAAATAATCACTGAGTCTAACATCTTTAGAATAGCTATTTAGTTCTCAAATCACTAGCTTCTGAGTCTCTTTTTATTCCTTGAACTAAATTCCATTGTTCATCTAATCCAATTAGGAGGGGGAGATCGGGGGTAGCATGTGTGTTAGTGGTAGAGGCGTGCCTTGCTTTTCGGAGAGGCAACAAAACCATGTGGGTAGCATGCGGGCACAAGCTATTTGTCCGCTTTGGGGAGTCAAGCCCGCACGGTTTTGTTCTTAAGCAGCGTGAGTTTCCTCCTCGGATTCGACCCATTTTTGGAAAGCCTTTGGATTCTGTCTCATATCGGCAAGAGATGCGCCCCACTCATGACTTATAAGCCCTTTGAGCAAGCATGAGTGTACCACTAACACACATGCATGGTAGTGGTACACTCATGCTTACTCCAAGGCCTTATAAGGCATGAGTGGGGCGCATCTCTTGCCGATGTGGGACAGAATCCAAAGGCTTCCCAAAAATGGGTCGAACCCGAGTGAGAAAACTCACGCCGCTTGAGAACAAAACCGTTACTGACCTGTTTTGTTATTAACAAATGCTCTTAGGATATTGATTAATTAATTATTTTTAGGGAGTATTATACCACTTTCATGAAAAATATAAAAAACTGTCAAACTAGTCAATTACTTTTTTCTTTTCCTATAAAAAGTTTTTAAAAATGGTTAATTAACAAATACTCTTAGGACATTCGTTAACATTCCCTTTTATTAATTAGAAAAGGAGAGCAGAGTTAATAATATCGACAATCCAACTTTATTTTTTATTTTATTCTTTTAAAAATTTCCATTTTCTTTTTTGGCGTTTTTGGTGGCAGAGTTAAAAGTTGCTTGATTCATGGGGTGGGTGGTTGGGATGGTTTTTAAAAAAAGAATAATGTTAGAGATATAAATTATTTTACAAAAAAATTTACAAACTACTGATGTAATGAGTAATTATTGGTAAATGAAAAAAGTGATATTAATGGTGGACCTAGATAAAAACCAATAAGAGGTTGGCTACATCAACATTTTGTAAAAATGTTGTAAAATAGTTTGTGACTGTAATATTACTCTTAAAAAAAATGCTTTTAGTACATTTGAGAAAGGTGGAAGAACTGAGTTTCATAGAAAAAGAAAAGAAACAATAGGTGTGTATTCCGTTTTCATTGTCATTCTAATGCTAGACGGATTGAAGCCGAGTTCAACGAGTGGCAGTATATTATATATACCAGGGATTATAGAATATAGATATGGCAAATATATAATTGCCTTCAGTAGCTGATATTTTTTCAAAGATATTGATTATAGTGGAAAAATAAGCCTAGAAGTTACATTAAAAAAAAAAAAAAAAAAAAAAAAAATCAGCAAATGTCTTAACGGAATATACAATCTTTTTTTTTTTCTTTTTTTAAAGAGAGAAGTCAATTCAAGTCGTGGGAAAGGAATTGGGAAACTTTTTTCCTGACCACGTACTGAAGAAAAAGGGAAATTATCAAGTGAAGAAAAACTCTGTAGAATTTGCTAAGAAAACACAACTTAACTTTGGGTTCAACATTTTCCTTTCACCTTTTCTTTTTTTCCTATCTTTCTTTCTTTTTAACTGTCTCCCTTGCTCCTTTTCTTCCTTTCTTGTTTTTTATCCCTAGCAAAATTAGTTAATGACTACTTCTACGTTTTGTGTCCAAATGCAAATTTTCCAAGTGCTGTCGCTTGGGTGGGGAGTAGTTTTAACGGTAGAAGTGTCAAACAAGGCAAGAAAAACTTTGCAGAACTTGCAAAGAAAACACAAGTTTCAACTTTCGGTTCAACTTTTTCCTCTTTTTCTTCCTTCCTTTTCCTTTTATATTGGCTACTTTCATCTCTCATGCCCAAATTGCACAGATGATGTCGCTGGGTTTTTCATTTTTTTTTTAATATATAAAACTATTCACCTCAGATCGGAATTTAGGGGGGGTGTTAACGGGGAAAGTGAAACATACAGAGGTTGAGAGCACAATGTAAATTTTTGGTGGGACCAAAATAAAGAAGAAGAAAAGTAATGCTACCGACGTATATTTTTACAAACAAAGTGTCAATTTGTTACTTATTTTCTTTTAGACCTATCACTATTATCATTGCATATTGAGATCATAGACAAATATTCTAATGATGATATGTTTTTCTCAAAAAGGTGGGTATTGAAAAAAATATTTCTATATAAATCTTAGGGATTACGCTAATGCTTTTATCTAACTTGCTATTAAAATGCTTATAAATTGATGTCAGATTGAATATGAGTAGTAACCACTTCAATATCAGTATCTCCTATAACCGACACATTTAGTTATGAAAAAAAAAAATCATTTAAACTGAGTTCGAGGAATCTGCTCAAACTCATTACATGATGTTTAGATGACGGAAAAGGCTTAATTCCAAACTGATTTGGAGTTACCTTCTTCCAACCCACTATATGGTGATTGAAGAGAAAATATTTATGTGTAGTTTAGTCACATGAATCATTAAAAAAAAGTAATGTGCCTTATTTAAATAATATACATTAATAACCTTATAAATTGTCAAGTAGTAGGTTAGAAGAGATTCCTTTAGACTAGTTTTAAGCTAAACTTCGTCCTTATAACTTCCTCCACATGCATTAAACTACATGATTCAATAATTCATTTAAACAAGTCATCACATGACTATTAAGTAAGTCGTATAACTAAAAGTACACGTGAGATAACTTTTTAGGTTGCCATTGGTGGCTGGGAAAAACTTTTCTCCAAACTAAGGATAGTGTCTATTGCACACTGTGTGCAAACACATATTGCCCAATATAACTAAAAACGTGACTTTTATTCACTTTGAAATCGTGAATAAAAGTCATGTTTTTAGTTATATTGAGAAGTGTTGTTGCACAAGTGTTAGCTCCAAATCAATTTGGAGCAAACAAATTTAGACTCAATTATACACAAAAGAACATTGCTCACTCAAGGATGGCTTTAAAATGACTAAAGTTATTTTGCAGAGACACGAAACCTCATATTGCCTACAGAAGATTCATGAACCTCATATTCTTTTTTAACGGTCTCCCTTGCTCCTTTTCGGCCTCTCTTTGTTTTTTTTTTTTTTTTTTTAATCCCTAGCAAGATTAATTAATAGCTACTTTTATCTTTTGTGTCCAAATGCAAATTGTCCAAGTGCCGTGGCTTGGGAGGGGAGTTGTTTTAACTTTTAACGGTAAAAGTGTCAAACAAGTCAAGAAAAACTTTGCAGAATTTTCTAAGAAAATGCTAGTTTCAACTTTCTAAGAAAAAGTTAATTTTTTCCTCTTTTTCTTCCTTCCTTTTCCGTTTATATTGGCTACTTTTATCTCTCACCCAAATTGTCCCAATGTTGTCGCAAGGGTTTTCAATTTTTTTTTTAATATATAAAACTATTCACCTCAGATCAGAATTAAGGGTGCTGGGGAGTTGTTTAACGGGGAAAGTGAAACATACAGAGTTGAGACCAAAATGTAATTTTTTGGTGGGACCAAAAAAGGGAAAAAAAAAAAAAAGTAATGCTACCAACATACATTTTTACATACTATTGATACGTCAATTTCTTACTGATTTTCTTTTAGACCTATCTACCACTATTATTGATGCATATTAAGATTATAGACAAATGTTCTAGTGATAATATGTTTTTCTCAAAAAGGTGGGTAATGAAAAATTACTTCTATATAAATCTTAAGGATTATGCTAATGTTTTTATCTATTTTTCTAATAAAATGTTTATAAATTGATATCAAATTGAATATGAGTGGTAACCACTTCAATAACATAATAAATATCAATATCTCCTATAAACACATTTAGTTATGAAAACAAAATATCCTTTAAACTGGATTTGAGGAATCTGCTCAAACTCATTACATGGAGGTTTATAAGACGGAAAAAGCTTAATTCCAAACTGATTTGGAGTTACCTTCTTCCAACCCACTATATGGTAATTGAAGAGAAAATATTTATGTGTAGTTTAGTCACATGACTCATTAAAAAAGTCTTGTACCTTATTTAAATAATATACAGTAATAGCCTTATAAATCGTCATGTAGTAGGTTAGAAGAGATTCTTTTAAACTAGTTTTAAGCTAAACTTCGTCCTTATAACTCCCTCCACATGCATTAAACTACATGATTTAATAATTCATTTAAACAAGTCACATGACTATTAAGTAAGTCATATAACGAAAAGTACACATGAGATAAAGCTTGGTATTTGATTATTGCTTTAAATATAAGTAGAGTCATGACATTAAGGTTCAAATTTTCTATCATCATATTAATAAAAATTCAAAAAAAAAAATGTATTGTGTATCTCGTGGATAGTTACCATTTTTTTTTCCTTTGAGTATAGAATATGAAACAATGATCATTCAAAAAATGTAATCATACTATACCCCACTCCCTATGAAATTATGACAACTGGAAATTTGGGACCAATGAGTGTGATCTTTTTATCAAAAATTATTTATACTGCTATTTAAGGAGTTTTCCCTGTATGGATTCCTCATTTTTTTAGTTCAAAAATATCCCTACACTCCTATGTTTAAGTAGAAACAAAATTAAAGGACAATCCGGTAAAAATGCAACTCTATCTCCCATTAGAACATTGCCTAAAAAATAGGACACCTCTCCTATTAATTTTCAAATTTTTTTATCCACTTATAAATTAAATTTTCAATATAAAAATTATATACATATATAATAAAAATTTTTTTTTTTTTTCTACAAAATAGGACCACTAAAAAAAAGCCTCATCGCACGCGTGGAGCGCATGTGATGAGGCTAGTGTTTGTATAATTGGGCTTCGTCCAAGGAGTATTCATAGGACATTTTTGTGATAAGTCGAGATGGTAGATGTAAGACCCAATGGGATATGCAGAACTGTGAACGCAAATTAATTTATTATAATAGATTAAGGGAACTTTTAATATTGGTTTTTTTGGTTAAATTAATAAGAGATTATCTTAAATTGTGCAAACTGCAAAGTTTTAAGCTTCGAAATTTTATTATTATTATTATTATTATTATTATTATTATTATTATTATTATTATTTTAACATGCTCATGTAAACATGAAAATTTAAATTGATGGGATCAAAATTCATTATTTCATAAAGTTCTAAGGACTTTTCAAAATTTTCATCTCCTAACCTTGGTAAATTATTAGATATTTGAGATCTAATTCTACTTCCCTTCAAGTTGGAGAGACTTGAGTATAAGAGAATTATAATGTAACTAGTCTTAGCCAAAAAATATACCATTTATTTCTCATTGGGTAGAAGGGCCTTCCAAATCAAATCGAAAATCGTAAGATTTTGCCTTATATAAAAAATAATAATAATAAAATAAAAATAAAAAAAATTAAGTGAAAATTCATTGGTAATAATCATGTATTCAATAATCAATATAGTTATAAAATCTTCTTTAATAGAAAATAAGAGAGATAGTCTACAATAAATTTAAAAAATCTTAAAGAGATAAAAGTGTATATATCATAAAATGTAAGTAAGTTTTTAACTATAAGACATTATAGAAATAGCATCAAAATGGGTTTTGATTTCACCTGATAAGCTAATGTTGTATGTAAAAATCTGATGGCTGATGAAAAGTTAATACACTACACACACACACCAAAAAAAAAAAAAAAAAAAAGAGCTTTAAGGAAAAACCTCTAAAAAGTTTTACAAGAAAGTTTTATAACCTTTTTTTCAACCATTTAGAGAGATTATTGTAAATAGTTTGTATTTTATACAGGGTGAGTATAATAATAGAAAATCTTATGATGCGAAAAGCATAAATTGTTCCATCCTTTATACAAAATATAGTTTTATTGCATGTCCATTGTCTGCCATTTAGACTTGATAAACTTAATTCTGGTGAAGTGTACAATGGTTTAATATAAGTAAGAGTCTAAAAAGTGTCAAGACCTTGAAAATGAATGCGTCGTTATTATTAATTATTACCTTGCTTTTCCCATATTTCCTAGAAACGTTGAAGTCTAGGTCAAGTTTGGAATTTTTTCTGTTTAGATATTATCTTAATATACACACACATAATATATGCACTCCGTCTTGTATCTATTTTCTATTTGAATTAGGTAACATTGACTGACTTGTTTTGTTTTTATTAAGAGTCTTGTTAACAACCTTTAGGGCATTGGTTAATTAACTATTTTAGGAAAGTTTTTATATCACTTTCATGAAAAATATAGAAAGCTGTCAAACAAACCAATTGCTTTTTTCTTTTCTCGTAAAAAGTTTTTAAAAATTGTTAATTAAGAAATGCCCTTAGGGCATCCGTTAACATTTCCCTTTATTAATTAGAAAAAGAAAGCAAAGTTAATGATATCGACAATCTAACTTTATTTTATTTTATTATTTTTTTATATCCATTTTCTTTCTCTTTTTGGGTCCTGATCGACCATTTACAGGAATTTTTTACAATAAATTTTAATAACCAGCTTTTTTCAGCCATTTAGAGAGATCAATGTAAATAGTTTGTATTTTATATGAGGTGAATATAATAACAAAAAATCTTATAAGAGGTCAATATGTATTTGTGTCTAGTTTTTATAAATACAATAGATAGGTTCATAAAGTTTCCACTTTTATATATATTAAAAAAAAAAAAATCATTTTACTAAAAATTTAATATGCAAAATTTTCCAAATGATACAATTTTTTTTTTTTTTTTTTTTTGGGGGGTTATGGTTCCAAATGAAATGATGCAAAAAGCATAAATTTTTACGTCCTTTTCACGAAAGCTAGTTTCATTGCATGTTCATTGTCTGCCATCTAGACTTGATAGATTTCGGGTGGTGTACAATGGTTTAATATGAGTATGAGTCTAAAAAGTGTCAAGACATCAAGACCTTGAAAATGAAGGCATCTTTATTATATATTATTGCTCTACTTTTCTTTTCTTTTTCTTATGAGAAACGTCAAAGTCCAAGTAAACTTTGGAATGTATTTTGTCTATATATATATAGGGATATTGGGCACGGGAGTCTATTGTTTGTTTATATTTCAAGCCCGTGGCCCAACCCAAGGACCAAGGGCTGTCCGAGGAAGAGAAATCTGTATTTAAGAAAGACTGTATTAGTGAATAGAAGTTAGCTTTGATCATAATGGCTCAGGAGAGTGGGCCAAGGATAAATGCATCCTCGACTGACTAATGCCGAGGTCCAAAGAGGTTGTCCGTCGCTCTGGGTGATGTTCTAAGAAGTCTCATTGGTGTTGATAAGCATTGTGGAGATGTCGGATAGGGAAGTGTCCTAAAATATCTAAGGAGAAAGCTGATACCTCCGCATTAAATGCATTACAGCTAACTCACTGACCACATTAATGTGGAGGTGATACATGAACAGTGTATTTCAGCATTACAGCTACTACAGGAAGACTTGCAGGAGGGGCTGATGGGACAAGTATCAAGACCGACCATCAAGCATGCACGTGGAAGGTAGGGATTAAAGAGAGAGAGAGGAGACCGGAGCATTCAAAGGAATGAACTTAAGAACAATATATGAGAACAAACCTCCTCGGATCTTGCCGAGGACGATTTTCTTCAACACAAACCCTTTCCTTTTCATTTTTTTATCATCTGAACTTATTCTAAGGTTTGTTTGATTAACTAAAGCCCAGTTTTCCAACCCATTCTCTACAAATTCATTGTTTTGGGCTTTTTGGGAGAGAAGTTCAAAAAAGGTCCTTACAATATATATATTCATTTATTATGTCTTGTATCTACTTTCTATTTAAATTAGGTAACAATGACTGACTTTTTTGTTGTTAACAAATATCTTCAAGGTATTGGTTAATAAATTATTTTAAGAAAATTTTGATACCACTCTTATAGAAAATATAAAAAGCTATCAAATAAGTCAATTACTTTTTTATTTTTCCATAAAAAGTTTTTAAAAATGGTTGATTAACAAATGCCCTTAGGACATCCATTAATATTTTTCTTTTATTAATTAGAAAAAGAGAGCAAAGTTAAAAATATCTAAAATCTATTTTTTTTTTTTTTTAAATATTCCATTTTCTTTCTCTCTTTTGGTCACGGTGAACCATTTAACGAGTTAAAAGTTACTTCTTTAACGGTGTTGGGTAGTTGGGATGGTGTTAAACTGTTAATGCTTTTGGTACATTTGAGAAAGGTGAAAAAAGTGGTTTCATAGAAAAAGAAAAGAAACAGTAGGTGTACGCATTCCATTTCCATTGTCATTCTAATGCTAGACGGAGCAGCGTTCAACGAGTGGCAGTATGTATACCTAGGATTATAGAATGTTAGAACATATGTGATTCAATGTTAGGAACATATGTCAACATTTTATGTAATTGGCTAATTCTTTGACAAAACGCACTTTACTTGTAATTGGGTAGATCTAGGATGTGTTTAATGCTTCAAGAAACAAGGTTTCAAGTACAAGTGTTAAAGCCATGCAAGTCTGTCCAAGAATCAAATAATGAAGTGTTGGATTTTAAAACTCGACAACTAGCATCTATCAAGATTTAAAAGCTACTGAAGCCCGTGACTCGACAGCTAGCTCAATAGATGGCTATATATCGAGGTTTATGAAACTCAGTTTTTCAGAGCTGTTTTTCATCCAATCCGTGAGTATTGTTTAGGCTTTCTTTTCTCACAACCCTAAACATATATAAGGATTATTTTGAGCGCTGAAAAAGGTTACACAAGTTGCACAAGAGCACGATTCCATAAGTGTGAAGAAAAGTGTGACCGGAAACCTAGTTTTGCCCTAGTTCTTCTTTCTCTTGAAGAAGTTGCTGTGTTTGTACACCATAGGGTTTTGTGATCAAGCAACTTCATGATCTTCATCGTGTGATGAATAGAAGAACTTTGCAGCCAACATCCTTCTCAAGTTGGTGATAAAGTCGCATACTGAGATTCGCGCAATTAGTTAGTCATGTACTGAGAGTCGTGCATTAAAAGAAGAGATTGTCACTTCAGAACAAGTCTAATTGGGTATTGGGGTAAGGGTTCAACTGTAGGTTGGTATAAGGTACTGGGATTCCTTTACTTGTAACCGCTTTTTTTGATAATAGTGGATTCTTGGGAGTGGTGACCTTAAAATCACCCGGTTGGGTTTTTGCCTCGTAGGTTTTCCCCATTCATAAACAAATCACCATGTCAATTTATTTTCCGCTGCATACCTAATTTAATTGGTGATTTGTTTGTGTTACCACGCATCTTGCATGTTAATTTGATTAATTAATAAACTTGGCTAATTAATCAATTAATTCATCACAAGGGGTCAATACATTTTTGGCCTATCATAGAATATATTTAGCCATGACAAATATATAATTGGCTTGAGTACCTGATATTTTTTTCAATTAGAGCATCATCAGTTGTGCTAAAAAAATGTCATTTTGACACACCAAAAAATTACTTTATCTATTTTAACACATCATTGTACAATTCATCTGCATCAGATATTCTATTTTTTTCATACAATACATTAAAATAATATATACAACAAATTAAAATAACTTAAAACCCACCCCACCACCACCACAACCCACCACCTCTGCAAACCCACCACCGTCGGCAAAAACCCAAAATCAACCAAACACCACCCACTGTTGTAACCACAACCACCAAAATCAGCCCACAACCATTGCAACCTACCAAATTTGGCCCACCACAACCCATCAAAATCAACACACAACCACACACACACACACACACACACACACACACACACACACACAAAAAAAGATTGAAAAATTAAGGCTTTTTCATTAACTTTTGTTTTATGATGTGATTACTTTTAAAATTTTTAAAGTTAAAAAATTCAATTAATGATTAAAAAATATTTTCCAAGTTTTTTTTTTTTTCAAAAAATTCAACAAAATTTGATGGAAATATCTTAATTGAATAAATATAAAACTTAGATGACTGAAATGAAGGATAATAAAGTTAGAGGACTAAAATAAAATCCGAAGAAAGTTAAGGGGTTAATTTTGCATTTTAGCCGAATAAAAAAAAAAGCAAATGTCTTATAGAATACAATCTTTTCTTTTCTTTTTTTCCTTTCTTTTTTTTTTTTTAACGGTCTCCCTTGCTCCTCTTCTTCCTTTCTATTTTCTCATCCCTAGCAATATTAATTAATGGCTACTTTTATCTTTTGTGTCCAAATGCAAATTTCCAAGTGCTGTCGCTTGGGTGGGGAGTTTTTTTTAACGGTAAAAGTGTCAAACAAGTCAAGAAAAACTTCGCAGGACTTGCTAAGAAAACACTAGTTTCAACTTTCGGTTAAACTTTTTCCTTTTCCTTTTATATTGGCTACTTTCATCTCTCATGCCCAAATTGTCCAAATGATGTCGCTGGGATTTTCAATTTTTTTTAATATATAAAACTATTCACCTCAGATCAAAATTCAGGGTGGGAGTTGTTTAACGGTGAAAGTGAAACCTACAGCTTTCAGACCAAAATGTAATTTTTTGGTGGGACCCAAAAAAGAAAAAAGAAAAAAAAAAGAGTAATGCTACCAACATACATTTTTACAAATTGCTAATTTATTACTGATTTTTATCTAAATTTACCATCGACATCATTTTGTTTAATCTCCTAATAATCACTCGTCACATCAACAATTTTTATAATAAAAAAATTGTAAAATAATTAGTAACTCAAACATTTTTCCAAAAAAAAAAAAAAAAAAAAAAAAAACCCAAAACTGAGTAGTTTTGCCACTTTGAGTCTTAGCAACAAGTATGAAAGAATGAGATCAACTCGTATTTTCCGTCAACCCAACTAACGGAACGCTAAAAAAAGAATGAGATCAAAGTTCAGTCATTTTAAATTCAAATCATAGACTTTAAAGAGTCAGCTTGATTTTGACCCTGTTTAATCTTTTTTTTTTTAATTATTTTTTTTTATTTTTTGCATTCAGCTATTGCTATAAATAGTTATTATGCTGGGGATTCTGAGACTCAGAGCTTATTAACTGGAAACAAAAAAATCAGACTTGTTGCACTGAATGTTTTAGTTGTGACTTGTGATTCCTCTCTTCTTGATCCTAATTTTAGTAGTTCTTCATAGGCGATGATAAAGGTCATGGGTGGAAGGTTCCTAAAACTTCTCAATGCGTTTTTAACGCTTTTACTACATTTGAAACCAGCCCTTGGATTCACTTCAGGTGTTGGAAATGGCAGCGTTTTGTGCATAGAGAAGGAGAGACAAGCCCTCCTTGAGTTCAAAAAAGGCTTTGTTAATGGCAATGACACGCTCTCTTCGTGGGGGAGTAAAGATGAGAAGAATTGCTGCAATTGGGGCGGAGTTTACTGCAACAACCAAACAGGCCATGTATTTGAGCTAAACCTTGGTTTCTATGGTTTGCGAGGTATGATTAGTCCTTCATTACTTGAGTTGCCTTATTTGACTTCTCTGGATCTCAGTAACAGTGATTTTAAGCAAAGCCATATTCCAAAGTTTATTGGTTCTCTCAGTAATTTAAAACACCTCGATCTCTCTTGGGCCAATCTCAGTGGACCGATTCCACATCAACTTGGAAACCTCTCACTCTTGCAAAATCTCTATCTTCATCATAATGATTTGAAAATCTAGAATGGCTCTCTCGTTTGTCTTTAATAGAAAACCTTGACCTAACATCCACAAATCTCAGTGTAGCCAATGAATGGCTGGAAGTTGTGAGTCATCTCCCTAAACTATCAATGTTGAAATTGGCAATGTGTGATCTTCCTCCTGTCACTTATCTCTTGTCTCTCCCCTATATCAACTTTTCCAAATCTCTCACTATAATTAATCTTTATCATAACCATGTCACTCAATCAATATTTCCGTGGTTGTTCAACTATAGTACCAGCTTGGTTGAGATTAACCTTTCTGATAACCAGTTAGGAGGTTCAATTCCAGATGCTTTCGGAAACCTATCTGCGCTACAGAGTCTGCATCTTGGTTCCAATTTTTTGGAAGGTGAAATCTCAGAACAACATTTTTCAAATCTTTCCAAATTAGTGGAATTGTCGTTATCTGATAATTCTTTGACTTTTAAAGTCAGCAATGATTGGGTGCCCCCTTTCCAATTGGTTACCTTAGATTTGTCATTTTCGGGGATTTTAAATAATTTTCTATGCTCCTTTTTGGTGCAACCCGTGATTTACCTTGATCTCTCAAACAACCAGCTATCTGGAGGCCTCGATGATTGTTTCGGTCAATTGCTAGAATTAATAGTTCTAAATTTGGCTAGCAATAATTTGTCTGGACAAATTCCTAGCTCTATGGGCTCTTTGATAAATCTTAGGGTATTAGATTTGAGCAGCAACAACTTCTTGGGAGAATTGCCATTGTCATTACGAAATTGCCCAATGTTGACATTTATAAATCTAAGAGACAATTCATTTTCCGGAAAACTACCAGCTTGGATGGGAGAAAGCTTGTTATCTTTGGTCATTCTTAACCTTCACTCCAATAAGTTTCATGGATGCATACCGCTACAATTATGCCAGTTAGCACATATTCAATTTTTTGACTTGTCTCATAATTATATTTCAGGAAATATTCCACGATGCCTTTATAATTTGACTGCCATGGCTTTTAAAAATACAAATAATATGCGTACTTATATAACTAGTGATGTATATATGGATGGCACTCAAGTTTTGTTTAAAATTTATTCCCGGGGCAGCAGCAGTTATGTTTTCAACACAATTGTTAGTTGGAAAGGACGGTCTTACATCTATGGAAAGAATTTTGGAGAGATGAGAAGTATTGATCTCTCAAGTAATAAATTAACCGGAGAAATTCCAGCAGAGATTTTTAACCTTACAGAATTGAAAGTATTGAACTTAGCAGGAAACATGTTGGTAGGACTAATTCCTCAAGAGATTGGTCATTTGGAATAGTTAGAATCCCTGGATTTGTCAAGAAATCAACTTTTTGGTTCAATTCCTGCTAGCATTGCTGATCTGAATTTTTTGAGTTTCCTGAACTTGTCATATAACAAATTATGGGGAAGAATTCCAACAGGCACTCAAATCCAAACCATTAACTCTTCTGGATTCATTGGCAACCTTGCACTATGTGGCCCTCCACTTACACCGAAGTGTGTCCAGGAGATGTGGAACCAAATGCTGAGTCACCTAAAGGTGGTAGTAAAAACAATCAAGAAGATGAAGATGAATTCCTGAAATGTCTTTATATTGGTATGGGGCTTGGATTCATGGTGGGTTTTTGGGGAATTTGTGGCTCTTTGATGTTGAACCGTTCTTGGAGACATCTATATTTCTGGACGATAAGCAACTCGAATGATTGGCTCTACGTGGCAATAATAGTGAATATTGCAAGATTGCCAAGGATGTTTCAAGGCTAAGAAATACTGCACTTTCGCTAAAAGGTTTGTGAAAAAAATTTCGATTTAGATATATCTCTAACTATTTCTTTTCTTGAATTGATTTTAATTTTTCAACCTAATGGCTATTATTTTACCTTGTGTCGGTCTCGACAATAAGAAAAAACTTTGTGCAAGATTACGTGTGTGACATGCCTACGATTTTACATGCTTTTCTTATTCATGGATTCACATCCGTGATGCGGTGAAAGCTTAATTTGGATTACACTTGATCTTAATATTATAGTAGGATGAGATTGTGTGTACTTTTTTTTTCCTTGAAAAAAAAAAAAAAAAATTGTGGCAGATCTTGGAATTGCCTTTAATAAATTGCTTGTACCAAATTCCATAAATAACCAAGTTTCTTCAGAATATATATGTTTTAGTTGGCCTCATATTAAACTTAATTATCTTTGATATTATCACCCAAGGTGGCATTTAAATTTTTTATATTTTGATACTTCAAATGTGGATTGTTCATTCTACTAGTTTTTAGAGCAAGACTTAAATACAGTACTTAGGTGTTGTTCCTTAGGTTCATTTCTTAAGATTTTGCCATGTGAATTTTTTCTCATGAGATGGAAGTATATTTTTTAGTTAAGTAGCCACATGGCAAAATATTAAGAAAGAAACCTAAGGAACAGCACCTAAAGTACTGTACTAAAGTTTTGTCCTAGTCTTTAGGCCAGCCAGTACAGTGAATTTTTGTTTTTGATCAATACTTAGCATTATGAAGTCCTTAATTAGTTTGTCTTCGTTCTTAATGTGAAGCGAAAAAATTCAGGGAGGGGTAGTATGAAGTCACAAGCAATAGTAAAAACCAAAAAAGTTTAAATTCAATAAGGATCATGTGTAAAGTTACTCTTTTATACGCTCAAATAAAATAATGACATATTAGATTTTTCTTTATAAAACAATAGAGACTAACAGGACTAAGTTCTAAATGAAATCTAATGCCATTGAATCATAGGAAGCAAAGTAATACATGATTATTCTAAGTTCCATTGAAAAAGTAAATATCGATTCCTAAATATAATCTAAATAGTGAACAGACAGACGGGTTAGTTACTTTGTATAGTAAAATGGATCAAAGCCTAAGTAAATATTTTAAACACCAAATAAATTGAGGACCATGCCCTAAGGATCAAAATAAATGAAACTTATATAAACAAGATTAATCAAAGTCATAGATTATAAGGAAAGTAACTTATTGGCATAAACGCCTTACAAAGCCCCTACAAACTAACGAAATCTATTAAGGACTACAATTACAAGAAAATAATATCTGTATAATCATGAACCAAGGTAGAAAGATCCATACAAGGATCTTTTCAATTAGTAATCCAGTTCATGGCAATAATTGAGCCAAATTCAAAAATAATTCTGCCCAATTTCATGCCCTATAGTGCGTGACAAATATCCAGCCATAATTCTGCCAATATGCAGAATTATATGCCTATATGCTTGATTCTCAAAAAAAAAAAAAAAAATGCCTATATGCTTTTCATTCTTTTAATCAATTAATTTAGGGTAACACCAATTTTAATGTGATTTCACAGAAAAGTGCTCCCGTAATTGTCTCAAGAAATGACACTTCTCCTTGAGGGTTTGTATAAATACAAGCTATCTCATATTGTGACTTCCAAACAATAATTTATATTCTCACACACACACTTTTTTTTTTTTTTTTTTTTGAAAAATCCCTAACTATGGGTAAAATGATACCCCCATGAGATTTATGGCATAACACTCCACCCTAATTTGTTTGAAGGTAACTGATCAAGTGTATCGGAATATAATAGGGTATACCCTAAATAGAGTTCTAATAATCTAATGTATAAAATCATTATATATTCTAGCAAATATGATTTTTTTTAATTAAAAAAATAAGAATATTATGTTATTATGATGTGAAAGAGTATGGTCAAGAGTCTTATAGTTTAACTAATTGGCATCTCCTAGTATATGAAATGAAAATATCAAGGGTTCAAAACTCAAAATATCCCTTCTTTCGAATTATCAAAAAACAAAAGAGTATGAACTTATCTGTTACATTTATATAAATCTCATGGGATGAGTTTCAAATATGTCCATATTGGAAGGGAGTGTCATTTTGTAAAACTTCAAAAGAGGGACCATGTAATTTACCAACTTATTTAATAAAAGAATAAACTAATTTATATATATATATATTTTTTCACAAATTCTTAGATTTGCTACACATGCTAAAAAGCATTAAATGCTTTTCATATTGCTTTTTAGGGCTCATATCTATATTTTTTTATTTTATTTGTACTTTTTAGGCCAAAACTAAAGAGTTTAGTCCAAATAGAAAAAAAAATTTATACTTTTTAAAACAAATTCCACAACTCACAACTGATCATAAATAGAATCCTAATGCAACAGATCACAATTTGTATCTAGATCCTATCTAGATTCTATTAATTATGAATCCTAATGCAATCTGAATTGTTTAACAATTCTAAGCTTGTAAGATTGTAGAAATTGAAAATTCTACAATCTGAATTGGGATTTTAACAACCATGTTCTTGTGGTATGCAAAATCTCAATACATTCCTAAGTATTTTTGGATGAACAATCGAACTGCATTGGTGACCTAGTTGGCTGCTCTGTCCAGCCCTAGCTACAAAGACTCTTCTAGGACCCAAGTAATTAAAATACTGTTTAACCAATAGCTATAAAGACATAACAGGATTCACAAGAATTTGAATTTTTGAAACTTCAAAAACTCTAAATATTGAAATAAAAAAATCCATAGTGAAGGTGAAGCTGATGTAATTTATAAGAATCATTATTTCCCACTCAAATTAAAAAAAGGTTGCACCTACTACAATTTTCCGTCAGCAAAATCAGCTATAGAAACCATTACTCAAAGCAACATCATAAATAATCTGCCTTAACCACTGAGAGCAGCTAATACCATTGAAACTATATGCAGAGATCCAGTGACTACAATAATGCCTGACTGATTACCTGCTCTTTCTCTTAGGATCTGATTTGTAGCCTTCAATGAAGCCATTAATGAACTTTCAGCAGCTAATATGGTTCCATTTTCTAATTTGCTTGCAGAGCATACTAATAGATTATTGAACACTTCCCTGGATTTTGTCGTGCCATCATAGACAATATCAATGCCCAATTCTTTGGAAGCTTGGATCCAACAATCTCTTAATAAAGAAGCTGAAGTTGTTCGAGATTTGCCTCCAGCAATGTCAGCTTCTGTCAGAAGGACTGCTTCTAATTCTCCACCTGAAAAAAAAAATGTGGTAAAGTCTCAATTAGGACTCTCCAAGGCTCCACAAAACTGCTTATTTGTGTTAGCCTACCACCACTGCACATTTCAGGTTAATTTGTGTTAAACCCTACACAGCGAATAAGATAAGAAGGTACAAACAACTAGGATTCTTCATTCACCACCCACCCAGAAGGGCCAGAACAACATGTACTAATGTCACTTTTTTCTAAGACCACTTAATCCAAATAGACCCTATAGCAAAGGCATGCACATAAAGTTAAGCCTTCTTTTAGAATTACTTAATATGTTTTAGAACTGAAATTTTTAATAAATCTGAGTGCTTGTCCTCCTGTAAATGAAGCCTTGGGGGCTTCACTTGGTACCCACAAAATAATAGAGGGAGCCACTACATCTTGACATAAGAAGGCTTCTTTTTGTGGGAAGGGGGAAATGGGGTTCTGATAACGTAAAAACAATTCATGTTCTCATTATACCCTCCAACATTAGTAATAAAGCCATTTTTAGTAACAGACAACAAAATCCAACAAGGGACTATACCTGAAAGAAACTCTCTTGCAAATCCAACATGGTCTTTGTCACTTGCCATTGCAACCACAAGAGCCAATGGTGCCTCGCCAAATGTCATCTTTATTGTCTTCACCAAAGCATTAGCAGATCTTGCGGGCTGGAAAACATTCAAAAGAACCATGAGAGTTTTGCTTTCTTTGATAATTAATTTGTTATAAGGATTGGCTTTTGTCATCTGAGCACAGTATAACTAAAATTCTTTGAATCTAGAACATTCCTCCTACAATGCCCACAAGTTTTCGCAAACATTCAAAAGAATATGACAACTGCAAAGTCAAAATAAATATATAACAAGAATTAGAGTAAAAACAATGTCCTCAGGACAATACCGACATGCAAAAGTGAAGCACTGTATGGTTATTATAAGTAAGACTTACGGTTAAATACTCAACTCAATTCATTCAGAATAGTGAAATGAGTAACAAAGTGAGCATGAGAATCAAACCTCCATCCAGCAATACCGTTGTTCCATGTAGTCCTAGTGCCTCAGTTTCTTTTGATGTCAGAATTTGACTTCTTCCAAGCAAGTATGTACGCTCTAAACCAGCCCTGATAGATCCATCTGAAATTCTCCATCCTAGAGTATCCATAAAAGTATTAAATGGACTTGATTAAAGATTGCTCAAAAAAATCATAAACCAATTTTTTTTTTTTTTTTTTGAGCCAGCTGCACTATTTTTCTTTTCACCAGTGCTTGGCTCACACCATAAAGTTTTGAGCCCCCACAAAGAAACTCTAAACTTAGAAACAAGCCAGGAGAGAGAGGTAATCTTCTACTGATCACAGGGGGTTAGCATTTATGGGAAAGCAGTAAAAGTCCCAAATGGCTACCATGAAAGACAACCTAAGGGCAAAGACTATCAGTACCTTGTGTAGATACAAAAAGAAACTAGTTATCCTTAGTCATGGCATATCCATCTTAGGTTTGAGGCCAAATCCTAAAATCAAACAAAGGTAGGCATATATGAACCAAATCCTAAATTGAAGGGGAAAAAGAAATCACCATAAATACTTCTTGACTTTAAAAATCAAAGGAAGTTCCATAGTTTTTGAGTCCAAGTAGAACAAACTATAAAGAATACATATAAAAATTCACCTAGATTACTTAAGGCACTGCACAGGTGGCAGTTGCTGCATTTTGAAGTTGGTGACTTCCAAGCATGCACAGTTTCACATCCAGTAACTCAAGGAACTGCGTGATAAACATAATTATAAGTTCTTCAAAAGTTCAAATGGCCAATAATTAAAACTTGCATAAGTACCACTCTCAAGAAGAAGAAAAACATGATATTGCAGAATGCTTAATACTGGAAAAGGTAGAGGGGGGGGGGGGGGGGAAGGGAGTCCAAAGGTATTAAGAAAATAACGCTTCAAGTGCATACCAGCTTAAAGTCCCTCTCAATTTGTATTACTAGATCACAAGATTGGTAAGGTCTACCATTGATCCTGCTTATACCTTTTATGGTACTTTGATTTCCAGCATCAGATGCCGATACTACAGGAGAAGACATTGACAATGCTTTATCCCGTAGAATGCATTCAATGTGTGGAAGGAAAGGCCCACCCAGCACCAACTGAAAAACATTAACCAAATTAGCAGAGTTAAGTTAGCTTTAAAAAATCATGTGATTGACAATGAAACCAAATTAAATTAGCCACTGCATCACAAAACATATCATTTGAGTACAACTTCTAAGAGAATCCATCTTTAGATAGTTATCACAGTCAAAAATACTATTTCAGCCTTAATGTAAAACAATATGCACATTATCATAAACTTGGGTGGCACTTCAAGACACCATTAAACATTAATGAGAGTAGAAGAAATGGACAACAAAAACATCACTTCTAGTCTGCTTAAGCAATAACATGTTGGAGCTGCATGAATTAAATTATACCATGGAGGTTTTCATTACAACATATATCTCTTCTTGCTCCTGTTCATGCTCTGTACTTATTCAAATTCCCCATGCTTTTCTCAGGTAACCATAATGCACAACAAGAAAATTGCATTAAAGAAGAAAAAATATCCTGGGAGAGACCACAAATCATAGTTTTGACACCTAATGTGAGGAAACCAGAACATAAAGAATGACATAAAACCTGGTCAGAAAAAGGTGATACAGCCATAATCAATTGTCACATTTTACCAAGGATATCAATGAGGTGGGGTCCATTGTGTAATTTGTTCTAAAGACTTTGTAAGTGTAACATGTAGAGAAGGAAACCATACTTGGCAGTATAACCAAAGATTGAAAATAATCAGAACATAGCTTTATCAGTTTATATGATCATGTTAATCCGCATAAGAATTGCATAGGGAGAACAACCTAACTGGGCAGCCATGTTTAATGATTCCCGACTTTGCCAAGGCAATGCTCTCCAGAGAACCTCCAAGCGCAGCCAAATGTTCCTCACCTATTGTAGTTATGACTGATGCAGCAAGTCCAGAACTAGAAATAATATTTGTTGCATCCCGTGCACCTCCCAACCCAGCCTGTTATATATATAATAAATAAAGTTAATATTAAAATTGCCATCTTAGAATTTTGTATTGGGTTATGAAAAGCCATCAATATAAATTTAATTCCATAGAAAATAACTCTAATTGCATATAAAATATAAAATAAAATAAAGATCAACAAGAAGCAACACTGAAAAAGTTAATAGTCTTCCAACACTGTACATTAAAAAAAAAAAAAAAAGAAGAAGAAGAAGAAGAAGAAAAATAGCAGAAAGAAGACATCAAATGGCTTAAAATGAATTACCTCAATAACTGCAATGTCAACATTCTCTTGAGCAAACAGGGTGAATACCATTGCAGTGAAAATCTGATCATTATACAATAGCGAGTAAATTAGTGAGTGCAAAGGTAATTTGATACAAACACAAAATTTAACTAGATAAAATTTCCATTAACAGAATTTAATTTGGCTAGGCAACCAAACCAAGTACATTCCCCCCAGTCTTTAATTGAAATTTTGAAGGTACAAAATCAAATCTTAAACATGAGACTTTAACATGTGAAAATATTAATGGTAACTACTTTGACCTGAAAGATACAGTAAAATTTTCAGAGGAAAACAAAAGAAGAACAAACAGGGCAGGTCAACTAATTTAATCAATTACATATACCATCCCCAAGCATGCACAGGGTCATGTAAATACCCATCAAATAATCACTGAGTCTAACATCTTTACAATAGCTATTCAGTTCTGAAATCACTAGCTTCTGAGTCTCTTTTTATTTCTTGAACTAAATTCCATTGTTCATCTAATCCAATCAGGAGGGAGGGTCGGGGGGGACAATACCATACACAAGTTGATACCTCAAAATGACTTATACGCCCATTTTCATGCTCTAATGCCTGATCAAGAATTTTTTTAATCTGAAGGAAAAGACAATTTAATGTCTTTGCTGACACCGGCTCACCAAATCTTCCCAATGATATGCGTTCCCTTATAGTCTGAATATGTGGGCTGCTTAAGAAAATGAAACCTACTGTTAAAAAAATATAGCTGAAAAATAAGCAACACAAAAAGTTAAAACTAAAAAGCAGCTGCAGACTGCATAAATCCTTTGATACATTATCTGAAAAACATGAAGAAATTATCAACATTAAAACAAACCCATACCTGCTATAACAACCAACAGAATACCCTTCTGCTCGTAAAATATTGGAGAGAAACGCGGCAGTTGATCCTTTTCCTTTTGTCCCAGCAATGTGAACAGCCTATAATAGCTGTTGAGCTTGTTACTTAAAATTAATACTCAAACTCATCAACAAAATTTACAATAAAAATTCAAAATTTAGAACTTTCTGTGCCCACATACATAAAGCATTACCTTATTTTATTTAATTCAATATTATGGCAAAACTTTCTGCATACTGAGCCTAATTAGACTACTGGGTTTAATTCAATAGTGTGGATTTTGAAAAATAATTAAAATAAACAAAAAATAGAACATAAAGCTTTGAAATGTGAATATCCTATACTTATGTTGTTTCAACTATTTTTAAGTAATAAATGTAACATTCAATACCTGAAATTCTATTTTATCCCAACAGAGCAGTTTTTTATAAACCAAAGCTCAAAACTTTCACCTTTTTTTTTCTTTTTCATTTTCTCAGAAACCAAACAAAATAAAAAAGTGTTGGACTTGAACCTTGAACTGAGCTTGAGGATTGCCGAGCCGCTCCATAAGCCGCCTCATCCGACCCAGATCGAACCCATCATCCGAGTCCGTACCAGCGCCTTTGGGCACGCCCACTTTCTCGTAGTTCTTCAAGGAATCCATGTACTCCATCAACTCCTTCAGCTCTGGCTCCTCCGAATGCGCAGAGAACCATCTTTTGGGACCCAATTTTCTAAGAACTCCGAAGCCAATCGAAGAAATTAGGGTTGGTCTGTGCTGGAGGATGGACTGGCGGGTGAGAATTTTCATGTTTTTCAGTTACTGTTTGTTTCTCACGAAAGTGAACAGCCTCGAAACGAGTAGCATTTTTTATACGGTAAACAACTAAAAAAGTAGCATTTTTATACTATACGACTTGTAGTATAAATGTCACTTGCTCAACTATTTATTTGCAGTTTTGGACCCAAGAATATATTAGCTTAAAATGAAATTTGCACCCGCTAATATTCATTTTAGTTTTTTAACTTTATTTTTGTTCAATTGAGTGTTTTAAGTTTCATATTTTTTTCTATTTACGTCTTTCATCAATTTCATTTAAAAAAAAATTTTTGATAAGGTAAAATTTTGCCATTAAAAATATTTATGTCTCAATGTGGGTAGTGGACGAAAGGCAATGTTTGTAGTTTTTTCATTAGTTAATTGTATATTTAATGACAAATTTTTAACAAAATTGGATGAAAGACTTGAACTAGTTTGAAACTTTTGAAAACTCAATTGAATGAAATAAAAATTAAAATTAAAAGGCTAAAATGAATTCTAATTAAATTTAAATAGTGCAATTTGCATTGAATATGAATTTGGTAAGGATAGTGTGTAAAACCTATTTTTACTCTATTCAATAAAAGATTGTTATATCAGTCTTTTACTTAAAACTTTAATACATCTTACTGCACCAAATAACACCACATCAGTCTTTTACTTAAAACATGAAATACGATGTTTATTAAGATGTATCCTTTAGTAATACGATGGTATAACTTGTCCTTATTAAAGTATGTAAACCAAATGATTTACATCAATTTTTTTTTATAGAGTTTACGTCAAATTATTATAGAATTTAATCTCATTTGCATTTTACCCTATATAATAAAGGACAAAACTTTTTTGTATTTTTAGAAGAATAAAAGACAAAACTTAGTTGCTGTTTTGCCCTATAAGTTCCTCAAAAAACAGTGGATACTAGACACACACAATCAATATAAGATAAAACGTGATTCTCAAAAAAAAATATGTAGGATAAACATCTCTATTTTTTTGAGTAAACAGTAATACTTATTAGAACACACACAAAAATAGTAATATTAGTGTTTTAAACCAAATTTATAATATATTACATAACTAGTTTACAACTATAAATGTTAGGCCCTTTTGTAATTGTATTTTATTTATGTAATGTATTATAAACCCGCTTTAAAACACTAATATTACTATTCTCGTTTGTGTTTTAATAAGTATTATTATTTACTAAAAAAAATTTCCTCAAAAAAAAAAAAAAAAAAAATTTTGCCCTAAAATAAAATGAAGTGAAACGTGGCGTTTATATAACGGCAAGCCCATACGTCAGTTACTTTATGTATTGACTATTGGAATAATACTCTTCCTGTTCCCATTCCATTCCTTCTTTCCTACACTTCATGAAAGTTTGGAAGTTGGATCAAACTCAAACCCCCACAAAGGCAGAGGACTCTCTCTTCGAATCGTGAGTCTTTCTATTCCCAATACCTTTAAATGTGTTTGCACTTTCCATTCCAGTTCCTCCTCTTCTCTTCTCTTTGGTTTTTGTTTTTTCAATTTTTTAATGTTGCTTTGTTTTATTATAAGTACAGTTTCGCTTGTCTTTCAGTATAGTTTGTTAATATTCGAGGTTGTCTTCTTCTTGTTTTTCCTTTTCCTTATAAGGGTTATGTTTGTTTGCTAAGGAAACTAAGAAAAAGAAAAAGAAAAAGAAAATAATTGACTGGTGCTCTTCTTTCCCAAATGGGGTTTAGAAGAAAAGAAAAGGAATTAACTATACTAGGGAAAATTTTTGCTTGCTGGGTGTTTTCTATTTTTCCTCCTCGAATTATATTGTTGGGTCAAGTTGGGTTTTTTTATTTATTGCAAGATAAGTTTTTTTCTTACTTTAGTCTTTCAAGTTGTAATCTTTTTAATTACTTTTTCGAATGCAGGTATTTTTAAATGTGACATGATGAGATAGTTTTAAAAAGTTGATCATTTGTTAGATATGGCGACTTGAGTGGTGCTTTTGGTTTAGGTTATTTTGAGAGTAAATATGGAGATGGATTTGGGAAAAGCGAAAAATGAGGATGACGCCATATGTGAGATTGTTTTTAAGAATGAGTTGGTAGATTGTCAATGTGGTGAATTGGAAGAGAGGAGTAAGAAAGCCGAAGCAAGGTGTGTTGAGTTGGAATTGGATATTCAAAAGAAGAAGAGCGAGTATGAAGTGCTTGAGGACAAATTTAGGTCATTGGAGGTTGACAAGCTTGCAATTGAAGAAGAACTTAAGGTGTTGAAGAGAAAGAATGATGAAACTAAAGAGCATGTTGATGGTGTTGAAGGTGAAATGAAGGATAGTAGTAGAAGAGAGAGGGATGTGGAAAAGATTGTTAATTTGACGGAGGAGAATGAAGAGGAAGATAAGGTCGTTCAGCTTTTGATTGAGAACAAGGTTTTGGAATGTGAGAAGAAAAAGGCTGAGAGTGAGGTTAAAGTTTGGAAGCAAAGGTTTAAGGAGTTGGAGTCACAGGTTTTACAGCTGGATGAAAATTCATTTGTGAGGTATGCAGAACAGCCATTGATGGGAGGGACAAAAATTGAAGGGATTAGGCCTAGAGATGGATTGCATGATGAAACCGACTTGGACTATATGCAAAACAATGCAAACGTTGAGAGTTTGGTGGATGTTGGCTCTACTTTTTGTCATTCCCCCGGTAAAGGAACCGTTGATCTGCAAGCAGCAGGTACTAAATTACAGGACATAAAATATTTGTGTTTTCTTTTCTTAAAAATGCAAGCTTTAGGAGGTTAGGTTTTACCTTTTTGTTAACAAATAGATTGCGTTTGCCACTTACTCCCCTCCCCACAAAGACATAATGATAATAATAACACTAAATAAAATGATTGACTGTTTGAGGAAATATGTTAGTGCACAAGTATCTCATTACCAATTTTGCACCTTTGGGACATTTAATTGATTTGAACTGTATTGAAGTTGATAATTAGACTAGGTGAGCCAATGATTTAATCAATTGTGTCTGCTTAAGTTGTATGTAAACAGTGAGATTAGCTGCAGATTGTTACTTCTTTTTTAATTTTGAAATATATAATTAATAATTATGCACTCCTAAGGATTGGACCTTAAACATCCTCTGTGAGCTACTTTAGCAGCATGTTTATGACTTCTCTGCACGCAATTATCAAATTTTATTATGGTCTTCTCCTCTGAAGCAACTATCTAAACAAAGATTCTAATCTAATGCAGTCTCTTAATGTGACTGCAATCTGGTATTTCCTTGAGGGGTGAATTTCTTTTTGGTGGGGAGTTTGGGTTTGACTATTGTTTATAATTCAATGCATGATCATAATGTTTCAAAGCTTTCTTCTGTCAGGAGGAAAGATATCTTAAATGATCACATATGTAATGACATTGCCTGATTGAGTGAAATTGGCTAGTCTCTGACACTGTTTGTTTTTTATTTATGTTTTTTGGTAGGCACACCTTTCACTGACTTGCCATGTAAGCGTGGTGTTTGTATTGAGGAAGGAAAAAAAGGTGTCTGTTTAGAATATGAAGTGAAATATGCTAGACGAGTTAGAAAACAATTGTCTTTTGAAGAAGAGAGAAGCCCTAGCAAAAAGTTGGCTCCGTCCACACCTGGTGGTGCTAGGCCTGCTTCTCTTGGCATCATTGATATCAGTGATAGTGACAGTGAAGTGGATACTTCTCATGCTAAGAAAATCAGAAAGGTTCGAGTTTTAGAGGATTGCATATTAGGAGGATGTGTGGGTAGTGAAAAAGAAAAATTTTCTCAAAATAGTGTGAAACAGACACATTATGATCAGAATGACGAGGAAGATATGGATGCTCGGGAGGAGAATATTTTAATTTTTCCGACACCCAAAAGAAAACGAGCTTCTAATGTTGTTAACAGTGACACAGAGAGTGATGATGATAATGTTCCTATCTCTAAACTCAAGCGGATGCATCTTCAGGAAAAAGTTCCTGAGATAGTAGGTTCTGATTTGAATGACTGCTCAGTGACTGATACTATTTCTGTGGGCAACAATGTGATGGATATTATAACACCTCCAAGGCGGCGTCTGGTGACTTTGAGAAAATGTGAAGGAAAAGGTGGGGCAGGAAGAAACAATTTAAGTCAGGCTAGTGAAACTAAATATCATCAAGGAATCCCTGCAAGGGAGGATGTTGAGGATGAGGATTCAGAAGAAGCTGGGTCAGAAAGTGAGGGTGAAAGTTTGGGTGGATTTATTGTTGAGAGCTCTGATGTTTCTCATGCTGATGATGCTTCTAGTGAGTCACAAGATGTATCGGATGACAATGTGGACTTTGATGAGATCCTATCCAAACTTCAACGGAACAAAGATCATACATCAGAATGGGAGTTTGAGGCAGACATGCTTGCAGCATTCGGAAAGGATATTGAACTTTGCATGAAGGCTGTATGTGCTCTATATCGACAACAAACTTCTGAGGAAAAACTTAGTAAGGAGACATTCTACTATAACGGTCGAGGTTTTAGCAAGTTTGATGCTGAAAGGTATACCTTTGAATGCATATATTAATAATTATTTTATATAATTTATGAATTAATTGAATTGCTCTCGCTTTTAGATGGAATTATACCATTGGACCTGTACAATAAGGCTAGGGAAAAAATATTTCACAACCTGCTGAGTTGGGATGTTGTGATTTGTGTCAATAAAAGTTATGTTAGTGGTGAGCTCATTTGAAAGTTGTTCCAATAAAAATTGGCCACATGAGAAGTTGTGAAAAAGATTTTGAAAATTATTGTGTGCCCAGCATTTCTGGTTGGTTTGTGCATACTATTGCCAACACATTACACTCATATTCATCTTCATTAGTAGAATGCAATGAATTATCTTACATTCTCTTTGTTCTACTGAAATTGGGTTTGTTTTTTTATCTGTAGGCAATCTGATGTAGGTCATTAAAAAAAAAAGGGAGGAGCTCTATTTAATAATGGCTTCATACTCTAATTAAATGCAAATTGCTGATATGGTTTATGGTCATCTTATTTTCTTTTATGAACTTTCTTCATTCTCACTTTATTTAAATTTTATGTATATGATTCATATGAAGAATCTCTAGCAGATCTTCTGGTTCTAAACTTTCTGTGTTACAAAGGACAACTTTCTGAAGAGCTCTATAGTGGGAAAAATAGTTCTTCTTACTAGTGCAATGAACAGTGTAATCCCTCACTTTATTGACTTAAGCAGAAAACATTTCACTTTTCCATAAACTTTCCCATTTTCGACTTAACTGCAACCTTTTGGTTTAAAGGTTATTTCTGAATCTTCTAGTTTTCAATTTTTCACATTCTGGACAAGCAAAAAATTTACCACATTCCAGACCATGTAATCTCTGCACAAGACAAAATTTCCATCAATTTAGCCTGACCTGTCTTTAGTTTGAGGCTTCAACAACCTGAGTCAATGAGATTCCCCTTGTATCACTTTTTACTTTTTGTTTATATTAACATATAAAAAGTCTCTGTATTTTTACACGAACTCTTTGAGACCCTGTGGTTTTGAACTTTTCTTTGACTATGCAAGTGGAGCAAGGTATGGTTCCTGCATTTGCATCCAGGCATTGAGTTTCTGGCTTTAGGCAAATGAGATTTCCAATTGTATCATGTAGAAAACCTAAGCAACAATAGCATTTACCCTATGCGCTAACAGGGCACCAATCCAGCTGGTGCCATTGCTGCCGTCACAAACTTTGAATTTCTGAGAGCATCTAGGCCTTACAACCAGTTGAAATGTCATTGTTGAGTGTAATATTGAGAAATAAAGATGGGATGTTGTTTTGAATGCATAATTTTTCTGATTTTTCTGTATTTTAATGATGTGTCCTCTTCTTTGGTCTCAGTTAATATTCTAGTGAGAACAAAGCAATACACGTCTCTATCCTTTTTCCATTTCTTGCCAAAATTATTTATGCAATCATATTCTACTGCTCAATTGATTCCACTGGTTTCCAAAATTATATATTTCTGAAATATCTGTACTCTCGTATAGGGGCTCTAGATTGGCTGAGTTTCTGACTGACGGAGACGCAACAGGTGATGTTAAGAAATCTGCTAAGGAGTTGCAAGAGTATGACCCAAATGCAGTTGAGCTGTGCCGAAAATTGGCAACTCACTACTCTAAACAATTGTTTGAGATCTACAAGAACAAGGAGGATGCTCTTTTTCTCTCTTCTTGACATGACCTGCAACAAATTCAATGCTAAGATGTTAGTTTTAAAATCCTCCACAAGAAGAATATCCTTGAGAAGGGTGTTTTGCTGGTTTTCTGTTCTCGGCTAGGCCTTCTGGTTATGCATGTTCTGTTTGTATATACTATATATGGTCATTTAGGCTATATATCCTAGAGAAGGGTGTTTTGCTGGTTTTCCGTTCTCTGCTAGGCCTTCTGGTTATGCCTCTTTTGTTTGTATATAATCATTTAGGTTATATGCTTGTATCTTTATCAGAGTTAGTGAGTTATCACTTGAACCCCTCTTCGAATGTTAGTTGTATATAAAAAGTTAATATATAATATGCTGTTGTCTATAGGTAAATTTAGTGGAGTTTATTTTCATTTATCATTGAATAATTTGCAAACTTCAACCTGTAAATTTGGAATAGAGTTGTGATGGCTTAATGGTCAAATACCAAGGTACCCGAGTTAGAAGTCTCGTGTTTATTGCCAGCAGTATTGAAATGAGTTAAAGAAACTATTTCAATGTAAAACTGATAAGAAATGGCTAAGCTTGATCTTGTGAATAACCCACATCATACATCAAAACCTAATTATATCATATGGCTTGAAGTACATGATAAGAAATTTGGCCATATAAACGTTTGGTTTTATCATTCACAATAAATAGTTCAAGGCTTCATGCAGCTTGTCTAAGTGTATCAAATTCAAAATACAGAACAGAGACGCCTCTTGTGTAATATCATGCTAACAGTTTATCTAGTGCAAAATATACATGTACAAAAAAGTTCATTCATCCTTTGTTAGATAAACCTGATAATTAGTGAACTTTCATGTGATAATCTAGAGAGTTTAAGCACTCTCTTATGCTCTCTCAAAAAAAAAAAAAAAAGTACTCCCTTATGTTAAGATCAAGTTTATATATACTGGTAAAAAAGTTCATATCCAATGATAATTTGGAGAGTTTCACTCTTTTAGTTATTTTAAGGAAAATGCTAAAACTAGTACCAAAATTATTATAAAAAAATAATAAAAAAAGACTTACAAGGTAGTAATGAATGTGATTGATGCTACATCAACAACATAATAAATAAAATTTAGATTTTTTTTTTTGTGTGTGTTCAAAGGTCAACACAATAACACGTCCTTAAAAAAAAGTTAACACATTAATTTGTAAAGCTTTTTTATTTTTTATTTTTATATATAGGAATTAATTGGTAAAGTTTAGTTACTAAAATTTGTAGTTGCTGTAATATCTGTCATGTTTTAAAGGCATTCCCTTTATGCAAATTCCAGCTAAAAACTATATACTTTTATTTTATGTTCTGGTGACAGGTTCCTCATAAATTTTGGTGAGTTGTCTTAGGGTGTTTTTTTTTTTTTTTTTTTTTTAATGAATAGTTGTATAAGGGTGTTTAAGTCACCAGAGAATCTTCTTTAAGAAGAAGAATCAACAAAAATGGAAGGCTTAGAAGCATCCATGCTGGCAACAAAAAAAACCATAGAAAACAGATAACAGTTTGTCCTTCCACCTAACACAGCTTGTAACTACCTTAAACAATGGACAAAAACAACAAAGCAAAAGCATAAAAAAGTAAAAATACAACACAGCAAAAGCACAAAACAATTGGATACAAAAAACAGAGCAAATAAAGGTAACATGGGTGTATGGATCCCCTACACATGCGGTTTGCCTCAAACACTATTTTCATGCATAAAACTAAAATATAAAACAGCCTCTCCCTCTCTCTGTCTCTCTTGTCAAAGCCAATACTATAAAAACGCTTCCTCTCTCCCAACCTCATTCACCACCACCCTTTGCTTTCTAGTTCCTGTAGTGATTGATCCATCTCTTTGTATTTGGTAAGAGGTTTCTCTCTTGATTTCTCTCTCTCTCAAGAGAAAATTATTTGTAAAGAATATACAGTGAGAGAGAGAGAGAGAAATGGCTGTTGCAGGGGCTTCATTCGGAATGGTTGCCATTGTTGCTGTCATTTTCGCCCTCATTTTGCAAGTGGCTCAGGCACAATCTCCCTCTCCTGCTCCTGCACCCACAAGTGATGGTGTGTTTTCCTTTCTTTTCTTTTTCTTTTCCTCTCTTATTTTCTGTTTCATTTCTAGGAAAGAGTTGAAAATATTTTGGATACTTTCATAAACTTTCATGACTACCAAACAGAAGTTATCACATGCATCATTCATTTCACAATATATAAGTCTTACACAAATGTAGAGCCCAAATACATTTTTTTCTTTTTCTTTTTTGGAAAGATGTGGAGTCCAAATACAATAAAAATATGAATGTATATATCGGATGAATAAAATAATTATTGACCAAATCGGCTGACTCTTTTCTTCAGAAATCTTTCACATGGCATGACATTCAATGCTTTTAATTTTTGGTCTTATAAGGATCATCCAATCATTATGTTTGTGAAAATGGCATGATGTTTTTATTTCTAATTATATATGTCCTCTTTTTTAAATAAAAATAAATAAATTATCATTTTTTTTTTTTCAAGATCATATTTTATGTTATATGTAATTTTTTATTATTAGTAAAGTTTCTTCTCGTTGCACAACAGATCTAGAACTAGAATGGAATGTCGCCTGTCATACCAGGAAAAACAGAAGTTCAAGGAAAGGAATATGACTATTTTCCATTGAATAGACAACCTATATATAGAAAATGAGCCTTTAATGAACAAAAATAATACCCAAAAAAGCAATGATTTTGCAAAGAAAGAAAGGTTGAGAAAAACTATGCGAGAAACGGTCCATTTAAACACCATGGAACCAATGATAACCGTATCCTAATCCTAAATTTTAGCTACCATCCTATTTTCTGAAGAAAGAAAAGGTTGATTTTGCAAGTTTAATTTCTTTTTAGTTTTTTACAAGCATTGCAATTCAGCCAATTTATTTCCAAAACATTTCGTTTTCATGCTTCAACTTTCTTGAATAATCATTAGAAAAGGGCAGGCCACAGTCCTATAATATTTTGAATCCATGTCTAGTTCATTTTTCTTTTTTAGTTTTTTTTTTTTTTAAAAAGTAGATTCCATTTACTTTACCATTAAAACCTCTTTCACTCACTCTTCTTTGGTCAATATCTTCTAGATTAATTTTGTTTTACAATGATGATGATGATGATAATAATGGCATTTGATCATCTATTTATGTTTGCAGGGACCTCAATAGATCAAGGAATAGCGTGTGCTCTAATGGTTTTGGCTTTGGTACTCACATACATCATCCACTAATTCCACTCACTCGACGCGTCATCATCACCGTAGAAGTTTATATTTGATCATTAGTGGCACAATAGCAATGATGTTTAATGCTGAATGTACTTTACCTTTCGTTGTTAAATGTTAAGTTATAGGTGAATGAGTTTTTTTTTCCCTGTTTTTGTGGTGGTCTTTATAAACTTGGGGCCGAAATGGAACGAAAAGGTTTCATTTGGAAAGTGCCCTATATACTTAATTATATACTGAAATGAAAATTTCTTTGTTCATTGTGCTGTGGGTGTTATTTATCTATTTATTTTTTAATTTTTGTTTGTATTTTGCATTTTGTAGTTTCTTTATAAATTGAAAAATTATATTTATCTAGAAAATTTGGATGCCATTGACAAAGTCAGAATATGTAATAGTTTTTCGGAAAGCAAGAAAATAGTTTTGGCTATTAAAAGTTAAAAGCACCCAAAATTTTGGTCTAATTCATTTTGCTTAAACAAGGGCCACCCTCAGTAACAGATTTATAGAAAAAATAAAAATAGATAAACGGACTTAACTATAACAGATCCAATCTTGCATCCAAAACACAACCTGGTTGTTTTTTTTTGTTTGTTTGTGTGCTGTGTAGTTGCGAAGAAGATGAAATTTGTTCTGACTTCCACATGTTTGAGAACACAAGTGATTTTCTGTGTAAAGGACCATGCTGATTCCAGTGCTCAAAGTGCAAAGTTAGGGGAGATCATTCAAACAAACACTGTAGATTGCTATATGAAGTCAATGATGATAATACTTGGTAAGAATATATTAAGTTACGCTGGCTAGGATGGGTCGGCTTCTGATCTTTTGAATGCTGCGGGGTGTGGAGGTCTGATAAGGGATGATCAAGGGAACTGGCTTGGGGGGTTCTCGAGGCATATTGGTCACGCTAACAGCTTCATAGCTGAGCTTTGGGCGCTGTGGGACGGTCTTCAACTTTGCCACCTGAAGAACCATCACTCTGTCATTGTTGAGTTGGATGCTAATGTATTAGTTACTGCTCTTAACAACCCTGTTTATGCAAACACCATAATCTCCCCTCTGTTTGATGATTGTCAGCAGCTGATTGCTCGCATTCCTCAATGCCGTGTCAAACATATCTTTCGAGAAGGCAACATGTGCGCTGACAAGCTGGCTAGGATAGGTCTCATGTAGATTTTGTTTCTTTGTCTAGTCCGCCTGTGGACTTGATCCCTCTCATTGAGGTGGATAAGAGTGGTTTGTACACGAACAGAGCAGGCCCTGTTGGTGCCTCTGTTTCTTAGTCTTTTGTTTTATTGAATGTCCAGTTTACCAAAAAAAAAAAAATATATATATATATATATTAAGTTACAGTGAATGCTAGTTTCCATAGCACGAACCCTTTTCCCTTAGATCTTCAGACATTTTATGCATAGTGGGGTGTCAATTAAGCTATAAGGTCCTTGGTGAGGATAAAGAATAAAATTGTTATCTTGAACATGTATTAATAAATAAATATAATGAGGAGAAAGTATTTGCTACTAATTTTTTTATATATACATTAATTTTAACTTATGGCGTCCATTTCATAATTCTTAAATCTTAATCATCAAGCAAATTTCAAGATTAACAATTCCCAATCATTTTAACATTTCTACAAATATTATAGCAAACCCCTAACCGCAACTCATCTGCCAACATCAGTCGTTTCAACATGGAAATTTATAAATGATGGGATTTTCAACTATGGGGATGAGGATGAGGATGAGTCTATATCCAAACAGAGTGTAACAGAACCAGATACGTATTGTTTTAAGATCCAACAACGAGTATGAAAGCGATTGGTATTAGAAAACTGAGATGATATCAGAAAAAAAACATTGAATGGGGAATAAAACCCAAATGTTACAAAATTTCTGCTCTAACCAAGCTACAAATTACAAACTAAGAACCAAAACCGTGTGGTGAGAAGTTCATTTCTGCCTTTCAAGGCCTGTAGACGAGGATCTACCATGGACAAGAATCAAGACTGCATATTATTATTTTTTATGGTAAAAAAAAGTTTAGGTGAGGGGAGGTTACCTCATACCAGGGACAGGGCAAGCCGCAGGCCTCAAAGAGGACTTACATTGGACTTATAGATCACCCACCAAAGGAGGACTGCTGGCAGCGGGACTCGAACCTAGGTCTTTTGGGCAAAGCGTTCAAGTCTTACCAACTAAACCAACCCCCGTTGGCTGCATATTATTATTTGCATACTATGATATCCACAGAACAAAAATTTCTATGCTTTCTGATCAAGTCACTCTCTTGCCAAGTTACCAAAATTGCTTCGAGGACTTCCACAGAGAAGACTAGAAGTGAAAAAGTCAAAACTGGATAAAAAAGCATCTCCTGTCAATATTACGAAGTTGCATAATGGTGATGTAGAACACATTTTACAATTTCATAAAATGAAACCACAATCCCAACTGAAGGGCCTGCACGACCAACACGAGGACTGACTCCAGTAAATAGACCCTTCATCCCTCCATCCCTGTTTCAAGCAAATTTAAAGTTCAAGAGTTACAATTACTATTACCAACAGAAAAATATCCTAAAGCCAGATATAGGTAGTGGTTGGAGAATAGTGTCTTTTGTTAAAAGTAGTTCATTCAATCACAATAAGAAAATTTTTAAGACTGCAGTATCAAGAGAAACAACATCAATGGACAACATGGTTGTCTAATTTCTATCTAATGTTCTATTTGCTTATCTTTTTTCTTTTCGATGCAGTACTAGAACATTTAATAAAACTAATTCACACCTTCATGCCCAGAACGCTCAAACAGGAATGATCATAAAATTGGTTGTTCCCATTGACCATGGATTTGCTTTAGCATTACACTTAAAAACTACAGAAAACCTAGAAGCATTTTTCAACATTACAAATTGTTGAAGTTATCAATGGGTGAACCTTTTTAAATTTTTGTCCAATCCTGTCACACACACACACACACACACACACTTAAAATTAGTGCATAATTAAATAAAGTAGAGATATACCTCCAAATCTCCGGAAGTGTTTTCCTTGTTGTCATGCTCAATTGCCTGACTGGATCCTTCTGAATAATTCATAAAAGAATGGAAAAGACAGAGTTACTCATAAGATATCTGAGCGAAAATGGTATAATGTTAATCAATTTAAGGCTATACTTGGAAAATGAACTAGTTGCTATCACCAAACTATTAGATTTCTTTTGGATGCTTTAAGAAATTGGAAGTTCCCATAAATAGTGTTCTTCCATTATAGCAGTTCTCAGGATGGAAATGGTGGATCATTTACTTGATTTGTTTGATCATAGCATGAAGTTTTGAATTGCCAATGTTGTCATGGCACAATTTTGGGATGGGACTGGGTTTTGTGTTCAATTCATGCACTGTTGATATATTTTAGTAATGATTTTGAAATACAGTTTTCATATAAGATAATAATCGAAATTAGCTTTTCCAAAATCTACTTCAACAAATATGGTCCTTTGGCCACAAAATAGAGTTGGAATACCAGAGAAAAAAGCAGTAAAAATAATTATATCGTGTGACCAGAAGCTTTGAGATCATGCCAAGCCCAGTTGTTCATGTTTGCTCAACCTTACTCAATATATTCAAATAAAAGCATCTATTCTCTAGCCTGGTTTCAGGGCTTCTGGTAGGTCTAGCTAAGGACTGAGGTTGTGCTCATCCTTGCCACATTATCAATTTAACTATTATAAGCTTTTTTTTTTAATTATTAATTGTTAAAAAGGTTGAAACAAGTCATATTTGGATCAAAAAAAAGAAAAAAGAAAAGTCATATTTGGATCACCAACATGGTAACAATACCCATTTGTTAAAAGGTTACACAAGTTGTGTAGCTCGTTTGGTTGTTAGGGTTGATGGGTCTCAAAAGTTAAAACAATTAATAAATGAGTTGTGTTTGAGTTAACCCATATAAGGTAAATTATACATGAACATATAAACAAGCATTTGAAAAATCTTTTCCACAGCTAGGAATCTGTTACAACAAATAAAAAAATTTCTAATCTTCCCTGAAAAATCACATTATATTTTCTTTGAATCTAAACAAACACAAAACTCAGATATTTTTCCTCAACCTTTGTTTGGTTTGCAAGAAAATGAAGGGAAAAAAAAATTATACAATGGCATCGAACTCCATCTAAATCCAACCACAATCAAACTCCAAATTGAAAAATCCATCTAAATTCCCCTTTTTTGTTGGTTTTTGTGTGTGTGTGTTTAAATGTAATATGACTTGGTATTCCAAGTGTCTGCTTACATGGCAAAAAAGTAATAAATTTTTATTCAATATGTTAAACACGTCAATAACTTCCTTCCAACACCCTTAACCGAATTAACACATACAGCACCTAATTGACGCATGAGGTAAAGAACAGATTATGGCAATACGATCGAATTGAACATATGGAATACGCAAAACTCAATGATCAGGTTTCCTTTCCTTTTCTCTTCACTCAATATTTCATATACCCTATCAATATATTTATTTTGTTCGTTTTTGTTTCTGGGAAAAGGATGAAGATCGTAATGGCTGGAAACCTCTTTCAGTGACTAATAATGTGCCCACTTCGGGAGGTACCAACATTGACTGGTCCAAATGGAAGCTCAAGTATGAGTTTTTCTTTTTCTTTTTCAAATTCTAATCAAAACCCATGTTGTAATTTAGAGAGATTAGTAAGTAAATTATATAAATTTTGTTTTTTTGTTTTTGTTTTGTTATAGGATCATTGTGATAGTTGCATTGACACTTCTTACGAGTTCGCAAAGCATACTTATTGTGTGGTCTAAGAGAAATGGCAAGTACAATTATAGTATTACCACTTCAAATTTTATGGTAAGCGTAACTATAATTGTTTTATAAAAAAACATTCAATCAATGTTTCAAAGTATAATTTATGTTTAACATTCAGTTTGGTAGGTCTCAGGTTCAAATCTTAGCAATCAAATGAATAGATATATGTCATATTTTAAGGTAATCAATAATTGGGTATTGATTTATTTACTCTTTTATTGAATTAGGTGGAGACTTTGAAATGTGGGTTTTCACTTTTAGCCTTGGCAAGAATATGGAGACATGAAGGTGTTGCAGAAGATAACAGGTTGAGTACAACATTGGATGAAGTTATTGTATACCCCATTCCTGCATTACTTTACCTAGTCAAAAATCTGCTCCAGGTTAGTCATGGTAATCATGTTTTTATTTTTGGTAGTCACAATTCCATTGGTATTCTTGATTGTTGAAATTTGATTAATGCATATTCTTCGCTTTAATGTTGCAGTACTACATCCTTGAGCATGTGGATGCCTCGGGATATCAAATACTGAAGAATCTGAATGTTATCAGTACTGGTGTTCTGTATAGAATAATACTTAAGAAGAAGTAAGTCCTTACCATCATTTACATCGGATTTTTTTTTCATTTCATAATGGAAAATGTTTGCAAAAGCCCCTTAATTAAATACAATGAAGATGGAAGAGTCATAAAAATTTATTTGGTTTACATGTCAATGTGGCTACGTGTTTGAGGATGGAGAGCGAAAGATTAAGGAAAAAGCTAATTTAAACAAACTAAGAATTTAAGCCATACCAATTAGGACCGCAAAATTTTTACTGAGCTTTGCGTTCCAATTATGTATTCTTTCAGGTTAAGCAATATGCAACGGGTGGCCTTAATTTTACTATGTGCTGGGTGTATCACATCTCAGAAAAAGCCAAGGTAAGGTTTTGCTCACACAACTATATTATTTGTATAATCTTTTCTTGAATTTAATTTTTTTCTACTTTCAACTTATTGTCTGTGCCTTAGAAAATGACATTGTTTTTACATGCAGTTTTGAAGTTTTTGATACTTCTGTTCCAGGTTTGGTGATGGCCATTGTGAGTTAACCAAAATTTTAGACACTCTTAATACAACATTGAAGAAAAAAAAAAAAAAATAGAGGAAAACATTTTATAGCTTAAGGTTCTTGTTATCATAATGGGGGTGATTTCTTTGCAGGTCATGGCACTCCTAAGTGGTTTTGCAGGAGTGTACACTGAGGTGAGTTTTTTAAGTACACAGTTTACACTCTAGTTCTTCAGAACTACAATTCATGTCTGTTATTTATTCATTTACCGTTTGAATCCTAACCCAACATAACTCGATCAATAATTGGATTGAATTTTGTTAATTGATAGATTTTTTAAGACTGATTGAAGTTTTTTAGTGATCCACTGAGTTAAAAAAGTGAAAACTCTCATTAGAGTGATCTAGATAACTGTTCTATTAACTATCTTGCTTATGATTTCTACAGGCTATAATGAAAAAGCGTCCTTCAAGAAACATCAATGTGGATAATTTCTGGCTATACCTGTTTGGTATTGCTTTGAACACTGTTGCAATAGTGACCCAAGATTTTGATGCGGTGATGAACAAGTAATTCACATTTTCCCCCTGTGAAGTCATTATTTAAAAGATTCTATACTGCCTTAGAAGTGGAACATTCTTCTTTTCTGATTAGAATTGAAGAAGTTTTAGTTTAGAAATTATTGTTTCTTTTGTTCAGGGGATTCTTCTATGGATACTCATTTATTACGGTTCTGATGATTCTCAACCAAGCACTAAGGTATCTTAAATTTCTTATTTGGCTTCATAAAATGTAGCTTATTTGCATGCTCTCTTTTCTTTTTCTTTTTTTCTTTTTTTTTTTGAGAAACAAACTAATTGTTAAACACACACACTTAATTACACTCTCAGCAAGCTCAAGCACATTACTTAACCTAAAGTACCACTACAAAAAGGCCTAACTCTTGTAGTAGTATATAGGGGTGTCAATTCGGGTTAGTGTGTCGGGTTCGTGTCGTGTCGAGGTAGGGGTATTCGACTAGATGGCTCAACCCTAACCCAACTCATTTAATAATCGTGTCATGATCCGTCAACCCTAACCCGACCTGTTAATAAGGCGGGTTGACCTGACCCAACCCATTTGACACACTTAATAAATGAGTCGTGCTAGGTTGACACGAATGTAACACAACCTATTTCAACCGGCATAATATTAAATATAACATCCATCTAGAAATAATTTTTTTTACATCCCAAAAAGCAGTACATACACTTCAAGTCTTCAACCCACATTCAAAATAATATTGTTCAACAAAAATATAACATTCATCTAGAAAATAAGTTCTTTACACTCCAAAAGAAGTGCATACACTTCATCCCAAATTCAAAATAACAAAGTTTAACAAAAATAAAATAACATAGTTCAACAAAAATATAATATCCTTGGAACTCACCAAATGCTAAGTATCAATATTGAAAGAATTTGAGCAAACAGTAGACTAATCCTGACTATGACCACGATTATCATCGATAGATTCTTTGTTGATGTCCAAATTCATAACATCTTCCACAAGCTCATCCAATTTCATTTGTGCAAGTTCTATGTCAAAAAAAAAAAAAAAAGTATTAGTAGTTCTAGGGTCTATAAAGTTTCAATTTCCAATTATATCTCTTGTAAATTTTTGTAATTGTTCACTTTTCTTTTTAAATTTAAAATATATGTTGGATATAAAAGGTATTTGACAAATCTAAAATAAAATAAATATTTATTTGTTATACGAGTTAAACGGGTTGTGTTAAGTGGGTCATTTCGGATTGACACAAATAAATTGGCGTGTCAAACATATTTATTGCGGGTTACGCGGGTTGACCCGCTTATGACACGTTTCTTATCGTGTCGTTTTCGGGTCGACCCGTTTATGACCCAAACCCATTAAGGTCCAACCCTAACCCGAAAAAACCCGTGTCGAGTTCATGTCGTGTTCGCGGGTTGGGTCGAACATTGACACCCCTAGTAGTATAGTAGTGGGGCTCTAAGTAATGGGAAAGAGTTACACTCAAGCAATGGCAAGCGAGTTTGTAGTTTCTCTGACCTAGGGTGGTTTCTCTTCCAACCCTAGCAAACAGTAGAAAACTTGTGCCTACTTTTCGAAGTGAGGCTTTGTGTTTTTTCCTAGCTTTCGTCAAGGAATCGAGTAAAAAACTAGTTTATGTGAGTAAGGACGGATAATCTTTCTGTTTTGTGGGAAAAGTTCTCTCTCTCGGACTCTGAGGGGAGAAAATATGTAGTGGAGGACACTTTAGGTGAGAATGAATATTTTATTGCAGCAAGGTTTTTCACAGGAAGAGTCCTTAGTATGGAGGCTATTGCATGAACTTTCAAGCTGCAGTGGAGAACCAGGAAGGGTTTCGAAGTAAGAGATATGGGAAACCATAGAGTTTTGTTTGTTTTCTTGGATGAAGAAGACGTGGATCAGGTCATAAGGGGGGAACTGTGGGCTTTTGATAAACATCTGGTGGCGCTGAAGAAGGTTTAGAAGCATATAGATATTAGAAGCCTTTTGTTTGATAATACTAGTATGTGGGTCCAAATACACAATTTACCCATTGGTCTACTAATGAGTGTTGCAAAGGATATCGTATTTGAGGTGGGGACTGTGGATAAGAGTACGCAAGGTGGAGAGATGTTCGAAGGGTGTAATTTCCCAAGAGTTAGGGTGGCTGTTGATGTGTCCAAGCCACTGTGTCGAGGTAGAAGAATAACTTTAAGTAATGGTAAGGAAAGCTAGGTTAGTTTCAAATATGAGAGATTACCAAACATATGTTATTAGTGTGGGAAACTTACACACATGGATAGAGAGTGTTCAATTTGGTTGAAGCGTAGAGGTACACTGAAAGAGGGAGATCAACAGTTTGGTTCATGGTTGAGGGCATTTACCCTAAACCTATCTCGGAAAATTGTGGTTAGGGTCGCAGGCTTTGAGGATGAGGATAGTGGGGATGAAGGTCGAAAAGATAACAATGATACTGAGGTGGGGAGTAGCGAGGGAGAAAAGGAAGTGAATGAAACAGTACCAGATGCCGAAGCCCATGGTTGGCTTTCCTAGGCAGAATGTGGCAGGGTCCAATGGAGGACAATGGTGAGAGGAGAGTTGACCAGGGTATGCTATATGTCCGTTTGGGAACAACTTATTTAGCTAAAGCTAGAAACATTTTGATGAAAATGTAGAAAAAAAAAGTTGAATAGTATAATGAGATCCATAAACAGTATCAAAAAGTGTAGTGGAACCTATGAATAGTAGCAAAAATAAGCTAAAATTGCAAATAAGCTGAAAATTTCAGCCCATCCCAAACGATCTCTATGTATGGAATGTTCCATTCCAAAAAGTGCAAAGGTGGCAAGCACGAATTTGGTGGAGATTGGATCTCCCAGTTTGGTGGAGACAATCACAAATGGGGAGATTCACAGGTAGAATTTTCAGGAACAATTGGAGGAGATTGATGCTGAACTGGTGAGGTTTGAAACAAAGGATGGGAAGGTGGAGGACAGTGGGCTTGGATCATCAATTAATAATGTAGACTAGTCTTTGGTGTTCGTGGGCTCTTTGGTAGTGGGCCTTTCTCTGACCCAAGTGGGCTTACCTCAGCAACAAGGGACACACAAGAATGGTCCAGGAAAGACCAAAGCAGTGTGTACACAGTCCAAACTTTCAAATGGAGCAAAGATAGATAGCTCTACTCATAAGCCCACTGAATTATAAGAGACTGTGTTGGTTAAAAGATCACAATGAGAATTTGATGGGGAGACAGAAGAAGAAGTTTGTTGCAAGAAGAGAAGGGAGGTAGAAAACACAGATATAACGGTGGAGGCTGGGTCCTAGCCCCGCTAATGGCAATGAATCTATTGGCGTGTAACTGCCGGGGGCTTGGGAACAACTGTGCAGTTGATGAGCTTGGTGATTTAGTCCAAGCAAAAGATCTTGAGATTGTGTTTTTGTCTAAAACTTGGTCCACTAAGAAACAGATGGGACGTATTCGAGATAAGTTGAATTAGATGGTTTGTTCACTGTCCCTAATGAAAGTAGGGGTGGTGGATTGGCACTGATGTGGAAAGCTAGTGCAAATGTTTGGGTTTCGAGCTACCATATAGATGCTATAGTTCATGGTGGTTTGGAGGATGCATGGAGATTAATGGGTTCTACGGTGAGCCTCATACAAGTATTAACAACGAAGGGTGGAATATGTAGCGTATATTAAGTTCAAAACCAAAGTTGTTGTGGTGTTGCTTTGGTGACTTTAGTGAACTGCTTCAGGTGAAGGATAAAAGGGGAGGAGTGCCTCGGGCTCACAACCTTATGCAAATGTTCAGGCATGTTCTTGATCATTGTGGTTTCGTGGATTTAGGCTACTTGGGTCCAGATTTTACTTGGCATGGTCGTTGAAGAGGTGAGTTGATATGGTAAAGGTTGGATCAAGGTGTAGCTAATTACGAGTGGCTAACACGATTCCCTACAGGTAGGATCAGACACTTGAATTGCTTCACATCAAATCATCGTTCGATTCTTGTCTCTTGATTCTAATGGAGAAAACTAGCGGTGGAGAAGGAAACCTTTCCGCTTTGAGGCTATGTGGTTAACTGATTCAGAATGTAGTGGGATCATTTCAAAAGCAAGGGCATGTAATCCTGAAGGAACTCCAATGTTTGTGGTAACGAAGAAACTGAAAAAATGTAAGAAAATGTTGAAAGCATGGAACTGAGATCACTTTGGAAGTGTGCTGAAACTAATTAAAAAAACCTAAGGATTTGTTGTGGAAAGTAGAGGAGGATTCATTCAGGTTAGGAAATTTTGATGCAGTTAGTCGATTGAAGAAAGAGATAAGTGAATTATATGATAAAGAAGAGAGGATGTGGCATCAAGCGTCTCGGCTTCAATGGTTACAAAGTGATGATCAGAATACAAAATTTTTTCATGGTAGAGCCACTCAAAGAAAGAGGAGAAATTTTATTAAGGGGTTGCGAGATGGGAATGGAGTTTGGCAGGAAGATGAGGAGGTGTTTTTGGGTATGTTGACTGAGTTTTATGCTAATCTATTTACTTCTTCCAATCCACATGATTTAGAGCGAATCTTGGATGGAGTTCAAACAATGGTGACTAAGGAAATGAAGGCTGATTTGGCTAAGCCTTACACGGCGGAGGAGGTGGATTTTGCAATTAAGGAGATGTAAGTATGGATATTTCCCAGGCTGTTTATCAAGTTTAAACTCTAGCACTCTTTTAAAATCTATAAACCACACTTTTATTACTCTAATTCCAAAAGTTCAAATTTCGGAAAGAGTGACTGAGTTCAGGCCCATTGGTCTTTGCAATGTGATATATAAGATTGTTAGTAAGGTTATTGCCAATTGTCTTAAACCTTTACTTAACTCTATTATCTCAGAAACTCAGAGTGCTTTTACTGCTGATAGATTGATTACGGATAATATTCTCATAGCTTTTGAATCCTTACATCACATGAAAACAAATTGCATGGGTAAAAAAGGATTTATGGCTTTCAAATTGGATATGAGTAAGGCCTATAATAGGCTGGAGTGGATTTTTCTTGAAAAAATTCTCTTGAAGATGGGTTTCTAGGAATCATGGGTGGCCTTGATTATGGAGTGTATTATAACAGTGTTGTATTCCATTCTTGTTAATGGAGAGCCAAAAGGTTTGATTCAACCTTCGAGGGGTTTGAGATAGGGAGACCCCCTCTCACCTTATTTGTTCCTTTTTTGTACAAAGGGGTTGAATGCTATCTTTAGAAGAGCGGCGATGAATGGGGATATTCAAGGCTTTTCCATTTGTAGAAATGAACTGAAACTTACTTACCTCTTTTTTGCAGATAATTATCTATTGTTTTGCAGATCCACTTTGGAAGAGTGTGAAAAAATCCAAGAATTGCTATCCTATTATGAGGCGGCTTCAAGTCAAATGATTAAGAAAGATAAGACCACCTTATTATTTAGCAAGAACACTGATGAACATACTCAGGAGACTATCAAATTATCTCTGAATGTTCCAACAATTCAACATTATGAGAAATATATGGTGCTTCCCTCTTTCGTAGGTAGAGAGAAAAAAAGCCCGTTTCACCCAAGTTAAAGAGAAAATCTGGGCTAGAATGCAAGGGTGGAAGGAGAAGTTACTTTCACAGCTGGAAAGGAGGTCATGATTAAAGCGGTGGTCCAATCTATTCCTACATACTCTGTGAGTGTTTTCAAGTTGCCTGTCAGTTTATGTAAAGATATTGAAGTCATGATCCGAAAGTTTTGGTAGGGCCAAGGAGATTCAAAGAAGATTCACTGGGTTAGCTTTAGTACTCTATGTTCATAAAAAACGGTGGGAGGTATGGGATTTAGAGACATTCAAAAATTTAATAATGCATTGCTATCTAAACAGCTACGGTGGCTTCTTCACCACAAGGATACGCTGCTCTATAAGGTCTTTAGTGCAAAGTATTTTCCTAATGGTAGTATACTTGATGCTCCAGTACATCCAAAATGCTCTTTTGCATGGAGGAGTATCCTACAGGCTTGTGATGTAATTAATAAAGGTGCCATATGGAGAATAGGAGATGGCTGCTCTATTGATGTTTGGAATCATAGATGGCTACCTGACCCAGCAAATAGCAAAATTGTTTCAACTAGAAATAATTCTATTGTTAGCTGTGTTAAGGACCTGCTTTATGCAGACACAAGGATTTGTGATCCGGGACAGTTGGAGAGATTTTTCTTGCCCTGGGAAGCAGAGTTGATAAGGCAAATTCCTATGAGTGAAGGAAGTGTTGAGGATTTGCTGATCTAGCCTCAACCCCAGATGGAAACTACAGTGTTCAAAGTGCCTACCGCATGTTGGTAGCTAAAGCAAGTAGCAGAATTTGTGTTCATCTACTCTGGATGGAACCCAAAGGGTTTGGAAGGGTATATGGAAGATTAGGACACCAAATAAGATTCGCCATTTTGTTTGGCTTGCTGCTAGGGATTCATTGCCTACTAAGTAGAATTTAAAAGTTCAGCATATACCAGTGGATGAGACTTGTGCTCTGTGTGGTGATTATCAAGAAACACTTATGCATTGTGTTTGGTTATGTGAGCAAGCCCAATCGGTATGGAAATCAGATCTTAGTTTCGCCCCATATTATAAAAAAAAGATAGAGGAGTTTTATTGATCTTTTGGAGGAGGTGATGAGTAGAGGATCAGGTTAGCATGTGGCACTCTTCTCTACAATTGCATGGAGTTTATAGCAGCACCGAAATCGACTGAGAGAAAACCAACCCACTTGGTTACTCCATGAAGTCGGTGATAGAGCAAAAGGTTTGGTGATGGAGTTAATTTAGGCCAATAAACAAACTCCCAAGACGAATGTTAGAAATATTCCAGTGTGATGGTCACCACCTCCGAAAAATTACTACAAAGTAAATTTTGATGCAGCACTATTTGAAAATCTGGGTTATGCAGGTTTAAGGGTGGCGATTCAGGACTTTGCTGGTAGTATTATTGCAGCGCTGAGCCAGAAGATAGGCTTGCCTCACACAGTGGAGTTGGCTGAAGCGTCAGCAGCACATCGAGTGGTAGCTTTTGCAAGGGAACTTAACATCTACAAGGTGGTGGTGGAAGGTCATTGTCTCCAAGTTGTTTAGGCTTTAAAAGCTCTTGATCGATGCAACACGCTATATGGGAATGTAATTGAGGAAACTCGCAGCCAGGGGCTTACTCTACAACATTGCCAGTTTCAGCATGTGAAACGTGAAGGGAATAAGTTGGCTCACGCCCTTGCTAGAAGAGCAATTTTAATTGCAGACACTAATGTATAGGTAGAAGAACTACCTCGTGATTTGGATGATGTATTCCAAATTGAATTACTTTAATAAAATTGTCTTACCATTTTCTCAAAAAAGAAAAAAGAAAAAAAAGGGTGCATGGTTATGCTTTTATGATTTTAAATTTTGTCACATGCTGTTATCTTTGGTCAAGATAGAAAGTTTTCTATCAAACGTCAATAATTAAATAAGTAAAATCTTGTTAGGCTGTCTTGAAAATCCAATTTCCCATAGTCTGATTGAAATGCTACTTTTGTGCAGTGGGCTTGCTGTATCCATGGTAATGAAGTATGCTGACAATATTGTGAAGGTAAGTAAGGGAAATTCATTTACGTGAATTTATTATTCCTTAAAATTTGTTTGAGTGGATAAATGCTTCGAGTGTATTTTCTTTTGCTTCTTTACCTTATTTACTTGATCATTGTACTTTCCATGTTTAATTTTGTGTATCTGTTGTGTACCCTTTGTGTACATTGGGTGGCAATCTTTTTTATTCTGTACATATATGTATATACATATAATTCAGAACTTTACGCAGATAAATTGGTCTTTATAATTGTATTACTCAAAAGAAGCATAAGCTACCATCCTGCTACAAATATTTTCTGCACTTTGGATTGAAGTTCCCATTTCTATTAGCTTCCCCATGTTGTGCAGGTGTATTCTACTTCAGTGGCAATGCTTTTCACAACATTTGTCTCGTACTATTTATTTGAGTTCCATCTATCACCCACCTTCATCATAGGCACAGTGTAAGTAACTTCTGGTTATATGGTTCATCTCCCTCCTATGTATTCTTTAAACATACTATGAACAACTCAATCATTTTTCTGTTAACGACTTAATTTCTTGTTTTTAACTAGTGGTTATGTTTTCTCTTGCTTTCAGCATGGTGATAGTCTCTGTATGTCTACATGCAGTTTGGAAGCAAAGATAAATGCCTCATGTAACACCTGCCTCACTTAAATTTGATTTAATTGCTTCTAGAGTGAAATTGATGAATTATTTGATTTATTTTGAAGGTGATATTATTTTATATTATGATCACTACAAAGAAAATAATTAAAAGAAGATGTAATGTGGAGAGTTATTTTGTGGATTATTCATATTAAACTTTTAGTCTCCTTATCAATTAAGGAAATAAATAAGAGATTAAAACCTATTTAGATTAGGAGTTTAAGTGTTATTGGAATCCTTTAGAGTTCTAGCCTATCTAAACAACTTTAATTTGAGTTTAATTGGGAATTAAAGTCTTGGAAGCTTAATTAAGTTTTATGGGCTTCTTGGAGGATAAAGAGATAAATTTTAGTGGGTTTTAAATTCTATCCCAAGTAGGAAACGTTAATTCCAATCCAAGTAGGAAATGTATTTAACATGTAAAGCTGAATTTATTTATTAATACTAATTGGAGTGGGATTGGTCTTCCTAGACTGAATTGGAGTCTTATTTTAGAGTTATATACTGGGTCTTTTTAAGTCAGCCATGTGAAAGGTAAAGAGAGACTACAAGATTCCGAAAAAGAAGAAGAAGAAGAAGAAGTCAGTGCTTAGCGTATAAAGGTTTAGGAGCAAAAAAATTAGGTTTTCTCTACATTGAAAAGAATAGAATAACTTGGTACTACTACAGCAGCTAACAAGTTCATATTGTACTGAGGTAAACATCTAACTATACATGCTTTATTGGAATCATTAAACACATCTTTGACTTATGATTCATCATCTTATAGTTGCATGGAAGTCTTAGAAATTATATTGATATATTTAAGGGAAAATAGGCTATCGTGGAAGTATCTATATAAACGTATATTAGTTTATTGATTTTGAAAGAGATCCTAATATATATGTGGAGTAGTATCACCATTCTTTATAAGCTATGCCTATATAGACATCCATAGGTGGTGTTCAATGGTATATATATAGGAATAGCATATTGTAGTATTAGGGATTACACTACAATTATATAAAATATAGTATAGACATTATGTATATTAGAAAGCTGGGTTAGATTTAAAATTGTGAAATCTTCTAAGTGGCTAAGGAAAAGTTTTATAAGAGGACTTTTTGGTTATTCGAAACTTGCCCTTATTGAGTTATTTGATCCTTAATTAGGTTCTAGTTGACATTGTTCTGGACAATTGAAGTGAATCTTGGTTTAGCAATTAGAGGTAAGTGGACTTCAGAACATGACGTCTCTCAAGATGTGTATAATTATATAAATATATATATATATATATATATATATATATATATACACACACATACATATTTGCAAAAGTGAAGTTTCAAAAACTTATGCCATTGTCAATACTTTTATACATACTTGAAATTTATTATTTCTTGTGGGTTATTTTGAAACTGTATATGTTAAGAATGACTCAAAACTATATTTTTGAGAAATTATTTATTATATGATATATGATTTGTTTTGACAATATTGCAATAAAGAAATAATGTTTTCAAGTGGTCAGCTAGACAGTTTGCAACCTTTGCCAACACAGAGGTTAAATGTTAGTCTCCAGGCGAAGTAGTGTTATTATGGTGTGGTGCAGTGTTATCATTTGCTCTTTGGAGCCAGTGTTGCCTCTTTGAGGTTAGTGTTATTGTTTCCCATGGGAATCACCTACCGAGTGTTTAGCAGTTTGTATCTTTGTTTGGCTAATGTTTAATGTTTTCCATGTCAAACTATTGTTTTATTGTTATTGGCCTTTATAAGTGAATTTTTTATTTATTACTATATTATATTGTTTCTACCTATTTAGTGTATTTTGGCCAATTAAAGTGGTTACTATTTTATTTACTGATTATAGTGTTATAGTCAAATGTTTTCTTTCTGACAGTTTTATAGACAGGGGCAGAGCTACATTGGTGACTGGGGGGGGCCATGGCCCCCCCAAAAGTTTAAAAAAAAAAAAAATTAGAGTAGGTAAAATTGCATACTTGAACAATTTTTCTAAGAACTGGCCCCCCTCATTTGTCCACGTTTAGTGTTCCTTCCAAACTTGCTTTTCATCTTTTAATATTTTCCCACATTTATTATTAGTCTTTACTGTTGAAACTCCTTCACATGTCAGACTATTGGCTTGATTAGAAGTTTTACTTTTTCAATTCCCAAGCTTCAATATATTTTTCTGATTTGGTGTGAGCTGATATTGCTCTTTATTGTTATTATATTGCTCTATGTTGTAAGCTGAGATTGTTGTCTACATCTGTTGCCACTTGCTAGTAAATGTTGCTCTCTGTTACTAAATATACATGTTGCTATTTTTCCTGCTCTTTTTTTTCTGCTCTATTTTGTTGTGGCCATTCTTTTGGCTTTGTATTCTTTCTTTTCTTTGCATAAAATTTATAATTTTGTCTCAAAAAAGAGTGCTGAGCTTATTTGAAACTAGCAAAAATGTCTTTAAGATCTTGAGAAGTACTAGAGTATTCTTCTCCTCTCTTTTTTTTTTTCTTTTTTTTTATTTTCTTTTTTCTTTTTTTATTAAACCAATTGATAAGCTTTATTCAAAATACCAAAGTCATCTTGTATTTTTATATATAATTTCATATTGGCTTATAAGGATTTTGTTATTTTTAATTCTAAAAATTTTATATTTTCTTGTAGATGTAATTCTTATATTTATATTTAATTTCTTGAATGGTTTGAACTTATGATTGTTAAAAGGACTAAGAGAAACTTACAAGGGAAAATGAAGATACTTAATTGGTCATTTAGTTTTTTTATGTGCTAATAAGAATTACATTGATTAAACCAATGCACAAAAACATATATGTAGCATTTTGAGTTTTTCTTGAATTGTGACTCACTACGAGATAGTTTAACCTCGGCCCCCCCAAACCAAAATTTCTAGCTTCGCCCCTGTTTATAGAATATATTATATTACTATTAAAACTATTTGTAAATGTTTTATAAAGATTATATTTTGTCAATGATACTATTTTTTTTGTTTTGAAAGACATCCTCATGTTATGTAGTCTCTTATTGAGCTTCTAGCTCACTCTCCTTTCTCCACTCTTTCAGATTAGAGCAGTAGAATATCTTTTGGTGATAGATCATTGGAGCCATGGATTGAAGACTTCTTTTGGAGCTATGTTAGTTGATGGACTGTTCTGTTATGTTTTCTTAGGATAGTGAGTTTGGCATTTGTGATACTCTTTGAGATTGTATTTGGAGATTTTATTGTTAAAGTTTTTGTTTTTATGGATTTTATAAAAAAGAGTTTGATGTTTTGATTTTTATTTGTGAATATTTAATTACGCTCTGTTCCATTATAGCAAATGTTGATTATTTATAAAACAGGTCGTGCATCTAAATCCTTGGTATGGGTTTGGGGTGTTACACGTCAGCTCTCTCGTCTATGATAATTTATATACCTGTATTTTAAAGTTAGGATTAATTAGATCAGTAATCGAACAATTCTGGTTTCCAGTGTTTGCTTTGACTCTTTTTGTAAAATTACAATGACAGGTTTACTCAAGTGTTGGTATATGATTTGAGAAGCTTTATCTATAAAACCTTTTTGATCAATTACATCTGAGAATTTTGAGGCTTCAGCCTTCATTTTGCTTGTCTTGCCAAACCTGACTTGCTGATTGAGTCATGCTTGAGATTTGGTTTTAAGGTAGGATTGTGAGATGGAAGACTAGAAGCAATAAAAATTCAAGCAAATCAATGATAATATTCAAAATGGATAATATTGACTGACAACTTGGTGAACTCATCCAAGGAATTGATTAGTCTTTTTTTTTTTTTGGAGTAAAACGTTTAGTGACTTTTATTAATGTATATTGCGAAAATCATCACAAATAAGCTTTGCTAGAGAAGAGGGGATTCCTCCAACTGCACCATATCAGTAACATAGGATTTAGTAGGCTAATAAAAAGGAGCTTTGCTTTGTTCGACTTTTAAATCTTAGCAGTATTATGTTTGTGTGATACATGGCTTTACTCAAAATTATAAGTAAATATATCAAAAATAGATTAATAATTGCTAATTGATACTTTAATAGAGTTTATTAAATATTTTAAAATGTGTATATATTACCCATTTTAAAATTAATATGACTTTGTCATGTGACTCATTAATGCGCAAGCATGGTGTGTGATAACTTTATGCATATGGCAAAGAAAATTAAGGAAAATCTTGTTACACACTCTCTTTGAAAACACATGCAATCGGATAATATGTGTTCAAAAGCTTTTATGTTTTTTCAATTACAAAAATATAATAATATTTTTAAGTTGTAGTTTGTAGGTAATTACAGGTCACATATAAAATATATGTTCTAATTTGAGAAAATTTTAGATTTTTTACTTTTAATATATGTATAAAAAGGGTGGTCTACAATCTACGGGTCAAGTAAGATTAGGTTTGTCTCATCTTGACACTTGACCTGACCATATCAAGATATAAATTTTTGGACTTGTTGCCAATTAGAATGGTTGAAATCAAACTCAGGTTGCTTTCGTGGTCGATCTGATTTTGGACAGGTGTCTTTTCCAACAAATTTTTTTTTTTTTTTTTTTAAATTATCATGAAACTAGAAGAAGAAAAAAAAATTCAAAGCCAGGTAGATTCCACACAAACACAATTCCTACAAATCAATCACAAAATTCAACACAAAGCTAAACATTTCAACAAATACAAACGAATATACGCTAGGACGCTTTTGCCCCTTTCGCTGGGTCAGAAGAAATGCTTGTTAAACTCGATTTTCAAAATCGAAGTATATCGAACCCGATTTTTAAAAACAATTTCAAAACAGTGCATTTTCGCAAATAGCTTTAACAAAGATTATACATCTTTTTGTGACGTAAAGTGCAAATGCCCATTTTCAATATATGTTGTTCGAATCTTGCCAAGGATGCAGACTATGCAATTATATATAAAGATTAACCCTTAGCTAATTAAAAGATGACCTAAAGATGCAATATAAATATAACACATTACAAGATGCATTGAATTGAACCTAAACTAATATATTCTAATGTCAACAAAAAAGAATAGGAATCAAAGAAGCCACAACTCAATAATATTTGTAAGGGGACACAATTTGTCTCAAGCCTGCGGATGGACGGTAGCCCAAAAAGTCCAGAATGACCAGAAAGAGCGTGTTAAAACTGGACTAACTAATCGAAGAATTATAGTGGGTCCAAATGACAAGAAAATAAAGATGAACAAGTTTTAGCTACAGAAGATCATTCTCGGCACAATCCGAGGAGGTTGGTTCTTGTATATATATTTATTTTAAATTTGATTACAATTATAGCCTTGTCAAGCACGCTTGTTTTTCTCACTTTTCGATCCCCCTCCTCAGGTCTTCCCTATTTTTATACTCTCTCTTCTTTCTTTCATCTCTACCCTCCACGCAAATTGGGATTGGTCACAATATCCTGTCCCATCAACACTTCTCATGGATGCTTTTAGCCCAAAAAGTTCTATACAATGAATTTGTAAAAGATTGTTTCAAACTGTGACTCTAATGAATCGAATAAATAATTACAATATCCTAAACAGACAAGAAAATAAAGATGAACAAGTTTTAGCCATGTATGATCATTCTCGCACAATCCTATGCGGTGCTGGTTCTCTGTATATATTTATTTTAAATTTGATTACAATTACAGCCTTTGTCGCTACAAAGGTTTTTCTCTCTTTAATTTTTCGATCCCCCCTGTGTGGTCTTCCTATTTTATACTCTCTTCTTTCATCTCTACCTCCACGTGTAAATTAGATCGTGTTGATCCTGTCCCATCAACACCTTCCCGGTTCTGGAGAGTAGTCAGCTAAAAGACTGCTTCGTATCACTTCTCATTGTCAGCGCTGCAGAATTCATTTACAGAGTATTCAAATGCTATGAAGTAGTGATCTTTCTGCATACTCACAAACTCCCTTTGTCCCACGCTCACGACGCATATCCTTATCATCGAATTTTCTAAAATGCTACTCTGCATTAGAACACACCTTCTAACCTCGTCTGGGCTAAATGCAAAAACATTCCTCCTCAGCCTACCTTCCCAGCCTTCTAAGTGTTGTAGCTTTGCCTGTGGAGTTCTTACGCTCACTATCACACTTATCTCAGCCCTCGCACTACTAAAAGCCGTTTCGACAGCGCCGCGCCAATATTTACCTGGGCCCCTTATCCTCACAATATTAATCTATGGAAGAATTACACCTCCAATTCACAAACCTATCACTATCTGCATCTTTTTCTCTAGGCTTATAATTATGCTACTATATATTTTAACCATTCATGGATCCCACATGTAAAAAAAAAAAAATTTGAAAAATATCATTCTCTCCTAGCCATCTTAGACACGCCAATTAGCCTACATGACTAAATCTCTTCATAATTGGCTATTGGGTGTTTGACTTGCTTCACATTGCAGCAATTCTGGTCCATCCAGTAGAGACATGAGGACCTCCTAATTTGTAAAGATGTCAATAAGACTGGTTCCTAGTTACTATCAAGAACAAACATGGACCAACATGCTGACATCTTGTTCTTTAATTGACCACCTATAGTTCATAGCCTCTGATATTCTTCTCCAAGAAACTCTATGATTTACCATCCTTCTTCGTTTAAGGAAACAATTAAACATGGTGTTCCTTCATGGAACTCCATTGTAATAATCCTGTTTTTTGATTGTATGTATGTTCTTTTCTATCACATAAAAGATATGGTTTCTGTAAGTCTAGTCTTTGAGGAAAATATATTTCTTGTCAACCAAATCATTCAACATTTGTATATTATCATCCTTTATTGGAAAGAAAGAAAGAAAAAAATAGCTTCAATTACTTTTAAACCTATTACAGTATTAGATATTACCCCATATCATAATTTTGGATTTGTTTATTTCTGCTGATTGAGAGGTTAATGGACCTATACATGTGAGTATAAAGTAATAAAGATTTAAAGAATACTATGTTTGAATGGTAACACAAGGGGAAAAAAAAAGTAAATAAACAAAAGTCCATAAATAGGACCAACCCCAAATTCAGATTTACGAAATTTTCAGAACTAATTAATATGGTCATATTTCTAAGAATGAAGAAAGCAACGTGTATTTGTAAATTTCAGAACTAATTAATATGGTCTTGCCCCTATTTGTAAATTTTAAACTATATTGAAAGGTTGATGGACCTATACATGTGAGGATAAATGGATAATGTAATAAAGTCATATGTTTGAATGGTTCCACATATGGGAAAAGAAAAAAAGTACCTAAACAAATAGGACCAACCCAAATTAAATTTAAATCTTAATCATCAAGCAAACTTCAAGATTAACAATTCCCAATCATTTTAACATTTCTACAAATATTATAGCAAAAACCTAACTACAACTCATCTGCTGATTCTTCAACATCAGTCTGTTCAACATGCAAATTTATAAGCGATAGGATTTTCAATTATGGGGATGTGGATGATTCTACATCCAAACAGAGTAGCAGAACCAGTTATGTATTTTCTTTTTTTAAATCCAACCACGAGTATGAAAGAGATTGGTATTAGCAAACTGAGATAACCTCAGAAAAAAAAACATTGAATGGGGAATAAAACCCAAATGTTACAAAATTTCTGCTCAAACCGAGCTACAAATTACAAATAAGAACCAAAACAGTGTGGTGAGAAGTTCATTTCTGCCTTTCAAGGCCTGTAGAAGAGGATCTACCATGGACAAGAATCAAGACTGCATATTATTATTTGCATACTATGATATCCACAGAACAAAAACTTCTATGCTTTCTGGTCAAGTCGCTCGCTCGCCAAGTTACCAAAATTGCTTTGAGGACTTCCACAAAGAAGGCTAGCAGTGAAAAAGTCAAAACTGGATAAAAAGAACATTTCCCGCCTATATTACGAAGTTGCATAGTGTTGATGTAGAACATATTTTACAACTTCATAAAATGAAACCACAATCCCAACTGAAGGGCCTGCACGACCAACACGAGGACCGACTCCAGTAAATAGACCCTTCATCCCTCCATCCCTGTTCGAAGCAAATTTAAAGTTCAAGAGTTACAATTACTATTATCAACAGGAAAACTTCCTAAAGCCAGATATAGTAGTGGTAGGAGAATAGTGTCTTTTGTTAAAAGTAGTTCATTCAATCACAATAAGAAAAAAATTTTAAGGCTGCAGTATCAAGAGAAACAAGATCAATGGACAACATGGTTGTCTAATTTCTATCTTTTCTATGGACAACAAGATCATGTTCTATTTGCTTATCTTTTTTCTTTTTGATGCAGTACTAGAACATTGAAGAAAACTAATTCACACCTTCATGCCCAGAACGCTCAAACAGGAATTATCATAAAATTGGCTGTGCCCATTACACTATGGATTTACTTTAGCATTACACTTAAACTACAGAAAACCTAGAAGCATTTTTCAACATTACAAATTGTTGAAGTTTATCAATGGGTGAACCTTTTTTAACTTCCTGTCTCATCCAGTCTCACACACTTTTTTTTTATAGGTAATAAAACTTTTATAGAAAAAAATGAACATCGCGATCATGATGATGAACACTCTGGACATGAAAAAATACAAAAATCTCAAGCTAAAGCTAACAGATAGTAGGAAAACATACACACACACATATATATATATTAAAAATATTAGTGCATAATTAAATAAAGTAGAGATATACCTCCAAATCTCCAGAAGTGTTTTCCTTGTTGTCATGCTCAATTGCCTGCCTGGGTCCGTCTGAATAATTCACAAAAGAATGGAAAAGACAAAGTTACTCATAAGATATCTGAGTGAATATGGTATAATGTTAATCTTACTATCCGTATCTTATATGAAAACTGAATTTCAAAATCCTTACTAAAATATATTAACAGTGCATGAATTGAACACAAGACCCCATCCCATCCCAAAATTGTGCCATGACAGCATTGGCAATTCAAAACTTTATGCTATGATTCAACAAATCATGTAAACAATCCTCCATTTCCATCCTCAACCAAGTTCTGAAATTTTCCTCATTTATTTTGCTCTATGAAAAATTCACATTTTCGCAGTCATCTAAGAATAAAGTATCTATCAAAAGAAGAAGCAACCAAATGAACCTCTAAGACTTCAAGATAATATTAAAGCAGAAATTAATGTAAGTCTAAATCCCCCATAATCAAACAAAGCATAAGTTTCATTTTAAAAAGAAAAAGGGGGAAAATACCTCTATCTGCCTTCGAGTTTTTGCAACATCTAGAGGACATGTGGCAGCAGCTGCAAGACTTCCTGCAACAAAACCGGCAGAAAAATTTGCCCCAAGGACACTGACTGCATTGGCTTCATCTCCCACCAGACCAAGGAGTTTTCTCCTAATCTATACAGAAAGAGAACAGAGCTAATCATCAAAACATATACACATAGCAGAAATATGCATTAAAACGGTTTGATGAATAAGATCTTACCGGTTCAAGAGTTGACCAACAGATTGCAGAGAACGGAACATCACGAGCAAGCTGTGCTCCCATGCCAGTCCAAAGAACACGATAGCCTTGAACTGTAACAGACAATAGTATGTCAATTACAACTCAAAATGAATTACAACATCCTTACGGGTAAAATGCTAAAACAGCAAATCATCATGTACGGTACTGCCAAAATGAAAACAAAGGTGCATAATAAGTACAATCCTTTCTTTCCTCTTCTTCTTTTTGCAGGTGATTTATTTTTTCCTGAGAACTGCTATAATGAAAGAACATTATTTATGGAAACTGCCAGTTTCTTAAAGCATCCAAAAGAATCTAATAGTTTGATGATAGCAACTAGTTCATTTTCCAACCATAGCCTTAAATTGAAGCCTAGACCTCCAACATTTAAATCGAAAATTCCAGTTTAAAGCTTTAGAAGTTCCACAAACAAGCCCCATGTCCCAGATTTCTAGTGTTAATGGAAAACTTTGTACAAGACAACACCTAGCAGATGGTAATCGAAATTAGCTTTTCCAAAATCTACTTCAACAAATACAGTCCTTCAGCCACAAAATAGAGTTGGAATACCAGAGAAAAAAGCAGCAAAAATAATTATATCATGTGACCAGAAGCTTTGCGATCATGCCAAGCCCAGTGCCGTAATCACAAGATAAGTATACTTACAATTGTTTTGAACACCAGTGCCATTGACGTGAGAGATGACCCCAAGAAGAGTCTTCCAGACTCCAGGAGGCTTCATACCAGTTTGGGTAACCTTAAATGCCTATTATCAAGACAAGAAAGTGAAAAGATAAGAAGCTGCCACAAAAGCAAGCTGGGAGCCAGAATGATATAAAATATTCTGAAGAGCGTGATCCACAAACAAATGGAATTTATCATGTTTGCAAAGAATTCTAACAAATGCGGAACACATAATATGAAACCAAAGACTATCAACTACGTAGATATGACTTATGAGAAACACATGTGGACCTAAACAATAAACACACAGGACATATAGAATGTACTGCAATAGACACAAGAAATGGATTAAACAGAAAAGGCAGCTCTGACATGGTCTATCAACACAGAATTGTAATCCATACCTCTAATGGATTCACAAAAGTTACCCCAATGGTTTTGTTATTAATTACATACATAATTTATTGTACCCCTATAACATGATATATCAACATGTCACCACGTCCACTGCATGCATAAAGATAGAAATATAAGGCACACATCTTGCTGTATACAGGGATGTTTGACAGCAATCTTTTATGACCAAGCTATGTCCATGTCTAATAAATATCCACACGGTCCTTCAGCTTTTAATAATTACAAATCAAGAAAAACATCATCCCTATGAACTTTTGTAATGTCCAAACTTCACAGATGAGACTATAGAATGAAAATACCAAAGTTTAAAATTACCTGCATGCGAGTTCTAGCAAGTTCAATAGGATAACAAGTTGCACAAGCTAAGGAGCGTGCCAATGCACCTGCAACTAAAGGGGCATATGGAGTCAAAGTTGGAACATTCTGGGAAGCAAGTTCCTCGAACCAATTTCGGAAAATGTCATAGCAAGGTAGGTAGATTCCCACCTGGATATCAAGGAAGAAAGTAAAAATGACATCAGAAGTTTTGTACACACAACAAATTCTGAAAATGCAATCCCTTACCCACCCACCCCCCCAAAAACAAAAAAAGCTATGCATAAAATGAGGAACTTACTGTTGGTACAGCAAGTGCTAGACCTGCATTTGTGCCTCTCCATAGCCTGGCAAATCCTTCCTGTAAAAAATACTCTCCCATTAATTCATCATATTTGTAATGTGTGGTGAACGCAAAAATAATACTTAAAACAGCAGATAAAGCGTGCGTTTGGATTGCGTTGGGGATGAAAAAATTTTGCGTTTTGCTAAAAAAATGGTGGGTCCCATGGTTCTATTCATGCATTTTTTGGCACTATTCATGGGCCCCACTGCACTTTTTGGTACTATTCATGGCCTTACTATACTATTTCAACTAACTTTTACTTTTATCTATAGTACTTTCAGTAATAAGTTTTCAGTTTCAGCAAAATAAACGGTATCCAAACACACCCAAAACGTATTACATTCTGAAACATAAATTAAATGTGTTTTACATCACTTCAGAACAATATTAAGTTCCAGCAAGTTTTAACTTCTCAACGTTTCTGTCAACATAAATCTAGCAGTTGCCTAGTACAGGATATATATATACACAAGTAAAACATATCCCCATCAAGCATTTAGGAGAAATACAAACCTTAATGCACTTTAGCATGCAGCATAAAGATCATTTCTGCCTAACAATATATATTGTTAACTCCATACTCAATAGGACAAATCAACTAACCTGTCTTACAATTTTGTAGAAGACATCCAGCGTTCCTTTGTATTGAAAACAATCTGGAGGACATAAAGCTACAGTACCATGAATTCCAGCATGTGTGCATGATGGGGAACATCTTAGATCTGCAAACATCTGCACAAACACATAGCAAGGCAAAGTTGATTGATTAATTGTTGGATGAGGATACGCTTAGATGAAAGAGAAATTCCAAAAATAGTCAGCACATAAATTTTCTGTAAGAATGCTAATGTATATTTTTTTTAAAAAGACATAAAACCTAGTAAAAGGAAGGCCTTTTAACATCCAGGTAATTCTTTCCCTTCACACCCCCACACTCCAAGAACCCCAGAACACCATAAGAAAAATATAACAAAGAAGCACATATAACACTTTCTCATTGGTAACACTTTAGGCACAGAAAGCAATAAACTAGGTTTATGTCTCCTTTGCTCCATTAAGGTTTATTTCAACATCATAGTAAATAGGATAATCACATTTTGTTTCCCATAAAATTTGAAGGCATCACATGGACTCATTACAGATTATTAACCTATCACTTCAAGAATTGGAAACAGCATAAGGGGTATTTGCATCCACCAACCCCCCCCCCCCCCCTTTTCTTTTATTTCCATTTTGCAAAACTCTTCTACTTATACAGGGAGAAAAAGTTAAGAGTAACTCCATAAAATCCTACAAAAGGATCCAACATAATAAATGAAAGATCCATTAATTGTTATACAGTATTTGAAATTACAAGGGAACATTCATTTTCATGGGGAATTCCAACCAAGTAACTATTCAGTAATTCCTAAAATCCTAAAAGTATCAAAGTGCCTAGGCGAATTAAGGCAATGGTCTTACTATCACCAAAACATTTCAGGCACTGAACACGTCATATAAAGAGTAATTATCCAGTTCTCCAAGAGCAATGCTCCTTCCTCTCACTTGACAGTGGGTCCCACAAATTAAATTCATGGTGAATCTCCCTTTCATGTGAGAGGAGGGAGCATTACTGCATTACTTCCATTTTTGATGATTCAATAGTTACAATGGGTAGGGTGGATTTAAAATTTTAAACCTAAGATGCCAACTAATTGAACTACAAGGTACTAGGGGTGAGCACTACTTCCATATCCGAATAATTTCCCACTCCAACCACCTAGAAACTAGAGTCGTCGATGGTCCGTTTAAGGAACCTAGGAAATCCTAGCTACTAATGTTTACACTAGAACATCAAACAAAAAAGTCAAAAGATATACTACTACAATAAAATTTACATTTTTTGCAATATGATTAAGGGACAGAACTAGAGTATACTTACCGTTTTGGGTCCAAAATATGCCATTCGATTCATAATGTTACTCAGTGGATGTGAGTAAGCAACCCCTGCAGCCTGTGCTTGCAACCTCGTCTGATAGACAAGACAGAAAAAAAACATTGTTTTAGACACAAAAATCTTAAATTTGCCATTCAGAACAACAACAAGACCGAAACTTTTCACTAACCCAGATTGTCATTATATCAAATACATAATAAAAAATCAAAAAACAGCACAAAGCTTTTCATTTACACAATCAAAACCCAATCTTTTTTTTTTCATTTCTTTTCCCACAGTTCCACAAACCAAACCAAAAACTAAGAAAAAAAAAACATGGGCATGTGAATGTGCCTACCTTGACTACATCGAGAGGGTTGACGATAATAGCAGAGAGAAAAGCGGCGCCGGCGGCGGAGACAGCTCGCTCTCCGAACCCCAAAGTCACATCCGAAGTAGAACTCTGCGTTGCAGTTGAACCCAATCCCACCTCTTCAACTCTGCTCTCCACCGCCGAATCCTGACCGTCCATCCACGGGTTCTGACTTTTCTCTGTCTCAGTCTCCACCATCCTATTCTCTCCTAACCAACTTTCTACAATTTTATCACTCAGATCAATCTGAAAAAACAAAAACAAAAACAAGAAAATGTTTTTATTTGTTTTTCCTGGTTCCTTGGAGAAGGGGGAAGAGTAAGGAGAATATTAAAAAAAAAAACAGGAAAAACGCATACCAGGAAGAGAGCGAGAGAATCGTATTTCTCTCTGTTTCTCTGTACCTTGGGGAGGCCACGTTTGTTGACACTTGCAAAAGGAAAACGACTATCACGGGGCTGTAGGACCCTGATACACCTGCAAGCAAAAGCAGACTCCTAAAATGTCAAGCCCACACTATTGGAGACAGTAGGGCGTTTGGAAAAAAAATTTCTAACAACGTTATTTAAAACAAAACAAAACAAAACAAATTTAACATTTATTTATTTGACTAAAATGTAAAATTCACTTTTTTATGTTTTATTAGAATTCATTTCAGTCATTTAATTTACTTTAATTTATTCTTTAAGATTTAAGTTTAGTCAATTAAAGCATTTTTATTGACTTTTGTTAAATGTTATAGTTAATTTTTTATTTTTTGCTTCAAATTTTTTAAATTAAAAAAAATCAATTAATTATTAAATTTTTTTTTTTAATTTTTAATGGAGGCTGATGAAAAGGCTTTAATTAAAAATTTTGAAACTTAGAAACTTAAATGAACGAAAATAGAGTTAAAAGACTGAAATAAATTCTAATGAAATTTATAGAATATATTTTGCATTCTATTTATTTTTAGTATATATGATTGGACTTATGACCAGTACTCCTGTATAATAGATCTAGAACTATGGTTGATCCAACCAAAAAAAAAAAAAAACACTAAATCTGACATGATATGCAAATACATGTTTAAAAATGGTTACATGTTATCATCGTGTTGAGTTGTGCATATTGAAAGAGAGTAATCAATAAAATGTGTTTGAATTTTCAATATAATTATCATTAGGAGTTCAAGTGATAAATCATAGATAATGACATTTTCTATAGTGCGGAACATAATCCTCTAATTTTGTTTATTTTTCACAATCCATATATTATTATCTTGAACAAACTCATTGAATCTGTAGTGTCCCCGTATTTGTGTGTTTGCAACCAGCTTCCCCTCTTCCTGATCTGCCTATTTCAATAAAATAAAAAAACAAATAAATAAATTTAAGCAAATAAGTCTGCTTATAAAGAGGACTTTTTATTTATTGTGGAAACAAACAAGGGCTTATGATGTGTGTGGGTTTTATGCCGTTGGGGCTTCTAGGGCTTTCCATTGAGCTAGAGACGAGGCGCGATGCCCGATGTGGATTGTGGACCAACATGGTGCAAATTAATGTGTGGGAATTTTAACGTTAAAAAAAAAAAAGGAAATTAATTGTAATAAATATTAAATACTCTGAATCTAAAATTGAGGTCAATACAAGTAAAAATTGCATTCTTTCTTTCTTTTTCTTCTTTAATTAATTTATTATCTTAAATTGTTAATTTCCTTTTCTAATTGGTACTATTTTCATTTTGGAGAGAGTTTCACAACTTATGGTGTATGTAGTAGTAGTAGTACACTCATTCTTAGGCTAAAGGCTTATAAGGCATGAGTAGGAAGCGTCTCTTCCCGATATGGGATTGAACAAACTCTTGAGGATAGACACAAAGCTGTTTCCATAGAGGACAATACCTGATTGGGGGCCGAGACGAAAGTCTTCTCACATATGGCATCTGTTCTTGATGATAACTTTTTATCGTCAGACTAAGATACCAATTGATTTTTTGTGTAGGCGGAAATTGAATCTCAAATCTTTTATTACTTAACCATCAGAAATTTTACCAATTGAGTTAACTGAAACCCACTAAGTGGTACTACCTTTTTATTTTTTTTATACAAGATAGAAATTTTACTCTAACCTAATCTAAGTGTATATGTGTATAAAGTTTCCTCTGAAACATGAACCCTAGTTAAAAGGTGGCATGAACCAACATTTTAGAAACTTTCTCTAACAACAATTATTATTATTATTATTATTTTGAATAAATGGTCTCATCACAGACTTTTGATACGGGAAGTTGTGATTGGTAGGAAAATAAACTCTTTACTGCCATGTATGGTGAATGACATCATATCAACTCAATGTATTATAAATAAAATGGTTTAACTTACCTCTAGTACTTTTTTAATTGAAACCTCCTTTTATTTTAATGAGAAACTATCACATCACTCACTCATTAAATAAAATGTGGAGATTAAAATCCACCACCACTTGTCATTGTGTATTTAAAATAAAAAGAGACATCTAGTTAAAAAAGTACTGGAGATAAGTCAAACCCTAAATAAAAAATAAAATTGTATAAAATATGAGTGTCAAATAATATAAATAAATAAATAATATTTAAGCAAAGTAACTATATGAAAAGGATTTAGTTGTCATCTTTTAAATATGACAAAGTACAAATCATAAAAAAAATGACAAAGTACAAGGACACATTTTGCCTAACAATGATTCAATATTTCCATAACGAATTAAGAAAAAAAAAATGCATGCACTTTCCCTCTCATGTAAATTTGGTGTAACACATTATTCATGTGAGAGAGAGGAGGGACATGCATTTATTTTATTTCAAGAGCATTAAATAATTACATCATTTTGTTATACATTTTGTCACAACCCGCATATTTGTCAGAGGGTTATTGGAAAATTTCATCAAGTACCAATGATGAAATATATTATAAGTCTGTTTAAAAAACTTTATATACTACTTTCATGTTTGTGTGTTTTAATAAGGATTACTGTTTCCTAAAAAAAAAAAAAAAGTACCAATGATAAACTCATTTGTAAGTAATATTATCCAATCACTAGCTAACACATATGCACATTGTTGCAGGGTGTTTGGTAAAACATGTGTCTCTAGAAGAATTATATTAGGGGAAAAGTTAATGGATGTCTCAAGGGAATTGATTTAGGATTTATTTTTAGAAATTTTTTATCGGAAAAAAAAAAATCAATGTTTTTGACAATTTTTTATAATTTCCATAAAAATAATATCAAAATGTTCTTAAAATGAATTATTAACATTTGTCCTAAATGCACCCGTTAACAGGACCATTATTTTAAATATTTGGTGCCTTACAACTTTTTACACTATTTTTTTTTTATATTACATTTCTATTTTCGATAATTCATTCTACACCGAGTAGGGGGAGGGGGGGAGGGGACTTGAACTTGTTTTTCCTCCTAAAAGAGTTTTTTTTTTTTTTTTTTTTTTTTTTTTAAGAAGAACCTAAAGAAGTAAAGTTAATGTCAATAAGTTACAAAACTACAATAAAGTAAAGTAAAGTTTTTTTTTTCAATATTTTTTTTAATTTTATTTTTATTAAAAAAAAAAAAAAAAAAAAAACTCCTTTGTTTGCTCTAACTATAAATTTAAGTATAGTTTCTTTTAATAAAAGTCACTGTTTATTTTTTTCTAAAAGGAGGGGTGATCAATTAAGGCTTTAGAGTCATCCCATTGAATCTATAAAAATCTTGAAGAAAACTTTAGTGAAGATCCTTTGAAACTATATATGGTTGAGAAACACCTATTGTACTTTTAATTGAAATTTGTAAATAGTATTTGATTAGGAAGGACATGTATTGTCCTATTGGTAGAATATTGTAAATTTCATTGTTTGTCATGTTGCATCCTTTCCTCCTTTATAAGAGGTTCATGTCATTTGAATAAATTAAACAGCGAAACTAATAATACTTTTCTAGTTTTCTTCAGATAACTTATAGTCTAGTGCACAGGAATACTAGAGTCTAGACTTTAGACGCAAGTCGTATACCAAAAAAAAAAAATTGTTAGTCCATCTACAAGGGTGGTTGCCTTCTTCCATTTACTGTAATTGCTTTTTATCCCAAAGCTTTTGACTTTCATGTGAAAGATAGTAGTAAGGTTCATGAGTCATGAGGTTAATTGCTTTTCTTTGTGCAGCTCACAAGAAATTTGGCGGGGAAAAAAAAGGTGAATGACCACATAATCTATACACATCTTACACACACACAGATTAATTGACACTTGATTTGATTCTATATTGTTACATGTTGATTTTGTATTAACAGCTTGGACAGGACCCTTTGTATTCAAAATTTTCAAAGCATCAAATACCCATTCAAAATTCTGTCCAAGTCCAAAGTTCAAGCCCAAAACCTTAGCTCCTTTTATATTAACAGCATGAACAGAACCAATAGCAAACCAGAAAGCATTCCAATGCTATTGTGTTTTGAATTGGCCGAAGACTTGGTAATCATCCCAAATATACCACCACCGCCCGAAGACTCACCTCCTTTCATTACACTGATTCTTAACCTTTCCCCATTTTGGCAATGATTTTTGAGACCACAAATGAAGTAGTGATCACCAGGTTTGGTGACCTCAAAAATCGCTGGTCCATTATCATACTTTTTGATCACATGGTTTTGAGTGCAGTCATCATAATCTTCCTTTTTAACCTCTAGCACGTTGTGCAAGCCCGTAGTGTACAAGAAGTCTGCAATTCAAGAGTGAGAATCAACGTTAAGATCAAATAATCAGAAGATAGGATAGAATTTGAAACCTATAACGTAATTTACATCTACTATATGATGATTGTTTTTAATTGTTAGGCTAAGATATCAATGAGGTTGTTTTAGGTGTAAGCATATGATTCAAATCAAGGTCATTTACCCATCATATAGAAGATTTTATTAATTGAACTAACTAGAATTTTATATCGGCCCAATTCCTCCCCCCGCACCCCCCCCCCCCAACTATTTATTTACTAAGCTAGGCCTAAGGATGTATATATATGTGATTTTCAAGAGCCTTTTAATTCAATCTTACATGACACTATTACAATCATAGGTGAAAAAGTAAAATAAAGACACTAGAAAATTGTAGAGTTGCTATTATTGTGATGAGTTAGTAATAGAGATGTGACAAAGCTTATGTCATGTATGACATGTTACTATTTGTCTAAAGTGACCAAAACATGAAAATTTTAAAAATAGAAAATATATAAATAAGAAACTTGGTTTACCACAAGATATGGATGAGCCTACTATCGAATTTGACATAAGCACAATATTATGTTACTTACCACAACAAAATGCCATTACAAAGAAGCATATTAAAAGATTGTAGAGTTACTACTCAATATTATGTAAGTGATCAACAAATGAGACAAGGTTATACATGCATTCGTATTTATGATTTTAATTCCAACCAACATATATGTTGATTTTTTTTTTTTTTTTTTTTTTAGAGGAAATCATATGAAGATTTTTGAAGGAAAATATTCTTATTTCCTTACAAATGATGAAAACTTTTGTATTAAGATTCTCAAATTCCTTGTATATAAGTTGCTTTACAACCAAACATATGACGGGTACTAATTGAAAGGGGTATCTGATAATTAAGATGGTCTTATGAGACCACCCCTCTCATAGTTTATGGGTCCCATTTATGATGTATCAGTATTAGGAGAGATGGTACCTAGTTAGGGGCTCTCAATAAGCCCTAATTATAAACTTGTGACACATTTCGGCACAATAATTGCCTTAAAACTTTTAGTATCATTCTGTAAAAACTTCCATTCTTTGTCATTGAAGCATTGACTAGTGAGCAAAGTCTCAATTAATTTGTCTTTTCTGATTGTTATTATCTTTTTCTTTTGATCGGTAAATGGTAGAAGAGAAGGAAGATGAGATTCGAATAACAAATGTAAGACACTACAAAAAGATGTCATTATTGGTGGGTTATCACCACTTAAACTCATGAGAAATTTAGAAAATTCACATTTGCATTTTTGTTCATCAACCCAAAAGAAGAGGCACTTCAGGCAAACATAAAATCTTAATAAGAACATACCCAGTTTGTCTCCAGAAGTGAAATTTCTTGGCTTGGCCCAGGCTTGGTAAAAGGAAGTATTTGCAGGGAAGCGCCAACCAAAGCTTCCTCCAACAATGTGTGTCATTGCACCCACCTGCCCAGTTAGAAAATAGCCCATAGTTGCCCACAAAATTAAAGAAAGCAGCATTTTAGCCATATTTTTTTACAATATCTCTTTCCCTTTCTTTTTTTACTTTTTTTTTTCCTGGGCTTGGTGAGCTTTGTGTTGGAAGAGATTTTGAACTTTCTTTATCTCCTCCAACAAAGGAGATGACTGTGGATGGCTAAAATATTATGGAAAGTTTTTTATAGCTAACTCTGTTATTAGGTCATTCCTAAAATCATCCATGGGATACCATCACACAGACCTGTATAACAATACCAACAATGATCCCCAAAAGTTTTCAAGTGCCACAATGTGCTGTTGTACGTTAATACAATACCAATCAAATTTACTGACATTTAAACCCATTTCTCATGACATGTGTATATGTTCATGGAGATCACCTAGAATATATATATAGTATCAAAATTAGTAACTTTGCTATATATACTTGTGCTGTTTTTTTTTTTTTTTTTTTTTTTTTTTTTTTTTTTTTTTTAATTTTAAATTGTTGTTAATCAAATGTCAAATGATCCTAAAATTTCGGAACTTAGGCTGGTTGTTGGTGTTCTTAATAAAATGTCAATATATATAACAATAACAATGGCAACAACCTAAATTAAAGCCTGTGTCATGAATCTCATGATCATAATGAATGTTTGTTTGGGTATAACTTATTTAACTTTTTGTTAAAAGTATGTTAAGATATACTTATGCTTTGAAAAAATGAGAAAAAAAATTGAGAAAAAGTGAGATAAAAAATGAATTTCAGAAAGCTATACATAAAAATTAAAAACTAAGAGCTTATAAGCTAGGCTCCAAAGAATCAATTGGCTTACAAATGTCAAACTAGTTTTTGTATCATGGAGATTACAATAAGATATATGATGTAAAATTTCCTTTTTACTGTATTTAATGGATCGTATAAGTCTTATAATTTTTTTTTTTTTTTTTAAAAAAGGATCGTATAAGCACTCCTACTTCCGTTCTCAACCTTTGAAATATGGGGTACCAAAATAACTTTGCCAACATCTATGATTACACTAAGTAACGTGAACCTATATATCATACCATAAGTTAGACAGTAAAAGAAACAAGTAAAATTTAATTAAATAATAATAATACGGAGACTTTAATGGTTTAGTGGTATAATGAAATCTCTGTCTTAGACAATATTTGCCTACACACGAGAGTTATTACTTATTATAAATTCATTCCCATGGTAAATAGGAATTTTGGAAAAAAACCTACAAGATTTCTAATATATTTGAAAATTTTTCACCAGAGAGGATATATAATGAGTGTTTAAACTATATATATATATATATATATATAGATCATAAAAAGTCATAATTAAAGTATTGTAACTGTTAAAAAATAGTTAGAAACAATCTTTATAATGTTCACGTATTTAACTATCAAGTAATGTAATTCTTGGCAATAATCTTAAAAAAAAAAAAAAAAAAAAAAAAAACCGCAATTTCTGCATAGTCTCAAAAAGGCAGTTAGTTAATCGAGTGTTTATTGAAATCAAATCGAAACTTTCGCTAGACACGCGGTAGACTCTCAGTCAACTGTGATTTCTTTCTTTCTTTTCTAATTTAAAGTGGAATCAAACAACATTCTTCCACTGCTATTAAAGTGGGATCGAACGTTTACTGCAACTTACTTGAATATACGAAATATCCAACAAGATTAAGAGAAAATTTATTCGAAAAATGGATCTCTCCAGGTACGGATAGCCAAAAGTTTGAGTTAGGGGGTAGTTTTACTGTTGGTTGTGTGTGGCGGTTTCAACTTCTGATTCTCAGTGGCGGCTCTAGGAATTTTTCTCAGAGTGTTCCTTAAGAAGCATAAATTATACAATCTAATAAAAAAAGAAATTCATATATTGACAACAACAACAATAAAAAAACACGTAAATACATAAAGTTTACAATTGTCTTCTACGAGTTTTCATATTTTGAAATCGTTGCATAATAGTCTCATTATCAATGTTACAAACTACATCTCTTTCAATATACACAACTAAGCAATCATTCATCCACTGAATGTAGAATAAATTATGGAGCAAAATTTAATTTTATTGACATTAAAAAAACTGAAGATGTTCCCAAATTTTGTTTGAAGGGTAGACAAATAAAAAATTTTAAATTATTATTATTATTATTATTATTATTATTATTATTATTATTATATATAAAGAATTTCAGATCAGGGTGGTCCTGTTGATTTTGCTACTTAGCTGTTAAGTTTTTTTTTTTTTTTTTGGTGGGTAAGAACAAAATTATTTTTGTTTCGAATTTTTTAAAGGGCAGGGTTATTTATTTTGAATAAAATTAGTTAATTGAGCTTAATTTTGTTTTTAGTTTTACTGATAATTTTTGTTGTTGAGCTATTTTTTTTTTTTTTGGCTTGTATATTTTGTTTTAGATTTTAGATCTATAAATTTTTTTATGGTCACTAAAATGAGGAAAATGCTAGAACTACAAGTTTTTTATAAATTACTAATGTAATAAGTGGTATTGGTAAGTAAAAAAATGACGTGAGTGATGTGCCTATATGCGAACTAATAAAAATTTACTACCAAAACAATTTGTAAAAATATTATAAAAAAATTTGTGAGTATAGCATTACTCTTAAAAGAATCAATGATTTTGTTAAAGGAAAACAAAATGTAATTTTATAAATCAAAATTGCTAAAATTAGTACACATATATATATATATTAATATTTTTTTTAAAAAAATCTAGGGGGGCACCAAGGGTGGTTCCATCCTTGGATCTCTCCATCTCCGAAGAAATGGAAAAAAAATAATAATAATAAAATTTCAGTTCCAACATAGGAAAAATTCTCTACAAGTGTAAATTTCTGGAGCTCACCCTCCAAGGAACTCGTTTCAATTATGTTTTCTTTTTAAGCAAAACTTTTTTTCTCAAATGCGTCATGTTGGAACAATGGGCAAGTAACGATCGATAACATAGCCTTTTGGATCCTCTCTTTGAAAATTTATTGGATCAATGAATATATATAAATATATATTTATATTTATATATATGAAATACACCCTTGGCTTAGTGATTAAAAAAAAAAAAAACAACAACAACAACATTCTTTGTCTATTTCCTTAAGATTAAAGACTATTAGTTGTCTTGTTTCATTCTTTCGAACTTGTGCAGCGTCGACACAAACAAGCTAGGTGGGAACAGCTTATGGTTGATCAGACTCTAATCTCTATTCTCTAGATAATAAGACAAGAGGCCAAGACATATTACTTAAATTTAAAATTACAAGGCAAATGATAAGGACTTCAAAATTTCAATTGTTGGAAACTTAGAATTGCACGATTTCACAACCTCAGAATCCATGTCCAGTTGGGTTTGATTTGATCTTAATTATATATGATTCTTATCTATGCCATTATACAGCTATAGCGTCCAATAAAACCTTAAGGCCATAATCGTACCATTGGTCTTGTACGATGTGGATAAGAGCAACATGCCAAACTCTAAACGTAACAGCAGTAAAAATCATTATCATGTTAGAAAATGGCATCCATCATTTACAAATGCGATGGTTAAAAACCAATATCATGTATCAAACAACAAATGTGTTTGATATATTCAAATTGAATCTTGTAACTTAATTGATATTTTCAAAGAATACTTCAGAATTTAAATTCTTTCTCCCCATTACGGTAAGTTATAACTATCAAATTATGAAAAATAAAAAGTGTTTGGTATTGCAAAAATATCTTAGTATAAAGAATGTCTTTGATTTAATTAAATAAAATGTAACATATGGCATATCATGGTGACTCTTAAAAAAAAAGAAAAAATCCAAAACCCAAATTTTCTATTTTGTCTTCATTGCAAAATTGCATCATTGATGCACTAACATCTAGACAAATTGATACGTACTAAATCTATCATATTCAGACAAAATGAAAATAGGTTTATTTAATAATTTTCAACTTTGATATTCCAACTAGCAAGATTTCTACAAAGTTCTGGGCTAGCAAATGCATGGCTGGTGATTAATCAATGTGACAGCTTAAATACTAGTTAAGTGATAAATTTTTCTTCATTTCTCGATTAGTCAAATTCTCGATTGTATCCATGTGAGTAGAATATCCATCAAATTAATGCTGTTGTTAATTTCTTGTCCATTCCTCCATAAAACCTAGAACTATACGTCTGTCTCTATTCTTTATCATTATCATATTTCCCTTCATTGATCAACTATAAAAGAAGCAAATATACACTCAAACTTCATCATCTCCCTCATCATCACCTTCAATCAATCAAGCAAATAGCAAAAATGGCGTTAGAAGTGCTCGAAGCCCTTGACACCGCCCGCACCCAATATTACCACGTCAAAGCCATTATCATTGCCGGAATGGGGTTTTTCACTGATGCATACGATCTGTTCTGTATCTCAGCAGTGGCAAAACTCTTGGGTCGCCTTTATTACTATGACCCTTCCACAGGAAAGCCTGGAAAGCTCCCTGTAAATGTTAACAATGCCGTGACTGGTGTGGCTCTAGTTGGTACCTTATGTGGCCAACTAGTCTTCGGCTATCTTGGTGATAAACTTGGCCGCAAAAAGGTTTACAGCATCACTCTAATTCTCATGGCCATTTGCGCCATTTGCTCTGGCTTGTCCTTTGGTGCAAGCGCAAAATCTGTCATCGGAACACTTTGTTTCTTCAGGTTTTGGCTTGGATTTGGTATTGGTGGAGACTATCCGCTCTCTGCTACAATCATGTCCGAGTATTAGAACAAAAAAACTCGTGGACCATTCATTGCCGCGGTGTTTGCAATGCAAGGTGTGGGAATTATATTCGCTGGGCTAGTTTCGATGGTACTCTCAGCAATCTTCCTTCACGCCTACAAGGCTCCGGCATTCAATGATGATTCTGTATTTTCCACACAACCACAGGCAGATTATCTATGGAGGATTGTGCTTATGCTTGGAGCTCTTCCAGCAATCTTAACCTACTATTGGAGAATGAAAATGCCCGAAATAGGTCGGTACACAGCAATAATCGAAGGGAATGCCAAACAAGCCACTTCTGATATGGGTAAGGTTCTTGATATTGACCTCCAAGTTGAACATGACAAATTGGCAGAATTCAAAGCTGCGAACAACTACTCATTAGTTCGTTCGTCGACATGGGAAACATCTTATAGGCACCACGACCACATGGTTCTTGTTGGATATAGCTTTTTACAGCCAAAATTTGACCCAGAAGGATATTTTCCCCACAATGAAATTAATCGAGGCGGCCGGAGCGGTGAATGCACTGACGGAAGTCTACGAGACCTCGCGTGCCATGTTTGTTGTGGCATTGCTTGGTACCTTCCCTGGTTACTGGTTCACTGTATTCTTCATCGAAAGGCTAGGCCGATTTATCATCCAACTTATTGGGTTCTTCATGATGTCTGTGTTCATGTTTGCGCTAGCAATCAAATACGATTACTTCAAGGATCATGTCGCGTTGTTTGCATTGTTATACGGGCTAACGTTCTTCTTTGCGAACTTTGGTCCGAATAGCACAACCTTTGTGCTACCGGCGGAGTTGTTCCCGACCCAGGTGAGCTTCACGTGTCACGCTATGAGCGCGGCGGCGGGTAAAGCCGGGGCAATGGTCGGAGCTTTTGGGGTGCAGACCTATACTTTGTCTGGTGAGACAGGAAAGATTAGGAAGGCAATGATGATTTTGGCAGTGACCAACATGTTAGGTTTTTGCTTCACATTATTAGTGCCTGAGACCATGGGAAGGTCTTTGGAGGAAATATCTTGATCACAGTCATACACGGTAAATCTAAGAAATTTCTCTCCTCCCTCAAGTTCATATTTTTGTTTTTTTGTCTTTGCTATATTGCTATGCCTAGTGCCTTAGCCGTTTGCCCTCTGCCCTCTACGTTTTTTTTTATGGACTGTGTTGACTGTATTTGTGAGTTGTGGCCTTTATTGGACTGGTGTGTAACGTGTGTTCACTGTGCTTGTGTCAATGTGCGGACCGTAAACTTTGTTTGTGTTTGTGTTTGTGGTTGTGGCTTTGTACTGACTATTGAGTATTGACTACTGTGTAATGTTTGTAGCTTTTTCCTTTTTGTCATTTTGTGATTGTGTGGATAGGACCGGTTTCAGACTTTCTTAGTGTTTGTAACCTCTTTTTTTTTTTTTTTTTGGTTTTAACTATAAAGAAATAAAGTGGGACTAGGACAGTAAGATGTGAGTATTGAATTGTGATAGTAAATTTGTTATTTGTAAGAGTAGTTTTTGGTAGTCACTGTTTTGTCATTTTTGAGTATTTTGTAATATCAAATGTTTAAGAAACACTTATTTATATGTAGTATTTTGTTGAATATGAAATAGATGTTAGTTTTTATTTTCATTAAAAAAAAAAAATTGTTTTAAGCTTTGCCCCCCTTATGTTCAAATCCTGGTTCCGTCTCTGCACACAGTGAAGCGTTAAACCCTCGTCGGTTACACAAACTGCATCAACATGAGGAGTCTATGTGATCAGCATTCAGCCATATCATCAAGTATATGTGGGAATTCAAATAAGTGAACAAAAGAATTGTCTTTTGTTCTTATATACATCTACTTCATTTGTGTTTTCTTTTTAATTTTCTAGATGTGTTATACTTCTACAAATAAGAGCTGCTAAATGTTGTAACTTGTGACTTCAAAGAAGAAGCTTGGGCAAAGGGTGATTAGGTTGTTTTTCTTTTTTTCTTTGGTGTGATGTATACGTTTATGTTAGAGAAGCGTTTTCGCTACACAATATGAAAAATAATTGATTTTTCATTTTTGCCCTCATTTTCCTTTCCATATTGTTCAATGGGATAAACTTGATAACTTGGAAGTTCAAGTAGTACTTAGCGTGCGTTTGGATTGGGTGTTTTGCCCAATCCGTGCGTCTGCGTTTTTTTAGTGGGTCCTATGGGTATTATTCATGGATCCACAAAAATCAGCAAAACACAGATTTCTAAGTAAATTTGGGTCCCACGGCACTATTTACACATTTAAAAATTATTTTGCTACAGTGTTTTCAGTAATAAGTTTTGAATTTTCAGCAAATAAGCAATATCCAAATACACCCTCAATGTTTTTTTTTTTTTCATTTGATGAGAATTTTGAAAAAAATACGATTAGATTATATTTTCTTCTTATATCTTTTATACTTGCAAAATTTCAAGATAATAAAAATCAATAACTATATCATCAAACAAATGTTTGATTTTTAAGTTTTTTAGTTTAACTTAAGCATAAAAGATAAGTTTATGGATCAAATAATAATAATTTTTTATTGCAAAAATATTTGACATGCGTATTAAAAACATATTGAACATGTAATCTAATAGTAAATTTTTCAAAACATGAATTCAAGAAAAAAGTTATTAGGTGATGTAATATTGTTTAAAGTTCTTAATATTCAACCAAAAAAAAACTTCTTAAATTTTACAAAATTTTTTACAGTTAATTCTATTCTATTAGATCTGATGGTGTTCAAGGCATTATTAATAAGTCATTTAACTTCTTGAAATTTTCTCTTCTTGTTCCTCCATTATCTCTCTCTTTCTTCCTTTCTTTTTATCTCTCCTCTCTAGTTTTTATGAGCAATAGCGGTTTGTTATTATGCAAACAAAAACTAGTCTTGCGTACAAAGTTTGATAATGAATTTAGACCCCTGGTTTATTGGTTTTAACTCAATTAGCTAACTTGATTAGTTAATCAATTATGCTCGAACAGTTTCAATTTAGCTAAACATGTAAACAGCCATATACATATAAAAAACAGTATAGGCTATGGAAAATCAAAAGACATAAACGATATGGTTACAAAAGGAAAATCTTGATAGAAAAAGCCCTATAGGGTTTATTGATAATTGACCACTCGACGGAAGAATCCATTATAGTAAAATGGAAGTACAAAACAATTTAAGAATGTATCGATCCTAGAATTGCTACCTATAATAGGACGTACTAACATGAACACGTGTACGTAGCTAGAACTCTAGTTGAACTATTCTACCTTTGTGCATCTCTTAATGCACGTTATTTGATCCATGATTAACACCACAACAATTTGTTGGTATAACAGCTTCCACTTGAAATACTTAAAGGATCTTCAATATTGATGTTAGAGACTTTGCTTGGGATAGTAACCCTTGGCATGCATACACACACAACAATATCTCCTCTTTCTTGAATATAAATAATGACCTAAGATAGCCTTTTATATGTTCCCTGCAATTAGGGCATAAATCCCAAGGTTTTGGTTCCTTATGGGCAGGGCTTAAATTTGAAATATCAAAATTTCAATACCGATTGGTTGAGTGGTATTGAGGTTGTTGTCAAGTTATGTATTAAATTCAACATAAAGATGAATTCAGTTCGTAAATTGATGTATTAATACTAACCAAATCAAAATAATTTTATATATAAGATCAAATATCATGATTTTTTAGACTAATTTTGATTATTAATGATAATTTGGTACGCTCATATAATTTTTTTTATTTATTAAACAATTTAAGATCTTATGTGAATTAGATTTCTATTATCCCAAAATTTTTGAGGCCTTCTTATAGTGAGGCACTAAGGAAGTTCATCCTCTTTTTTTTTGTTCTAAAAAAAATTATTTCTGAAATTTTGGAGCCTATTTTCTATATGGGTCCTACCTGTACAAGGATTGACTTGGTATAATGAGTAATACTACAGTCACAAACTATTTTACACAATTTTTACAAATTGTTAATATGACTAGCTTCTTATTGGTTTTTATTTAGGCCCACCATTAACATCATTTTTTTATTTACCAATAATCACTTACCACATATGAGGATTCTTTTTCGGACAGTACCCAGGCCCAAATAAAAACAAGGATCCTGGACCCTTTACTTGTTATTTGGTGAACTGGGCTTGGTTCACCGCAGCTAAATGGGGCTGATTACAAACCAAGTTGTGCGCAAGTCACATAAAACTCCTCAAGGCAAAAATGTGATTCCTCATAAGTAATAAAATATCATTATAAGTGTTTTAGTATCATAAAATAACCCTTTACTCTTACGAAACAAGTAAAATAATTATTCATAATATTCACAATGAGAAAGAGATTGAAATAGAATATTTAAGGCTTATTTTTTATTGTGTAAACACTTAAAAGAGTTCCTTCACTTAGTACCTCAGGCGTACTGTTGTGGTACCCCGGGCGTACTGTCATGGTACCCCGGATGTACTAGGCCTGTAATCCTAGAATGCTGATTCTCTGAACTATACAATCTTTCTCCATGCTTATTATGCAATGGAGTTTTGTCCTTTCCCTTTACCTCTATAGGTCCTACATAAGAACACACTATACAATACACATATCTTCAAATAATTGTTAGTTTCTTAGATTAGGATTTACATTTAAATACATATACATATTTGTAAATGAATTTCATGAGAATGATTTAGCCACGATGATCCTGGCCCCAATTCTCACAGACTTAGTGCTTTTGCACAAGACTTGTGGGATTTGGAACTCAAGTCCAAGTGTCTTTGCTTGGGCATTGCCTTCCAAAGATAGTTAGGTGAGAAGGATTTTTGTGGGAGAGAGTGATATCTGATGTGTGCTTGTTTTGGCATATGTTTCTTTGGAAGCTAAGTGATATTTTGAATGATCTCAAGGATATGGGACAAATTCCTTCACCTTGGCTCTCTTATTTTGTTTCTTTCTTTTTCTTCCTTACTGGGCTATTAAAGCTCTAAGAATATATCTTTTGAACCTCTGAACTATTCCTCTAAATCCTCATTTTTCTCCCCCCCCCCCTCCCATCTGCTATGCCTTAGTGTTCCTTTTATAGTGGACATGGTCTGGTACCCCGGGCAAGGACGTCTTTGGTCTGCTGGGTAAAACCATGTCCTCTGGAACCTAAAAATGTGCATTGGGCAGAGGTTTAGCTTATTTAGGTAATTATAACTCAAAATGGGCATTTGACTTTATCTATAAATAAAAGATTCCTTCTTGGAAAGTCAAAGGAATGGGTGGGCTTCTCAGTGTACTGTGACAGCTTTGTTGAAAATGACAATTGAGAGGAAATTGTGGGGAGCTGTCATGCACATGGAGGAACTGAGTTTTTCATTGGTTCATACATTCCAAGCAAATATATGAACCAAGGGAAACCTTCGGGATCCTCCTTTCACCAGAAATCACTCCCCTACCAATCAAACCATTTCTCCCTTACTATCCACTCGGGATCCCACAGGCTTGGACCATGGGTTACAGAGATAATACCTAGTTTTTTGCTGGATTTTTAATGGCTTTTGTTGGAAATATGAACATACATCTTGCTGCATATCTTCTGGTCTGACTGGGATCCTTCTTCTTGCTGCATATCCTTTCGCCCGTCGGGATTCTTCCTCTGGCCTGACCGAGATCCTCTTCTTTTTTCTTTATTATTATTATTCCTTTCTTTTTCCTTCTTTTTGGGATTTTTGGCTTTCATGGTCCTTCTTAGCTTCATGAATTGGGTCTTCTTTTGTTGAGAACCATGGTCTTTCTTTACTTTTCATGAAATGGGTTTTCTTGTGAAATTTTGGTCCTCAACACCACATTAACAGTTTGTAAAATTTGTTGTAAAAAAGTTTGTATATCTAACTTTACTCCGGTACAATTGTGAAAATACTAAATAGAATATCCTTCTTAGTTCTTACCTCCTAGCTATTTTCTTATCGATGGCTAATAGAATATCCTTCATATACCTTTTTTTTTTCCCTCCATTTTCCCAAAACCTAGGAGTAAACATTCCTCGTATCTTTGTTATTTCCTTCACAGATCACGCATAAGAGGAAAAAGACAACCCACACCAGCAAGTCAACAACCAGGCAAATAGCTAGACCAGCCCACAAAAATGGCCTTAGCAGTGCTTGAAGCCCTTAACTCTGCTCACAAGCAATGGTACCGCATCACAGCCATTGTCATTGCAGTTGCCATAGTTGGTAGCCTAGCAATCCCACTAGTCCCCGGCTGGCTTAGTGACAAACTTGGCTGTAAAATGGTATACGGCCTCACTCTAATTCTCATGGTCATTTGCGCCTTTTTTCCGCGGCATGTATTTTGGTGCAAGCTAAAAAAATGACCTCCAAATTGAACTTGACAAGTTAAAGCTTGAACTCCAAGTTGAACATGGCAAATTACCCTAATTCGAGGCTACAAATAACAACCTATCACTATCTCAGGAGTCCCTTCGGCACGTGAGTCATGTAAGACGACCAATAAAGTTCTCGTTGAACTCCTGGTTCTTGTTGAATATATTCTTTTATAGGCAAAATCAGACCCAAAAGGATATTTTCCCAGCAGTGAGATTAACTCAATGATTATAAATTATAAGCGGACCAAGTAAATGCTCTCCTGTGAGTCTTGTCGGTACCAAGGTACCAAGTGTCCATGTTCCTTGTTTACAATGTTATCCCCATCAAGTCAAAAGACTCATCTCTCTCTTTTTATTCTCTAATTATCTTTTAGCTTCCTTCTCCAACCCAACAAAAACTGAGGGCTTTTGACGCTAATATGTATGTGCTAATTTAATACAACTTTTTTCTTTTTACAATTTTTTAAAATGTGATTAATTGAAAAGGACAAAAGGTTGTCCTAAACAAAAGTGAAGTTTAGACAATACTGTATATTGAAAAAAGTGCGGTTTAATTTGGAAACATGTGGGTTTCATACTCAATATCACAAATTTCATAACAAAATGTGAAATTTTACACTAAAGAGACTTCGAAGATATCAATTCAAAAGGTGAAACTACCACTAATAATAATATATAGGTTCTCAAGTTAGACTTAGGAGACATGCAGGATGTGGGTATGTGTAAAAGAAATGAAAGAAACTAGGCCCAAAACCCAACGGTGAACCCAATGCACCTAGCTATAGTGGTGCATATTAAAGAAAGAATTAGTCATACGTGATAAAAGATAGATTTAGCTAGTGGTGAGAAATAGTCAAGAACTAGTGGTGGGAAATGATATTAAATAAGAGATGAGAGATGATACTGAGCAAGTAGTGAGACTCAGCCTATCTTTTAATAAGTTGTCTATGTATTCCAAATGGAATCACGTCTTAACGTAGTTCGTGAAAACGATTATGTTTTAAAATAATATTTTTAAAAAAAAAAATTTAGCTTCAACTCTCTCTCTCTCTCGCTCAAAAGGACGTATGAAACATTGTTAATTAGTAGATGTCACATTTACAGCTACTGGGCCTCACACAAGGAAAACAAAGGGAAAGAAATGAATGTCACGTAAGAAACATTGTTAGTAGATGTCAAACTTACAGCTAGGAGCCTCATACAAGGTAAACAAAGGGAAGGAAATGAATGTCAGTTGTCATTAGGTTAAACTTCAAGAAAAAATGTTGAATGTACTACAAAGTTTTACTATATAAAACTTATGAATTGATGTGACAATGAATGTAATTTGTAGACTTTAATCACTTTATAAATAAATATTTAAATTTTCTTTTTGTGATTAATGACACATTGGTATATAAGTTTAATCTGAAAAAAAAAAAAAAGTGTATAAGTTCAATTTAGTAAAAGTTATATATTATAGCATTGCTGGAACTTCAAACATAATACCTTTTAAGCTAAAGAAGTTATTGACTCAGATAATTGAGTGCCACTAATCCCATCGATCATATTATTACCCCCAAAGACAAAATTCCCAATGATAAATGAACCTCATTTAGTCAAAGTGTCAAACACCCTATCTTCAAATCCCTCAGTGGACCTCAATCAACTTGACTACCATATTCTGTTTCTTGCTTGATCAAGTTAACCTAGAAAACAAAGGTTAAGAAAGAAAGAAAGAAAGGTGACTATGAGCAATATTGGAAACTGATCAAAGGAGATTTTCCTGGGAAAAAGTGGAAACATTTTATATTAAAAAAAAAAAAAAAAACCTGCTGAATCAATTTAGATTATTTGAGCAACTAAGTAGGTCAATGATGTCAGTTTCTCTCATGATAGGTTGGGCTAATTAGCAATCATAATATATATATATATATATAATGGTTCCAAAGTCCATTTAAAATTCAATTTTTATAACCTTGAGACACAAAGTACTCTAAAACAAAACAATCAGTTCAAGAGTTTGGTTATGCCATAGGAAGATGTGAGGCACACCCTGCCCTCGGTGCACTTACTAGTCCCTACTAAGTGAATAAGGGGTATTTGATGTTTAATAGATTACTAAGTGGACATGTTATTATTCAAATTTATTATATCAACTTAAACAAGTGGTAATTTTATAGTATGGTGGCTAAAACTAAACTTAAGGACAATACAAGATATAAGAAAAGTGACGTAATGATAAAATCCTAGCTTAGGACAAAGGACTTGTTGACTTGAAGCTAGTTGTAATGGTACAATGGTGCAAATAGAATATCCTTCTTACATTCTAGCTATTTTTTTTTTCGATGGACATTTGTATATTCTTCATATACCTTTGTTTTCTTATCGATCTCTCCAACACCTAGGGTTAAACGTTTCCTCGTTTACCAAGCATAAAAGGAGCAAGAATACACACAATCTATCCACAACAGCAAGACAGCAATAAGGCAAATAAACCAGCCCACAAAAAATGGCCTTAGCTGTGCTTGAAGCCCTTGACAATGCCCGCACGCAATGGTACCACGTCACAGCCATTATCATTGCCGGAATGGGCTTTTTCACCGATGCATATGACCTCTTTTGCATCTCAACCGTCACAAAACTCTTGGGTCGCCTTTACTACTATAATCCTGACACTAATATTCCTGGAAAGCTCCCCGCTAGTGTTAACAATGCTGTGGTTGGTGTTGCTCTAATTGGTACCTTAGTAGGCCAACTAGTCTTCGGCTATCTTGGTGATAAACTTGGCCGTAAAAAGGTTTACGGCATCACTCTAATGCTCATGGTTCTTTATGCAATTTGCTCCGGCATGTCCTTTGGTGCAAGCGCACATTCTGTTATCGGAACACTTTGTTTCTTCAGGTTTTGGCTAGGATTTGGTATTGGTGGAGACTATCCTCTCTCGGCCACGATCATGTCTGAATACGCTAACAAAAGAACTCACGATGCATTCATCGATGTCGTGTTTGCAATGCAAGGTGTGGGAATTGTATTTGCGGGGCTAGTTTCCATGACACTCTCAGCTATCTTCCTTCACTTCTTCAAGGCTCCTACATTTGATGAAAAACAAGTATTTTCCACACAACCAGAAGCGGATTATCTTTGGAGGATTGTGCTTTTGCTTGGATCTCTTCCTGCACTCCTAACATACTACTGGAGAATGAAAATGCCCGAAACAGGTCGATACACAACCTTGATTGAAGGGAATGCTAAACAAGCTGCTGTGGATATGGGTTGGGTTCTTGATTTTGAACTTCAAGTTGAACCTGACAAATTGTCACAATTCAAAGCTGCAAACAACTACACATTATTCTCTAGCGAGTTCGTTCGTCGACACGGGAAGCATCTTATAGGCACCACAACCACGTGGTTCTTATTGGACATAGCATTTTATAGTCAAAATCTGGCCCAGAAGGATATTTTCCCAGCAATGGGTTTAATTAAGAAAGCAAACCATGTGAATGCCCTCCAAGAAGTCTTTGACACCTCAAGGGCATAGTGGCTATGTTGGGTACCTTCCCTGGTTACTGGTTCACTGTGTTCTTGATCGAAAAGCTAGGAAGGTGGGTCATCCAACTTGTTGGGTTCCTCGTGATGTCTATCTGCATGCTTATCATAGGGCTCAAATATGACTACCTCAAAAACAATGGCAATTTGTTCGGGTTGTCATACGGGCTAACGTTTTTCTTTGCAAATTTTAGACCTAATAGCACAACCTTCGTGCTACCAGCCGAGTTATTCCCGACACGGCTGAGGTCTTCATGTCATGCTTTGAGCGCGGTATTCGGGAAGGCTGGGGCTATGGTTGGGGCATTTGGAGTGCAGTAGTTTACTTTGGATGGTGATGTAAAAAAAATTAGGAGTGCTATGCTGCTTTTGGCATTTACCAACATGTTAGGGTTTGCCTCCACATTCTTGGTGTCTGAGACCAAGGGAAAGTCTTTGGAGGAAATATCTGGTGAGGATGACCTAGGCAACGACACAACACAAGGGCCTGCAGGCTACAGTTAAACGCTAAGTGTCTAGGTTTACATCAAGAACTTATGCGTAGTCTTTAATTGTGAAGGATAAGGATATATTTGCTTGATATATAACTTATAAGTAGTCAAATAACTGAGCAAACGACAATAGTTTATGCTTTGTCGTGTACTCGTCTTTTTTTATAGTTGTCTTGGGAAAAATGTCTCCTGTAATAAAAGCTGCAAAATGTTTGTGAACTTTTGATTTCAATGAAGCTTCGGCAAAGTGGAAGGATGTTTTTTTTTTTGGAAGAAATTCATGTGTTTTATTTTCTACTTTCTTTCTTTGTTCATGTAATGGTGAAATTATGTAGCATTGTTAGCGAAACACTTTTGGCAACCATCCTTTTGGGAATGGATTACCAGTCCTTGGAATTTTTTAGATAAATTGACTGGCAATGGATTACCCGTCATGATTAAATGAATTTGAAAAGTAATTGTTTAGACCCCATAGTTAATTATGCAACAACTTAATCAATTTGTTACCAATTATGTGATCACAATTATTAAGATATAAAACACAAAATCAGCAAGTCACCAACACTATAAAGCAAGATAATCAAAGTAATAAGTAGATAACACATTAATATGATGACAGAGTGGAAAACTAATAAAGCACACTTCAAAGGAAAAACTATTATGGAGTATACCCTTACCCTAACAACTATAAAAAGTGAATTTTTACAATCTAGTTCATACCCATCATCCCAAGTTCTATTCGGTAAAAAAAACTTATTAATGTGACCCCACAATTAGCTTCAAATCTAATCTTAACTTTTTTTTGTTCATATCTCCTTCTTATGAACCATTTCCATAATCATGGTCAAACCCTTTGACCAACTCCAAGAACTACTTCCGGGCTCCATAGCAACATATTGGGATTTATTCTGTGGCTTCAAATTATATTCTTGATCTCAAATAATACCAACACCATTGTTGAATATCATCTTCTAAACTCACAAGTTGATCAAGTTAGGTTTGGGTTTTCCCTCATTGAAGTGCCTTATATATGTTTGCAAGTAGAGCACAAAAAACAAGGCAACATTGATTCAATTAAAACATGTCAAATTTCACAATTCTTGATTCTTGATTGATCAAGCTACTGTCAAGGATCTACTAAGAATATTATTTCTATTGATTAAGCTACAATTCAAATGTTGTCAAAAACACATGTTTGATCGACTGAAGAGCAATCAAAATTCTCAATTTTTTTTTTTTTTTTTTTTTATAACTTTGATTGTTATAATGGAGATGGATAATTCTAACTGTAAATGTTTATGTATTGAGAAAGTCTATAAACACAAAAAAGAATTAACAAAAAACTTCACATCCGATTGATGTAGAAGATTATTAGTAATAGGTAAAAATAATAATGTTAATGGTGGGTGTAAATAATAACAGGTAAAAACTTATCAACTCAACTATATATTTTACAATCTTTTTACAAACTGTTGTGAGAAAATTTTACTGGTTTTCATATGAAATTACCATTAACATCATTTTTTTGACTTACTATATCAACTGTTTGTAAAACAATTTGTAAAATTGTTTGTAACTCTACCAATTTTCCCCCAAAAAAATGTCAATTGAGAATATGAGATAAGAGGTTGTCTTAAGTCTCTTGACTATCAATAGGGGTGTCCAACTAGACTCATAAATCAACCCACCTGCCTAACTTGTTCGGGCTAACCCAACGCCGATGATGATCGACGGCTGGTCTTTGCCTCCTACAACTGAGACGACAGGTCTTCTCATTAAAACTTGGTTCCTGCTAATCTATACATCAGAATCTTGTCATTCTTTGTCAGTATGAGCAGTTTTCGATCATTTTTTGTTAAATCTGTCGAGATCCGCCCAAATCTCTTTGAAACCAGACAAAATCTCGTAGAGATTTGACCAAATCTCTTCAAGATCCAACCATATTCAACAAGTTTCAGCTAACCCAACTCTAACCAAGGACCAACTGCTATCCAAGGAGGGTCGACTCACCTGAATTGACTACTTTTATTGATCGGCGACAAATCTTGATCTTGGGGACCCAAAGTGATTGGGTCGGTTCCGGGTTAAGCACAAACTCGACCCAGACTAATCTATGGACGGCCCTAACTATCGACAACACTTAATTACACCAAAAAAAAAAAAAGAGGTGTGGTCATGTTGGAGTACAAAATTAATACAGAAATCCAAACAAACCCTAGAAGATTCTTTTCTTCGCCCCAAATTTCCTTCTTTATTCGCGCCCTCACTTTTTCCTTTTCTTTTATTTATAGACGTATTGCAATAAAAGACAAAAACTAAAAAGAAATCGATGATGAAATGGGACATGGAGCTGGAAGAAATCGAAGCGATTCTGGAGAAAATCTGGGACCTTCACGACAAGCTCAGCGACGCTATTCACTCAATTTCGCGGACTCACTTTCTCAACTCCGTCAAAGCTCTCAGAAAGCACCACAACAACAACAACAAAAAGAAGCAATTCAACCTCGAAAACGACGCCGTTGAGGACACCGGCCGGGCCGGGTTCGTTTTCGTCAAGGACTTCCGGGTCGACGATGACGACTCGGCCATCCAGGAAGCCAAGAGTCTCAATGCGATTCGGACCGCGCTCGAGAACCTCGAGGACCAGCTCGAGTTCTTCCATGTGAGTCTGTCCTCTCATTTTCTAGGGTTTCCTTCGATCTTTTTATGCGACTTAGGAATCGGCTTGGATTTTATATATTTGAGATTTTTTTTTTTTGAGCCAATAGCTTTGAATTTGTTATGGATTTGATTTCATCTACATTTGGTTGCTGATAGAGATAATTGGGTAGAGATAGAGAAAGAGATTTAAGCTGCTTAGTAGTATCCGAAAAATGAAGTCATTTCGGTCAATTAGGTTGCGAGTAATTGTTGTTCTCGCACACTCGTTGATGTACACTTTGTATACCCAACATCTTCCATAATTTCACGTGTGATGTCCACATTTAAAACGTGAAATAGGTGATAGTGTACTGATGATGTACAATAGTGCAAAAGGCTTTGTTGAGTTTTGTTGTTATTGTTGTTGTTGATGATGATTCGATAGTTATAATATTGCAACAATGAGGACAATGGGAGAGAGGGGATTCGAACCCGGTTCTCCTCATAAATGGGAGCAGACAGTGCCATTGAGTTACAGAACTCTTGGCAGCTTTGTATAGTTCAGGCTAAGTTTTGCTGTTACCATCATGCTCTATGATGTAGGCTTGGAGTGGTGGAGATGTTGACGTTTACATGGGGAGATGGATGAAAACTTGTAGAAATGAGAATGGTTTATTGGTTATATATTTTGTGTTTTTGGGTTGAACCATGTTTGATTACCAAGAAGATTTAGGAAAAAGGAAAGGGGAGGGATTAGTGCTTCTAAGGAATTTTAAAATTTAACTTGGTTACTTTGAAGTGAGTTGCATTTCTTGGGTTTTTGCTGGTGGTATCTTGTATTTTCATTACATTCTGTTTGTTTGCTGTGAGAATGGAGGAGAATGAAAGGAAATATAGTACTCTTTCCTAACGTTGTTGTTTTGTTGGTAGACATAAACTTTAAAGATCTTTTTTCCACCACTTTCTTAGTAAGTAAAAATTGTAATAGATTGTTTTTCTCGTAGTGTCTTGATTTATCTTGACATTAAGCTTGAGTTCAGTTACTATGGAAAGATAAATGAAAATCTGGGTTTTGTAAATACATACAGACCCAGTGGGTCTTCAATACACAACCTCGCCCTCTACTTTGCTCATTGGTATGGTTCTTGTTATTTTTTGGATCTTATATGAAAATGCTTTACTTGGGTAAGCAATTTGTTTTGGATAGATTAGTTGAATACTGATTTAATACAGGGCAGAAAATGAAAACATATGTTAACAATTAATGAAAAAGTGTCTGAATGTCCTCTTGTTCGCTGTGATCAAAAGGGGAAGTAAGAAGGCTGTTAAAATTGAGTAAATTGGAGGACTTAGGTTTGATTAATAAATGTCCATGATACTAAATCTGGAATTCATGCACCAATTGCATGAAGTTCAGATGACTTTGTTGAGTTGATTGGGTTTGGTTGTTTTGAGCCAATGACAATATGGTGCAAGTGTTTGAGTTTGGGGAAGATAAGAGAAATGCAACAAACTAAAAGTTTAGGAAGTCAATTAGAAGTGTAGGAAGTCGAGAAGTAAAGGGTGGCATCAATTGATTACAAGATGAGAATTATGGTAACTTTGGGAGGTCTGTAGCTTTTTAATAATGTGAAAAGCTTGGTGGCTTCTCAAGGAATTGACAAAAAGCTGAAGCACCTCTGTGTTTCCTAACAAGATGTAAATAGTTTCTGCTTTTTAATAGCTGAAACACCCTTGATAAAGCCCCACTAAACAGAGCCTTTGTCAGCTGACATGTCTTGCATATTCATATTAAGGAGTTGAAATGGAGAATGGCATTTGAATTTGACAAGAATGAAAGAAAGACCAGAATCATGGAGTTGTCCACACAGGACTTGTTATTGTTGGATAGACATGGCATGTGCCTCTTTCTCAATTTCTAGTGATTTCTGGAGAGCCTCTAACTTTCACATGATAAGTCACATTCTTGTGCAAAATGAGTAGAATGTAGTGAAATTATATATACATGAGTAGATAGTTGGGGCATGGCATTGTTGACATAAGTTGTCTCTAGCTGATGATAGAATTTATAATGAAGCTCTTATTGTGGAATTGCAATTTGCAACTTGCTGACCAACTCTGTGTGGTTCTCTTTCACAGACTGTTCAAACACAGCAGCGGGCTGAGAGAGATGCTGCAATTGCCCGATTAGAACAAAGCCGTATTGTTCTTGCAATGAGATTGTCTGAACATCATGGTAAGAAATACAAAGTCATTGAAGAAGCTCTTACTTTTGTTGGAGATGTACGTGATGGAGGTCACTTTGTTTCACCTGAAAACCTATATGGTCCGCCATTTAGTCCATCTGGTGAGAAATTTGTTTCTCATGAAGGGAAGAGGGCTAATATACTGATCAAAGTTCTTCTTTCAAGTTTTGATTTTGTAAAGAAATCCCTTAAATTGGATCACATGGGTGGGATACTGGGCAATGCTGCTTTGGTAGCAGTTAGCATGATTGCATGGCTGCAACTGCATCAGGTAGCTTATAAACAGCTCCCTGAGAAGCATGAAGATAATATCTACAACAACAGAAATCTGAGACAGACTTCTTGGCTGGAGGGATCTTCATCCGATGGTCATTTGAGACAGCTGGATGTGTTGGCAGGCAAGGGTTAAGGTGAACAATTGAAATCTACAACAGTTTTATGTGGATGACTCTGATTAGTCTATTCATAGCCAATCCTAAAGTAATTTGACAAAGGCTTTGTTGTTGTTGTTGTTAGTCTAATGATTTAAGGCCTTGTTGCCTTTCAACCTCTTCCCACGAATGTTTTAAAAGTTTTGGCAAAATAGTTAGGATGTCATTTTCAATTTGTAGAATATTGTTGGAGGCTTGGAGCTGCTATTGAGGCATTAAATAGTAATAGTCGTATGTGTGTATTTGGTCCTTGTCCGGTAGTCATTTGAATTCTTTGTGTATATCCGAACTTTTGACTGAGGTTAGTTATCTGTATGTGAATGAATGCCTTGAGATTTCCAATTTATTCCATCTCCGATTAAATTTATTGTGATTACTGACAATTTTAACAATCTTGAGCAATTCATTATCACTAAGTTTTTGGTACATTGTAAATGCCTTCCGAATCAAATTTGGAATAACTTAATATAGATACGTGAATGATGTCTAGTCTTATACTGTAATTGCCTAAACTCCAAACTGAGGAAAAGAATATGGGACATTAATAGCTCACCTTGCAAGTTTCTGCATATTTATCGTACTTGAAATGAACCCCTTATAACGTCCTTTTCTCTAATTGGGAGAATAGTGATGATATAAGTTAAAACTTTTACAGTGTTTAGATATTGCATGGAGTTTTAGAACTGAGTGGTTTGGGATATCATTTGCCTATACAGTGGAAGTGAAATTTTTAGCTGGAATGGTTGGACGAGTAACTTATTAGAGCATCCACACGGTTGGTGAAGCTAAATATTTAGCTATTTAGTACCTACAAAAGTCACTTTATCTATTTTACCTCTTCATTTTACAATACACCCAACATCAATGGATTTATATTTTTAGCTATTTGATTAAAATAATATAAAAAAACTCATTAAAATAAAATAAAAAATATCCACCACAACAACCTTTCATCTACCCACAATCACCTCCACCACCACTCCACCAGCAACAACCTCCATGTGGCAACTATAGCCCACGGCAAGAAACTACTTTACTTTAGAGAATGCTTTAAGATTTGCAAATGAATAATACTGATGGGTTGAGCTGGTCCTTTTATTTTTTATTTTTAGAAATTTGGATTGAATCAGGTTCGTATTTTGTACTAAAGAAACCCAACCGAACCTATGCCATTAATTTTTTTTTAAATGGATTTTTTAATTTGATTTATTTTATTATTTTAAAATTATTTTTTATGAGTTTGGAATATTAGGATTTTATTGTATAAAATGTAATCATTTATTGGATGCACTTAAATTGTCAAATGAAATGTTTATCTTATTTTTGTTTTAATTAAGCATAACAAAATAGCCCCTATATCTGATCATTGTGGATTGGAGGGTTGGTTTTTTGAGCTGCCACATATTGAGTTGAAGATTTCTCAACTCAAAGGGGTCGGGTTGAGTTGAAAAATATGCCAAACATGACCAAACCCAACACATACACACACTCCTATGCGTAAAAAGGTGTAATGGAGCAAGTGTTAGTCACAAGGTCATAGTAAATTTGCTGGCCTCTAGAGTCTAGACAGTGGCTCATATTTGCATGCAAAGAAAGTGGGAGTCAATTGGTTCAGGAACATGTACCAAGGAAAAATGATCTTAGATAGCTGTTGTATGGGGCAATTCCTTCAAAACATGTGGATTTCACACATCTCTGGGTTACTATGAAGGAGCCATTGCATACGTTTCCATAAGATACTACCTCTAAGAGAAGGGAGGTGCCTCAAGCCTCTAGGTGTAGCGATAATTATCTCTGTAACAACTTAATGGTGCACCCATCTCTCAGACAATGGACTCCGCAGGCCAGATGTGTTTGGGATCCACATTCTCTGCAGGAGATATCCCTTCGTAGTTGTAGGTTACTAGTCTCATGGGCTATACATTTAGGATTTTGAGCTTATGGCTCGAAGATTCCTTCCCTCCTATGGTGCTGATCCAACATAATTGGGCCTCACCTCTACACCAAACTATTTAAATGTTGGAAAAGGATTCTCTTTATTTGAAATTGATTTATTTTTCTATTCAGGATAAAATGTATTAAACTTAGGGTGAGTTTGGTTCAACTTTTTGAAACTGGGCTTTTTGCAAAGTGGGGTTTTCAAAAAGTGTAGTATGAAATTGGGCTTTTTGAAAAAACTAAGTGTTTGGTAAAAACTGTTAAAAAGTGTTTTTTGAAAAAACTGAGTGTTTGGCTAGCACTTATAAAAATAGTGGTTTGAGTGGTAAATTACCAAAAATGACAAAATGTGTATATATATATATATATATATAAAGGAGTTTATTTCATACTTAGTATCAACTTCTTCTTCTTAATAATAATAATAATAATAATTACTTCATGTTAATAATAAATGACTCCCTTAATAAAAGATTTTGTAAAAAAGTATTTGGCTTTAACATTTCTTTTTTCAAAAAGTGTTATGTCTACGACATTTTCACAATAAATTTTTACAATATTGTGAACTGAAGTTACACAAATATATTCTATTCTTTTAATATATTTATTGGCATGCCCCACACCCAACGACCAACCCAACCCATTTCCCTTTTCTTTTTCTTTTTCTTTTTTTTTTTCCTTCCATTTTTCCTCAGCCACAAGAGCCAACCCTTCACCTTTTGTCTTCTTTCTTTTTCTCTTTCTCTACTTTCCTCCACACATTCAGCCTCATAGCCCACACCCACGCACTTTTTCACCTTGATCTTCTTTATTCTTTTCTTTTTCTCTAAATTCAACCACACACAGCCCAAACCCACGCACTTCTTCACCTTGATCTTCATAGGTAGTTTCTCTTAATTTCACCAAAAATCTTCAATACCTCTCTCTCTTCATAACCCCAAAACCAAATGGGAATTGAAGTCAGATTGATGCATCAGAGCTCCTCCTCGTTACTCAACCTCAACCATGTCGGAAGATTCAGATCAGGTTGTTGAGAGTGAGATTGGCAATGGAGGTTCCGGCATATTGTAGCTATTATTTTCTGTGTTTGTCTTTTCAGTTTTCAGTGTATTTTGTGGTTAGTGAGATGAGGGTAATTTGGGTTATTTCTTGCATTTCCAACAATAATATTGATCAAAAGCGCTTTTGCGTTTGCAAAAGCTCCTCAAACCTGTCCGCACATTTTGGCTCAATTCTTTACATTTCAAAACGCAACTTTGTTGAGAAAGCACATTTTGAAACATTACCAAACACCTGACTTTCATTTTTGCTCTCAAAAAGTGCATTTTGGCTTCTAAAAGCCGAAAAAAATGGGTACTTAGAAAGTGTATTTAGTATTACTTCATTTCAATAATTGAAGTGTCACTCTAAATAGTATATACTGTACTATCCCCAATTAAATCTTTGTTGTGATTGACGCAGGTGGTCCAAATAATGGGGGGAAATGGGTATTTGTCCATAGTTTACAAATTATTCAACAAAATGCCTATGTTTTAAAACTATTTAGCAAAATATCTCTGTTTTTTAAACTCGATTTTAACAGAATCGAGTTATAGTTGGAACTCGACATTAGCAATAATGTCGATTTCTATGTATATTTTGCCACTTAATTTTTTTTTTAAATTTAAGTCAAACTCGACATTGCTAATATCAAGTTCCACTTAAAAATATACATAAAACTTGATTTTGAGGATATCGAATTTTATACAGAACTCGATTTTATTAAAATCAAGTTTAAAAAATAAGAGTATTTTGCTAAATAGTTTCAAATATTGTGAGTTTAACCAGTGTGATTGATTTAGATAGGCCAATTTCGTGTGATGTACAACAAAGAAGGCCCAGTTTGAGTGTATCTCAATCTGCTAGTCCTTCGATCACCCAATTGAAAATTAGAAAAGAAAAATACAAGAACAAAAACAAAAAAACAAAAAACAAAAACAACTAACACCACCTACATACACCAGCAAACTACACTAACAACGACAGCAAATAGGACAACAAGTCCATGCTAAAATTTGGAAGAGCCAATCCAGTTTTGCAAAGATTGACTCTTGCTTTGAAATGTCACTGTAGTAAGCCTACATATGACTTCATAGTTTGAACTCAGCCCAATAATAGAAATGATAGCTGCTGTGCATGGCCAATTAGCCATGGACCCATCCCTTGCGTGAGTCAATGCGTGACATTGTCAATGAGGCAATTAAGCCACAAACCACGTTGACCTGTCTACCAAATTTGATCCATTTTCTTTCATTCATTTCTTACCATGTCACTATAGATCACATTCCATCAAGAGCGAAAAGCCTTTTTCTTGGCACTTGGCCGCGTAATTCCTTTTTTTATTACTGATCATATTCATGTTTAAAACACAATCTGATTATAAGAAAGAAAGAGAGTGAGACAGAGATTAAAGCCAGTACGTAAGTAAATAGCAAAAAAAAAACATTAACGAAAGGAATGTCGGAAAGTTTTGTTGCGTTTTTTTTACTCTGCTTTTGATAATTTGTTAAAGAGGCAAAAACTATAAAGTTGAAGTTTGAACACATAATTACCCTCATAATTTGCAGCTGTCTTAAACACTTTCTTTGATAGCTTCCCATTGGATATTATGCTGCATGACACAAAAAAAATGAAAAATCCAATGTAGAAAAGCACAAAACGGAGTTCTCTTTTTAGAAGTTGAAAGACAAGAAGAAAACACCTTTCTCTTTATTGTCTAACTTTTCTTCCTCATTTCACTCTTGTTGCAAATCTAAAATCAAACATGAAAGATTTTGTGTTTTCGGTGCAGGAGTAAAAGTTGTTTGAGATTGCACTAAAAAATCAAATAAATAAAGTCGTAGTTTGAGATATTAGGGTCAGCTTTGATAAGAAATGTGGAATTATGTGTTACTAACGTCAGCTTTTTCATTCAAAGGTCAACTTTTCTTCCTAATTTGCCTGCAATTTGCAAGTGGTACAACCCGACAATCCACTTTTAATTGAATGAAATTGATTTGAAAGATGATGATTAAATGCCTTGAATACATGGTAATTAAGATTTTTTAATGTTAATCAAATTATTAAAAAGATAAAAGATGACAAATATGTTTGCTTCTGTCGGTCCACTCTTTAATATCCAAAACATTATTATCTAACTAGATTCAGTCAAGGGCCTTGTAGCTGAATTAGCACTTCTCCATGTATAAAGTGTTTTGAGGTTTAGGGGGAAAAAGGGCATTTTGCGCGTGCAATAATACTTTTTTTTTTAATTTATTTATTTTTTTGGTTTAGTATTATAATGTCTAAACGTGATTTATAAATAACCGTTTGTATTATTTTTTTTAAGAAAGAGGTAAGGTAACATGGAATAATGTTTAAAAATGAGATAGAGATAGTGTTTTAAGTTTTAGGTTGAATGGAGAAGATAAAGGAAAAAACCTAAAACTTAGGAATAGTAAATTACTCTTTTAACCAGTTTGTGTTTCTTAATTTAAAATTATTTGACTAAAAGTATGGGTATTTTAGAGAATTTAAGAATTTGTGTGAAGATATTTTAGTACATAAAATGTTGAAACTCAAACAGGGAATCGTGTTATTAACAGTAGAGATAGATAAGATATAAATATATAAATGCCCTTTTCATACAGATGCACTCATGCACGTGCAGTCAATAACCATGATGATTTACACACATACATAGTTATCCACTAATTTTGCATAGGATTATGATGCAAAAGCTTAGGCCTATTATCTCTCTCTCTCTCTCTCTCTCTCTCTCATGATGGTTTTTAAACCTATTGAGAGTGGATTATCCATTGTGAAGGAATAATCTAAACAATGTTGTGGGACACCCTTGATTTGGGAACCATAATAAAAAAGTTCCCTATACCATACCAATCTAAACAATGTGTTACTTGTTACATTGTATGATTGAACATTTTCAACTTTTTGTTACGCACCCTCTAAAGCAGCCAAATATTCAAATTTAGAAAGTAATTTGGGAATAAAAAAAATTGCAATAAACAAAGAGAGTAATTGGACATTCAAGTTAATCAATTAAGTTCTAGATTTTTTTATATAAACTCATATACCACATTTTCAAATTTTGGAATATCCCACAATAAAGGAATTATCATTGACATGAATTTGAAGTGTGTGACGCGCCTTAATGCTTGTGGAACTGGCATTTTTTATTTTTTAATTTCTGGTCATAAATATTTATAATAAATTTATTATTACTAAGATCACAAAAGAACAAAGAAAAATCCACCATGGAACCATGTGTTGTCGGTCGGTAGGTACAATGGAAGACTTGCCTTTGGCTTGCCTCTGCTATCCTCTGATGTTACACATGATTTATATAAATATGACCATTATACCAATGCCACTTGTCCAAATGCTGACCCCTTGATCATGAATCATGATTGCCACGTCAACAAAATTAGAGACAAATTGTATTTGGGTACAGAGGTCACCATACACATTTCACGTGTTACCGACCCCCATTGTCTTTCTCTAAATTTCTTTATTCTCTGCTAGCTAGGGACCCCCACTTGAAATATGGACTCTCTGTGAAAAAAGGAAAAATCAATTTTTTAAAGCTTACATGTGTGTGTGCTGTGTGCATAGGTATAAGGTATCCAATAAAAGCAAGATAGTAAAACCAACAAGGTGATTTTGTGGGACCCTCTAAAGTAAGATTAGTCAGCCACCGTACATATGGACACGTGTGTGATCAATGTTCCACGATTTTTGATTAGTCAACCTTGATTAGATCCTTGAGCCTAAAAAGGTTATGATATTGCCTACAAATTTTTATAATACAATTTAATGGAGCATATATATAACTAGTTGTGTCAAATTTTAAGGCCATTTCATGTGGGTCACAACCTAAGGGTCAAACTAAGCTATATAGGCACTTTATTTATTGAATTTATGTAGTGTATAGTGTTCCAATGTTGTCAAATTACATTGAACCCACAATACACACTAATCTCTATGTGTCTTTTTCTGGGTATTATTAGTATATGTTATGCAATATGCACATATTGCGTATGTGTATATGTCATTGTATGTCTCATGCACAGTGCTAACAAATGGGAGCTTAAGCAGTTAATCTACTCTTTGAGCTGGAATTAATATATATATTAGGGTGAGTTTGATGCTTAGATGGAAGACGAAAAAAAGGTTTTACAACCTTCAATCTTTTTAAATTTTATTCCTCAATTTTTTTTAATGTTTTTCTTGTAGAAACTATATAAAATGTTGGTTGAAAATCTGGTTTGGTTCAAAACTAAGAACAATGCTCGTTACCTTAATGGCTGTTAAAAATTTTGTGGCTCTAAATTTATTTTTCAAGAAAATGTGTTTTAAGCAAATAAGTAGACAAAAGGTATTATGGAAAATTAATAATATATATTTGGATTTTTAGAATTGAATAAGTGGTCTTGGAAACCTAATAAAAATCCAAGTTAAGTTTTATATTGTTTGGCAAGCTTTGAATTTAAAACCTAAACCCCTCACTTGGGAAATGCATTAAGAGTATCGGCTAATGTGATGCCTAAATGGGGGACCAAAGCATTGGTGAACATAGGTTGAATTGGAGAGGGAGAAGCCAAGTAATGTAAAACAATGCAAGTAACATAGGTGCAGACGACTTTTTTAATATAAAGAAGTGGTGTCTCAACTTTTGATCAGACTACTCTTACTTAATGAGACACTCTAAAAACCTAACGTGTAAATTATTAAACTTAAGGCTTATAAATTTACGTCACATCATAAACAAATGAACCGACCATCCAAAACTTGCCATGGGGGTAGGGGCGGAGCCAGGAATTTTTGTTTGGAGGGACCAAGTTGCAACTCTAATATATTTATCAAGACAACCCCACATACACATATACATACGCTCTTTTATTATATACACATTTTTTTATTTGATAAGTTATATATATACACACACCAAATAACAACAAAAAGAGCTTAGTAATTTCAATCAAAATTATGCTTGGTGGCGATCTTACATAAAATAAAATTCATTTTTACTATTTTTATAGTGAAATTCTTAAAAAATTTCATTTTCGATACAAATTATCAAATTTTATACTAAAGTAAGTAAAAAATCTTTCAATTGAACTAATGAAATTTTCAAAAACATGAATGATCCAAAACTTGGAAATATAAGTTAGGCTTCAAACATATTTGAAACTATCTTACTCTAATCCATTATGTAGTAACTAAAGAGACATTTCATGTATAGTTTTAGTGACATTATTTTTTTAATGAGTCAATGACTTGTTAATTGCCACATAACTGGTTGAAAAAGATATAGATTCAAATATGTTTGGTGACAAACTTTATCAAATATTTAATAGATATAAAAACATATTTTACAATAAAAAATAGAATTGTGAAAAATAATGTTATGTCTCTATAATTATTAGACCATTTTTTTTTAAGAGTATCATTGGACTAGATCAAATATTTGGGAGGGTCAACTCTTATTTTTTAAGACTAAATTTTGAAAATATTAAAAAAATTATATATATATATATTTAAAAAAATTTCAAAATTTGGGGGGCCATGCCCTTACACATAGCTACGCCCCTGCATGGGGGGGGGGGGTAGGTGGATGCTATCTTTGTCCATTAAATTGCATTACAACAGTTAGTTGCAGTGTGTGATAGGGAAAAGACTGGGCCGGCACGACTCACATGCAAACTATGCAAAGTAAATTGATTCAGTGACTGATCGAGCTTATCACTTCCTTCACTGTTGTTTTCTCTATAAAGCCTACAATGTAGCCGTCTTTTGGCTTCAGCTTCAGCGCAACAAGTGGCCGCCTTCACGGCCCTTCTCACCAGCAATGTCGACAACCTGCTTTAAATAGGAGACACATCATTGCAGAGGGAGATAGGCTTGAACTATACATTGTACTGTTTTAAGAAACAATTAAATTAATATTGTACTCGACAAAGATTTTTTTTTTTTTTTTTTTCCATCTAGCAAAGATATTTAAAACCATGTAATATTTACAAATGCATTTACCTTAAAAACACCATATGTTTATTCAACGAGCTTTTAATTTTTATATACAATTTTTTAAAATCACATTTTTTCAAAATGTAAATATAACTTAGTTCGTTTTTAGCAAAAAGATAAATAATATTTTTTTAAAAGAAAAAAAAAATAGCTAAAAAAGTTGATATCAAATTAACGGTACACTTAATCAAGAAATATAATAAATAATTTGTCCTATAAACCAAACGTTTTGAAATGAGGAGACAACGTGGTTCAATTCTTATCGAGGATTCAATTTGTTGAGCTTAGATTTGAAACATTAAAGTGGTACTATCTAATTCAGCACAAAAAAAAAAAAAAAAAAAAACTGGTACTAATTGCTCAGTGCATAAATAGCATGTTTACTGATATTTTGAATCTAGGTTGAAGGGAATTTATTAAGCCAGAGGCAACAGTACTCAAAGGGAGTCAAACCACGAAGCAATTCATTTATAATGGTCCCTCAAAGCTGACAAGGGTTTCAACTGAATCAACTATAATGATTCATGAAGGAACCCAATGTTCGAAAAATTTGTCGGCTAAAGTTTGAAAATTTTAAAAAAAGAAAAAAAAAAGAAGATAAAGAGCAAATATAAGTGTCAGAGAGAAGAGAGTGTAAGAGAGGCAGATAGAGAAATTATTAGTATAAAATTTTTTGTTGATGAACAATACCACAATAAATGTATTGAGGACCAGGTACCTAGCTATCATTTTCAAATATTTTAACAAAATGTTGAGCCTATTGCAAGGTAGTTTTAAGAGTCATTGGCCATATTTTTGTTGAAATGCTGTTTTGTGAAGCCTAATGCTAATACTCTAAAGTGATTAGAGAAATTTATAAGGAAAAAAAAAAAGAAAAAGATAATTACACTTTACTATCTGAACTATACCTTAAATTACAATTTGCATCATAAACTTTTAAAATACATAGTTAGCATCTTAAACTATAATCAGTTTTATACTTTGCACTCCATCATTAATTGAGAGTATAATTTAGATTGATAAAATGTAATTTCTCATTTGTTTTTAAGAAATTGAGAAAATGGACGATTTGATCTTTTCATGTGATGCTCCAAGATAATGGTAGAATTGACAGCAGAGTGCAAAGTATAACATGAGTTATAGTTTAGGGTGCAAAGTGTAATTTGGGATATAGTTTAAAGTAGTAAAATGTAATTTCCAAAAAAAAAAAAAAAAAAAAAAAGAGAGAGAAGAACAAGGTTGCCTTTGGCATTAGCTTAAAAATCTAGATTTTTTTATTATTTAACTTATTTTTTCTACTATTTATGAGTCCTATTGCACTTTTTTGTACTATTTATGAATCACACTGTATTATTTTAGCTACTTTTTAATTTTATTTACAGTACTTTCAATTAAAAAAAAATTAATTTTAACTAAATAAATTATTTTCAAATGGACTCAAAAAAGAGCCAACAGTGGTAGTTCTCTTTGGGATAAAAGAGGGAGGGAAAAAAGAAAAAAAAAAGAAAAAAAAAAAGAAAAAAAAGGATTTGTTTAGCAAGGAAGTAACTTTAAAAAGAGAAGGTTATAAATTTGGCAACAACCGTTACTGGAGCCCTTTAAGGCAAGAAAGCATTGGGTACGAACGGTAAGTCAGTAAGTGAAAAAAGTTGTCATCAGAAGTAGTTGGTTTTTACCAGAATTGTCAGTTCCTTCCAAAAGTAATCAGTATAATATATTACTTACAGCAACTTGCAATTTTGGCACATTGATTTAACCATGAAAATTTTATTTAACAAAAAAGCAAATTAAAGAACTAAATAAATGTCTCACGTGAAGAGGAACATCATGGAACTGATGAGACTGAAAATAATCATAATTGCTCATTCAAATATCCTAAGATAATGTTTTTAAAATTTTTAAAACACTGTTTTGCAATCATAATGCAATGATTTATTTGTGTCCTTTTTGTCCACCATTTGTGTTGTACTGATGGGCATAGCCAGGCTAGTGAGAGTTTCTGGTGTTAGAGCATTTTCAATGGTGTAGATAAATGCACTGTTTTAAAAATTAGACCGGATCGGTCAGTCAAACCGGTCCAATTGGGAATTGGGAGCCAGTTCAATCCGGTTAAAACCCTCAAAACCGGTCAACAACCAAAAAATCGGGCAAAAACCAGTTAAAAACCGGGGTTGAACCAAAAAAATTTTAAAAAACGATTCGATGATCGATTCGGTTTTTAAAACCATAGATAAATGCATAAAAATCTCTATAATAGAGAGTGGCACCATAAAAATAGTCTCCAATAGACTCTCTATACCCGAAATAGAGAGTGGCACCATGAACTTACATCTCTGCTTGGTTCTGTGTACATTGTATTGAAGGGCCATTTGGTAATGTTATTTTAGTAATATTGTTTAAGTGTTGTGAAAATATGTGTGAGAGAAAAAGTATTCTGGAAATATGTGTTGTGTTGTTTAAACAACGAAAACTGTTGTTTAAACAACACAACCAAATGCCCCGAACTTTCTGTTTTTTTTTTTATAACTTTTTTGTTTTTGTTTTTCCATGTCATATAATATAGCCATCTAATTGCACTAGATTTAATTGTGACTTCATGGCCAACAATTGAATCGAGTTGTTATCAAATGAATGCCATTAAACTAGAGGAATTAATGCTTCTTGTTATAACTTATAAGTTATAATTCCACATGTTTTGTGTGTGGTTCATTTTTGGGGCCAAAGAATTAATCCTCAAGGGTGTTAAAAGCACTATGTAGTGGGGGATATTTCCAAATTTGATCTATATTTACATATATTATGCACTTGGATGATTTCTTTACTCGGGTAGCAATTTTTTCTTTTCTATTACTTGTGAGTGTCTAAATTCTATATATCAGCTGTGGGAGGACTTTCGTCTCGGCCCCCAATCAGGTATTGTTCGCTTTGGGATGGGCAAGGATCGACCTACATCCCACCCGCACAAATTTGCTCAATCCCACATCGGAGAGAGACGCCTCCCACCCTTGCCTTATAAGCTTTTGGCCTAAGGAAGGGTGTACCACAGCATGAGGTAGCAATTTTTTAGACTTGCTCTACTTCACATGTGTAGTAGTGGTACACTCATCTTTAAGCCAAAGGTTTATAAGGCATGAGTAGGAGGCATCTCTCCCCGATGTGAGATTGAGCAAATTCTTGAGGACTAAGGCTCAATGCCATTTCCGAAGAGGACAATACCTGATTGGGGTCCGAGACGAAAGTCTTCCCACAAAAAGGCGCCTTTCGGGTTTAAGGGTAAACCCACCTTCCCCCTTCGACTGCCAATGAGGTCTTACGTGAAGGAATGCACTACCACAGTATGAGGTAGCAGTTTTTGAAACTTGCTCTACTTCGCAAGTGTAGTAGTGGTACACTCATCCTTAGGCCAAAGGCTTATAAGGCATGAGTGGGAAGCGTCTCTCTCTGATGTGAGATTGAGCAAAACCTCGAGGATTAAGGCTCAACGCCATTCCCAAAGAGGACAATTCCTTCTTGGGGTCAAAGATTCATCCCTTCCACACCAGCTACCTTCCCTTTTATTCTCCAAAAAGGTACTTCATGCATCGGATTTATGCATCATCCATTTCATAGTATATGGATTTCAACAATAATAGAATCTATAAATGGTGAGACGGATATGTATATATTCGATGAATGTGGTACTTAATCCATCCAAATATACCCTAAATGTAAAAATAAATTAATAAATGAAGCTTTGCGTTGTATTACCGTTTGAATTTAATCATTTTCCTGTCCAATTCAAATGGAATTGGGGATAAAGTATTGTGGCATTTCAATACAATAGCATTATTTAACACGCAAAAAGAAACTAAATTCAGATTTCATAGTTAGAGTTGTATGGAGCACAAAACCATGCTATATTCTAGAAAAATATTTCCCCTCATGTAGATTCTTTTTGCAATTACTCTTCCCAGAAGCTGTAAGAACTCTAATTATTGATGTAGTACGAAGTAGGAACAATGCAATGCCAATCAAGAGCATTTATCACATTGATGTTACGCTGCTGGGAACAATTTAAGTTGATTTATCATATTGCTATTTTTCACATTGCAATTTCTCTTCATATGTCATATGTGGATAATAAAGGCTTTTACTCGCCATAGCACAGATGTATTTGAACCTACAATGATTTGGACAGACAATTTATTGAGTTCAATAAATTTTCAAAGAACAAGCAACAACCATATCAAAGAACAAACCTAAAAAGTGTTAATGTAGATTATAAATATAATATGGGTTATGCTAAGGGGTGCCCTTAGAACATTGATTAATAATCCATTTTAGAAAAATTTTGACACCACTTTTATAGAAAATGAAAAAAACTGTCAAAACATTAATTTTTTTTTTCCCATAAAAACTTTCTTTAAATGGATTCTTAACCAATGTCCTAAGGGCATTCATTAGCATTTCCCATATAATATATCTGTCAATGGAAATAACTGAGGTCAGAGAAAATTTAAGAAGGGATGACATTTTAGCAGTTAGTCGTTACTTTTACTAACAAGTGGTACGAGAAATTATAAATTTTCTTTTAATTAGGTCAAATCATGTAGGGTTCTATTCCTGTTATAATAAAGTTCGGGGGCCAAAATAGGCATTTACCCATTTCGTCAAAATTTTTTAGCAAAATGCCCCTGTTCTGAAACTATCTAGCAAAATGCCCATATTTTAAACTCGATTTTCTAAAAAACAAGTTTCAATTAAAAACTCGATTTTTAGAAAATCGAGTTATGTGAAATCAAACTAAAAAAAAAAAAATCATGGAACTCGAGTTCCATGTAAAATTTCTCACATTACTCGATTTTCATGAAATCAAGTTTTTCTTTGAAACTCGATTTTCTAAAAATTGAGTTTTAAAACAAAGGCATTTTGTTAGATAATTTCATAACATGGGTATTTTGCTACATCTTTTTGGCGAAAGGGGCAAATGCCTATTTTGGCCAAAGTTCGGGTTAAATTTATTTTGATTTAAACGTGTCACTATCTTTTAAAACCCATGACAAGTTTGTATGAATTTTTTTTTTTTAAAGAGTTTCAATCTATGACGTTCGCTCTTAATGATAACTCTTTATCATCAGACCAAGACATCAATCGGTTTTTGGTGCAGGCGACGATCTCTTATTCAACTATCAGAGACTTTACCTAATTAAGCTAACTGGAACTCACAAGTTTGTATGGAGTTGAGTCTACCTACGAAAAAATAACCTATGTGTATCTTTTTTATTTTTTATTTTTCTAAAATTAGTAAATTACACAAACTAATTAAATAATAACAGGGTCAAAAATCTTATAGCTCAAATGATATCTCCTAGTATTTTTAGCAAAAATATCTTGTGTTCAAATCTTGCCACTTCCATTGCTTTAACTATCATATTATCAACAAAAATTATAATGGTGAAAATCATGATTGTCAAAATTGTGATCTGGATCATAAGATCGCACGATTTTACGATCCCATCTCACCAAAACATTTAGGATCGCACTAAGATTGTAAAAATGGTAGGATCGTACATAGGATCGTATGGGATCCTACCGATCCTACCAAAAATATAAATTTTTGGTTTTTTTCTGGAATAAATTTTTTGTTTTGATGAAACTTTAAAGGTTTTTATTTTTTTTATGTTGTGATGGTATGACTTTTTATTTTTTAATTTATAAAATTATGTTAACCTAAGCAAATGTTTTCTAGTTTTTAGTTTACTTGTAATCAAAATGAAGGAATGCTTCATTATTTCTAAATGAAAAATTTGATGTTGGCTTTGCTGCCTTTTAAGCTATAATATTGTTAAAATTTATTTGATCAATATACTAATCTGTGTTCTAATATTACTAAAATATTTTTTTATATATAATTTTATCAATTACGCTTGTATTTGTATATTGATTGATTGATTTTTTTGAGCATGCTCTTTAATTGTTGCTGAGTGGTATAACTTGAATAGTTGAGTGTGAAATTGTATCTTGATGTCTTTTGCAGCTCTAGTATACAAATATATAATGTCTACATAGATGATGATTATTAGGAATTTAGGACGGTGGTTATAAGAACCTTAGAATGAGAATAATTAAATGCTCACTTCACCTTAATATTCATTTTGCTTTTGGATTGCATATTGTAGTTAACTAGTTTCCATTTGCTAACTTATTTTGGATTACAAACTTGGAACTTAGAACTTGTAAAATATTTTCCATATGTTTTGATAAATATTTTGGTATTTGGTTGCTAATTAAACTTTTATTGAACTTTTTAGATACATTGGGTCAAAACTTAAATATATTTGTTTCGTTAGTATAGATATAGCGATGTATGACATGCAAATTACATCAAATGATGCAAATTTAAGTTTTTTTATGGATGAATTTATAATTTACGTGATTATTCAATATACAAAACAATTATCAATGTGTTTTTTGCTTTAAATCTAAAAATATGTAGGATCTTACAATTCACGATCCGATCTTACGACTTACGATCTACGATCCCACTTACCTTCAACGATCCTACGTAGGATCCCGATTTTGACAACCTTGATGAAAATCAAATATTTCCTATTACAAGATTAATGCAACTTAAACATTCAAATCAACAACTACAATGAAAATGAAAAGAAGATTTGTATTATGAATCAATTTTCATTTATCATACATTGTATCTTATATGATATATGAGCACTCTATCTATACTACTATTTAACGGGCTTCTTCTGTTTGGGATCCTCATTTTTTTGGTTAAAAAAATTCCCCTAGACTCCTATGTTTAAGTAGAGACAAAATTAAAGGACAATTTGGTAAAAATACAACTCTAACTCCCACTCAAACATTGCCTAAAAAATAGGGTCACTCTCCTATTGATTTTCAAATTATTTTATTCACTTATAAATTAGATTCTCAAAATAAAAATTATGTATATAAAATAAAAACATAGTTTTTTTTTTGTTAAGTATTATTAAAAAAAAAATTATGTGGTTGTAAGCTACCAAACAACATCATGAAAGTTGCTTTGAATAATGAATAGTGGATTAGAATAAAGAATTTGATTTTTGCATGAAAGCATTCCCATCCCTGTATTGGAAAACATATGCATTTTGCATCCCAAAGCACTACATTATTTATTTTACATTCCTACCTAACACTAAATCTACATCCTATTTCAATTTTATATCTTATCACATTAAAATAATACTAGCCTCATCATACGCGCTTCACACGTGCAATGAGGCTTTTTTTTTTTTTTTGGGTGTGTCATAATTTTTCTTTCATATCAATTTGGGGTTTACACATTTGTTCATTAATATCATGCATTTGTAAACTACTGATATATCCAGAAGTGTGACGAGGTTAGCTTAAAAAAAATGAACACTGAAATGACACTTCCTAAGTGGATTTGTTCATTTTTTGGAGTTAGTCTTATGACACTTTTGGTTATATCAATTGTTCGTAAATGCGTGATATTAATGGACAAATATGTAAACTCTAAATTGATATGAAAGAAAAATTGTGACACTAGAAAAAAAAAAAAGCCTCATGGCACGCATGAAGCGCATATGATGAGGTTAGTAACTTTTTAAAGATACACACATATATAGTATTTTTGTTACAAACCAGAGAAATAGAGCATAATAATCTCATATACAGGAACAGGATGCCATTTCATTCTAACATTTGCGTTTGCTACCAACCCATGGTGTGCATTCCACCATTGAGCAAGAGTTTTGTTTTTTGTTTATAAAGAAAGAAAAAAACATTCTTATTTTGTATAGAACAAAGTTTAACTACAAAATTGGTTGTAGCCTTAAACTACAACCTTACTGAATATCATTAACATTACTACATATTTTGAAAATCTAACCGTTGGATTACATGTTCTTTACGCTCTTAATACATATGTCAAATTTTGTGACAATCTGATATTATTTACTATATGATCTTTAAGATTATATTTTTTTTAGAACAAAATTTAATTACAAAGTTGGTTGTAGCCTAAGGCTACAACTTTATTCAATATCATTAACATTACTACATATTTTGAAAATCTAACCGTTAGATTGCATATTCTTTACGCTCTTAATGCATATGTCAAATTTTGTGACAATCTAATATTATTTACTATATGATCTATAAGATTATATTTTATGCATAATTTTAAACTACAAAAACTTACGATTTAAATAATTTATTGATGACATAGCTATTGATCTTTAATTTTCTAGAAATTTTGCAAGTATAAAGGATATAAGAAGAAAATGTAATCCAATGGTGGATTTGTCAAAATTCACCTCTAATAAAAAGATATTGAGTAAAGTTGTAGTCTTAGGATACAACCAATTTTGTAGTTAAACTTTGTCCTTTTTTTATACAAGATAAAAATTCTACTCTAGCCTATTCTAAGTGTATATGTATGTAAAGCTCCCTCCTGAAGTGATGGTTAAAAAAATAGGAAAAAAAAATGCATTCTTAACACTCTTAATCGTGTTGCTTCAATTAAAGTTTTGAGGATAATTTCAAAAATTATTTTGCCATCTTGAACGATTTATTTGCACTTTTTAAACCAGAACCTCATCAAGATGTTAATATGTTATCACTTATCAACACTTCTTGAGTTTCACAACTACAAAAGCAGTATTTGAATCTTGAAATGGCCTTTTTTTAGTATTATGAAATGGCGTTTTTATTCTTTCAAAAGAAGTGGCACTGTTAGTGTTAGACACTTCTTTTAAAAGAACAGCGAATACAAAAATGACTTTTTAAACCTTTTTTTTTTTTTTTTAATCTCATATAAAGAAAACATAATTATTTGAAAAAGCATCCCAATGTTATTTGAAAATACGATAATCAAATAGAAATAGCCTTGTAGGCTTGTAGCCTAATGAATTATTCTGCGAAAGTATTATTTTAGGTATTCTTGTAAAGCATTGTTTTAAATATCATATTAAAGTCACTTTCAACTCATTTTTTTTCGTCCCTTAAGTAGACAAAAGCTTTTTTCCCCACTAATAAAATTCTTAAACAAAGATTAATACCTCAGCTAAAAATTGTAAGCAATGTGACAAAGCAATTTTGCACGAGCAACAACAAAAAAGTTGTAAATTAGATGGATTACCTTTCTCAAAAAAAAAAATTAAAAAAGAAAGAAGAAGATTGATATTACACACTTTCTAGGAATGAAACTTCTACATCCCCATTTGTTTGGTTCGTTGTATTGAGTATCATCTATGTAGCAATTTAGGCGTGCAGAAGAGATAGCACCATGCACGTTTCATTTTCATGAATATATGTGTGACTTTTTGGTTCTTATACAATAAAATTTTAATACCCCACAAGACCACAATGAATCACCAATTTGTGAAAGGAATAGTTTCTCAAAAAAAAAAAAAAAAGTTGTGAAAGGAATAGAAAGAACACGTTCCCACAATTACCATTACCTAAACATTTAAAGCTACATGGTACATCCCATCAAAAAATAAAAAGCTACATGGTACAGATTATCACATGTCATGGGCCACACCCAAACTACAACCTTTTTGATAAGACCCAAACTACAACCAAGCTATCTATATTATTGCCCCAATTTTGATATACTAGAATTTCTACCAACCGGCATCCACCATAATGGGGGACCCCTTCATGACTAATCAAACCTAGAGAGAAAGTTCTTCATCAAGTTCATACCAATCGACCCCAAACCCAAAGTACTTGATCCAATGGAGTAAAGATCAATATAACAAAGTAGCTAGCAATTATAAATATTTTTTTGCTTTTTCCCTCATTCAAAATTGAGCAAGGTTTTTATGCAAATTGAGTTGCAGAAATTTTTATGCAACTCACTATGTGGTGCTTAAAAAAATCATCCGCCTGTATTTATACTTTATAATCATATGACATTTTTAATTAGTCATGTGACTTACTTAAATAATACATGTAGGTGAGTTTTTTAACCGTGACGTAGTGGTTTGCATAAAAACTTTGTCCTTAAAATAGCACTTTAAACACATTATAAACTGATTTAGAATATAATAATACCAATTTGCCATCTCGCATAATGTAGTAGAAACAATTGGAAGATCCTATGAACTTTATGCATCAAAGAAGGCCTTTTTTTTTGCTTGTATATACAAAGTTGTTTCTTGAAAAGGAAAAGAAAAAAAAGAGTAAATTTGCCTATTGTTCTTGTAATCTGAATATTTTCTTTTTCACCAATTGCTTGATAATAACCAAATTTGGTAACCAAGACCCATCACATAACCCATCTTGTTGCAAGTGAATCATACCGATATGAATTTAGAGGATATTTTTATTGGAAGATGTGTGAGGGTTGCCAATATATATGAGATTTTGACATTTTGTTTGAAGGCTTTTTGATTTTTTGTTTAGGGATGATAAAAACTCTTAGTCTTATCCCATCTGCTCCTTCTTGTCCTACATTGATTTTTCTTGTCTTGAAAAGGTGACAGGACAAAGACGCATTTTACACTCCCGAATGCCACCGTGAATGTGTGTACAAATATATTTTTGTTTAAATAGGATATTTGGATAGCTTTATCTTGAAGTTTTTAAAACTCTATTTAATTATTTTGAAATAAGTGGATCGGATTTTATCATATTATCAACATTTAAATAAAATATAGATTATCATTAATTTGGTATCTATTTAAATTATTGATGACATGGTAAAATCAAAATTACTCATTTCAAAATGAACAGATAAGATTTTAGAAACTCTACGATAAAACTACCCTAAGATCTCTAGAACATTTTAATCCATTTATGGACTGTAGAAAGCAAGCAGGAGGGGGAGGGAAACAAAAGGAAAGAAATTAATTTAAGAAACATTAAGGCAAAATGATTATGATTTTTTGCTTTTCCAAGTTTAAAGTGATGATTGTAAAGAGCGCGTGGGAGTAAACACTGCTATTAATAAGACATAATAATCATGAGAGAACTTTTTTGCTTGGTCATTTTCCTATGCATCTTTGAGTATTGGTCAAGCAAATATCAGTGCAAGGACCTGCAAGTATGCTCATAGTATCACGCAGGTTTCAGAGATAGCTTTCATGTTTCCTGTGACAAACAAAAGTGTACAGATTGCCCTAAAAATTATTCATCACCATTTTCAATCTTTCATCACTGGGCATGAAGAAGCTGCTGTGTGTGAAAGTGAAAAATGGACACATACACTTGCTAACATTATGACAAATCAAACTCACGCAACCTTCTTCCCAAACAAAAGGGGGTCATGATAGGAATTTTCATCGGTTGCAACAGCATACCATGGGTTACAATCATGATTATGTTAATGTGAATATTCATGTGTTCAAATTTGCTTTGAATACTTTTATTCCGGCTCTAAAAGAATAACATCTATCTTCCATATGATGCTATATTGTGCTGTCTTTAATTAGAAACTAGAGGGATAGACTTGGAGATACACATGTGTGCAAATTTGGAAGGGCTGCTGTGCCTTTTAAATATTTTGAGAAACTAATAAACTATTTGAAAAGTTGAGGATAAGTCCCTCCAGAACATGACTTTTTGCATCAAACAAAGTTAAAGCTAAGTGTTCATTTAATATAGATTATTTTTATTGAGAAGATAGCACAATCAAATGAGTTCGAAAACCTTAAATTCGTGTAGGGTTTCGCTAAAACTTAGATGAAATTTGTATCCAAAAATCATAAATCGACCCCAAATTAAGAACCAAACCCTAATCTCAATCCCAATCTCATACTGTCAAAATTTGACTTGAGGGGGCGGGGGGTTGGGGGGATTAATATATGATACACATATTTATGCATGTGTATGTGAATATATATGTCACATGGTTCACATTATATGTCACATACATTGATACACATGTAATATTTGAGGCTAATTTAAAAAAAAAAAAAAAAGTCATTTATTTAAATTACTACATATTTTTGAGAAGATTATTCTAATACTTTTGTTAAAATTATGAAAATAAATCATAATCAAATCTTTCCAAAAAAAAAAATATGATTAATAACTTCCATTACCCACATATAGCATAGCTTCAAATGATTTTTCTTAAAGTTTAGAGAGAGAGAGAGAGACATTTATTTAAATTACTACATATTTTTGAGAAGATTATTCTAATACTTTGTTAAAATTATGAAAATAAATCATAATCAAATCTTTCAAAAAAAAATTATGATTAATAACTTCCATTACCCACATATAGCATAGCTTCAAATGATTTTTCTTAAAGTAGAGAGAGAGAGAGAGAGAGAGTACATTAAATTTTCCATAAATTAAATATATGCAAAAAAGATGGTGAAGAAGTATGACCTTGGTTGTAACTAACTCCTCAATATTTGGCTTTTCCATAAAAAGATTGATTTGACTTTTCCATAAAGGTTGATAATTTTTTATTTTTAATGTGGTAAAAGTTTGATTTTTTTTTTTTTTTTTATGGGAAAAGTTTGATAATTGGTTGACTGCAATTTATGAATAGATTTTAGCCTAGATATTAATTATAACAAAACATCATATATTGATAAATAAATAGTATGCGAAGATATGTGTACCTATATTTGATAATGAAACCAAAACTTTTGTGGTTGTCAATGGTTTTACCTTCCAAAATCACATAAAATTGATCAAATTGGAACAAAATAGTAGTAATAAGAGTGAGAGGATTAAACTTATTAAATGAGGGGATAAAGTCTTCATCTATTGAAAAAAAAAATTGATACATGATTGAATGTCATTTACACGTGTTAACACATGAAACCTGTGGAATTATAAAGAGAAATATTATATATGTTTACAATATTTTTTTAACACTTTCACAATAAATTTTAAGTGCTGTTACAGATGAATAAAAAAATAATTTAAGTAATGAATTTAAATTAAAACTAATAACAATTTACAATCTATAATTTGTTGTAAAAATATTATAAAAATGTTGTTGACACAGTATCATAAAATGATCTTGAAAACAAACTATGATAAAATTACTAAGTGTCTATAACATGTTTCCAATAAATACATATATAAACAAAAATTGTCTATAACATGTACACCCCAATTACGACCAATTTCTAAGAAATTGTTTAGAAATGCTCACCTGACTGAAGTATAGCTTCCAAGAATTTATTTAGTCGTGCACCCTTGACTGAAAGCTGTCTTATTTTCAAGGAAGAGTTTCTCAAACGTGTAGAATAAGACTGGCCATAGTACAACACCCTGTAGTTTGTACTTTGTACTGTGCTCTTCATGTCACTTTGAATATTCTTTTAATTTCCACCTTACATATTGAATTATCATTAATCAATTGAACCCAAACAAAAAATCAAAATCAAAATCAAAATTCAACCCAATTATTAGTCTTTAGTTCTATTTCCTTTTTTGACTTTGTGAAACTTATTAATTAGTATAAGTTTAGTACACAAAGTTGGAGGGTTGGTAATTATCATTAATCGCCAGCTATAGTATAAACTTCCTTATTGGTCATTTACAACGTGTATATAAGTCTCATTGTCACAGGTCACATAAATGTTTATTGCCAGCAGCATCATGTGCCAGCTATATCCCAATTTTCCTAACCCCATTTAACTTTCACAACACAAGTGGCCGAGTCTCATAATGCCTTATTTAGTGAGAAACCACATTTACCCTTTTCTCTGGTTTTTGACTGCTAGGATAAATTCATAGAATTTATTCGTATAACGATTCCGTCTCCCCTCGTAATGATTGGTAAAGACGGCTAATTTTGATTTTTAGTGTAGGCGAAATTTGTATTCCAGATCTCCTAGAATCTGGATTTGATTTAATTATATCATATGTATTGCTTTTCAACCACATTTCTTTTTTTTGGTAATCTTTCAACCACATTTCAATACTTAGAGATAAGAGAATCAATCAGAGATTATAATATATAAAAATGAAAACCTTCATTAGGCTGTGTACCATGCTTGACATACATAGAAAAAGAACTAGTTAGTTTAGAAGAAAAGCATAAAATGAAAGGGAAAAAAGACAAGGATGGATTCACATTTCACACACGGGTAAGCCGACTCAGACTAAATCGACCGGCCTTGCCCGCTAATTGCGCCTGCTCGTGTGGGGACAAATACAAAAGGAATGCCACTGTGGCATTCCAATAAATTTGACCCATAAAAAAAAAAGTCATAAGGTGCTGTCACATTATAGCACCATAAAATTGGAAAAACCAAATACGTTTTTCCATGTAAACAACCTCTAATTTATACACCTTTTAATGCCTAAATAAAGAATCTAACAAATGCAGCACTTAATTTTGAGTGCAATAATAATCTATTTTATAAAAAAAATAAAAAATTTGAGTGAAATATTGAAACATATAAAAGTATTGAATATTGAAAATGACTTAATAACTTATACTTTTTCCATTAATCTCTGAAAATTATACACTCTTATAACAAAACTTTATGAATAAAAATTAAAACAAAACTCCACTCATATCTCTATCTCTGCTAATTTAAGCAGAGATATTTAAATAGATAATTAGTACTAATACAACCTATTGCTCCATAATAATAATATTAAAAAAAACTAGCCGATATTACTGTTGTAACCGGTTCAAAATCTGCCGAGAAATCGGCAACGGCGACAACAATCACTCATTCCAAAGAGTCTGTCACTCACAGTGACTCACTCATAGCACCACAAGAGGGTCCAAACCAAACAAAATGTCTTCAAAATAATCATCACCTTGGTTCATCGTTGTCGACGTTGAAGTAGACCCCAAACTATCACCGAATGACGCACCGAAATCGTCCTTAAATATATCGTCCGGTATTGGGTCATCAAAGAAAAGAGGGGGCTCGAAAAGTACCGGCAAATCGGGTGCCGAAAAGTTGAACGCATCGTCGAAACAAGGCAAGTCGAACGGCAAAAAGTCACCCAAATCATCGGACACACTCGTTTCGCCTTGACATTCTTGAAACATGTCCTCAACAACCAGTTGTTGTTCATGTTGTTGCTGTTGGGGTTCACTGTTCGGTACCGGTTCGTGAACCGGTTCAGGTTCCTGTTTCGGCGGCTCGGCTTCTTCTTCTTCACTGGACTGAGTTCTGTATTGAAGCACAGAGGTCGGAGAAGACAGGTTGTGAAACTCATCGCCCGAGTCGTAACCCGAAACGGAAGCGACATTGATTTCGGGCTTTTGTTTCGGAGGTGGCGGTGGCGGTGGAATAACGAAATTCGTTAAAGCGTCAGGGCCACGGAGTTTAATGGCTGCATTATCATAAACCATGGCAGCCTCTTCTGCAGTCTCGTAAGTCCCCAGCCAAAGCCGTACACGTCTCGCCGGATCTCGAATCTCGGCCGCCCATTTTCCCCAAGGCCTTTGCCGCACGCCACGGAACTTTCTGCCGTTCGGCGGAGTAGTAGTAGTTGAAGAAGCTTTATTAACCGGCCGGACCTTTCTGCTAGGACTGGCCGCGGACTCAACCGCGGGTCTTTTCCTCGGGTTCGATACCACAGCGGCTTTGCAGCTGGTTTCGATGTTGATCTCGTTCACGTACCGCTTCACGCGCTGCCGGCGGAGGAAGAAGTAGTTTTCTTGCTCTTCGTCGCTGGATGAGTCCGTGGCATCCGGGTCGGTCACGGATATCCGTACAACTCTGGGCTCCATATGTTTCCGGCCATCGGAGACCGCTTTATGTGGCTTTGTGTGCTTTTTGGTCACGTTCCGGTGTTCTGTGTACTTGATTGGACATAGGATACTTTGGTCCATTTCTTTCTTTTTTCTCTCTGATCAGATTCGGACTATTCGCATCGAAAGGAAAAGCGAATGAAAGAATAAAGAGGTTCAAGAAAGCCTAGGAATCGTGAACAAGAAGACTAAATAGATAGAAAGATCAGCACTCAGCCAAAAAAAGATTTACTTGAAAGCAAACAAGAGACTTTTTGTGATAACCACAGAAGAGCTCTAATGGAAAAAGTTTTCCAGCAAGGCAGAGACTTTAAATGGGTTTGCTCAAGGAAACCAAGAAAGGAAAGAAAATAACGTATGATTCAGAGATATACACCTGCCTTGGATATCAAGGATCAACAACTATGTATAGACTTTCCTTGATACTCTTTACCCGTTTGGGAAAAATACGAGTTTTTTATCAAAATTTGGAAGGGAAATGAAAATCTTTGCTGTTTAGAAATCAAACCCACAAAGTACACAGAGAAGATGAGAGATTTGAAGTTTGCAGTGTGTAAAGAGAGAAAAAGATTCTGTGACAAGAGAAATAGTGAAGTAGTTGTACAAGATGGTGAGTATGAGAAGCCAAAGCAAAAAGAGTTCAGTTGCGGTGGAAACCGAAACACTGAAATTGCTGTTTTATAGGATCCCAACAGCCGAAATTGTAAAACCCAGGATACTAAAACCTTTATTGACATTAAATTAATTAAAATATTCAATTTTATTTTATCTTTTTTTTTTTTCAAAAATAAAAATTCAAAAATGTGGGGGTAGGGTCATATTAGGGGAGCTAGTGGGTCGGGCCAAAGATTCCGGTTGAAAAACCAAAAGTGATAGTGTGCGGTCTGCCGCATCCCGATGATGGCTTAAGATCATGACACGTTTTAATACTTGACTCGTGGCAAGATCTGGGCCAATGATGTATCATCAGACGGGGCTGAGTCAGCATATGACTCATCTCGAACTCTGTGATGGCCAGTCACGTGAGGCCCAAGATACCCGGCCCTGTCAAATTTTTTTTGGTCAAAATTTTAGTTTCTGACCAATTAAGAAGTCTCTACCCATAAAAAGACCTATAATTACCTTGTATGAATGTGTGGTTAATTAAGGTAATTAATTGACTTTTTGGAGGGTATTTTAGTAAAATAACCAATGTGTGAAGACAATTCATTTTGTGCTGGCTCGGTGGGTGTTAACATTTTTAACCCAAATTTTTTTTAAAAAAAAAGTTTTTGAGTTTTGATTATATTTGTTCAGATATTTTTGAACTTTTTAATATTTACTTTTTACAGCTAGAACTAACGTGGCGGGCAACCTAGATTTCGCCGCCATATATAATTTGGTTTTGTACGTCTCCGGGTAATTTCTGTGCTCTTTGTTCCTTCTTCCGAGATATGCTAAGCTCACGCGCCCTTAAAGGCCGTGCCATTTATGGTCCTAATTCCCAGTACTATTTTCCACACCTTAATTACAGGTATTAAATATAGTGATTTATATATTTCCCTTAAAAAAAATAGTAGTTTTGAATTGATTCTTTGTATTTCTAAAATTAATCCTAAAATTTAAGGATAAGAAGGTTTATAAAAGTTAAATCGAGAAATTTAAAATTTAAAATTCAGATTGTATTAATTTGGTATTTTTAAAGATATTAAATTAGTACTTCAATTATATACCTATGATTATAACGTAAAAACAGTTGCTTTTTTTTTTTTTTTCATAATATAGAAAAAAAGCTTTTGGACTTGCTCATAAGACTAGTGAGTTGTAAGAAGGCTATTTATTTATTGGTTCATGTTAACGGATGCATTTAAGGCAATGGTTAACAATTCACTTTAGGAAAAATTTTACACTATTTCTATGAGAAATAGAATAAGTTGTCAAAATATTAATTGTTTTTTTTTCTTTTCTCATAAAAACTTTCTTAAAATAAATTGTTAACCATTGCACAAAGGGCATCCGTTAACATTTTCCTTATTTATATTATGCATTTGCTTTTTTTTACATTTACAACTATAGATAACCTTTTTTTTTTCATGTTTGGAAATTACCATAACAAAATTCTATGATAAATATATTTAGATTTTTAATTCGCAGTAGAATTTGAGCAACTTGTAATTAAATCTAAAAATAACTTTTTCATAAAAGTGTGTTTCTAATACAAGATTAATATAAAATAATCACTTAAAATTTTTATATTAATCAAATTGAAATCTACACAAATTTTAGATTTACTCAGTAAAATTCAAAGTAATGAATTCAAAGCTTACAAATGATAGCTCCTTTTCAATTTTCATTTTTATGTAAGAACTTTGAAAATTACTGATTTTAGGTCCTTCCCTTTTTACAAGACTAGCTAGACGTATTCAGATTCTAATTGATCCAAAAAATGGAAAATTCGGTTTTAATCTTTTTCATTGTGCATTAGGAAATATAATCTTTCTTTTTTTAATTTTATTACAACATATTAAATATACCTTTGCAACATCAAGTTAATTTGATAGTTGATATCTGCTCTCAACACAAAACTTAGCTACTAATGGATCAATTTCATGTAATAAGTTTAGGATAGAGCTTAACTAATTTTGATTATTGAATTTTATGCTCATAGTATACAGCAAATTAAACACAAATAATTTAAGGTTTGGTTAATATATGTCTTTAGGGCATTCATTAATTATTCATTTTAGAAAAATTTTTAGAAAATATTTAAAAAGTTGTTAAAAAAATATTGGAGGTAAACCAAACCCAAAAAAGTTAACTACTTTTTCATTTTTTCATAAAAAAGTTTTCTAAAATGGTTTATTAATGGATACTCTAAGTGCATATGTTAGTAAAATCCTCATTTTAATAAGATTCTATAATTTTTTACAAAAGCTTTATTTGACAATAATGCAAAAGGAAAAAAACTAAAATATTTTGACTTTTAGTTGACGTTGTATTATTTTATCATATAAACTTATGAAACCTCACAATTTTACACGCCATTATTCTAATATATATTTTTAATTGAATTTAAATTCTATTTATATATTAAAACACTCCATTAAAATTTTTCCACATCATATTTTCTTTAAATAGTGAAACAGATAATCTCATATACATTTATAACCATAATAAATGACTAAATATAACTAACATAATTTCCAAATTTCATATTTATAAATAAAAAGAAAAAGAAAATTATATTTTCTAAAAATTTTCATGTATTACACAAGATACTAACTAGTACCAAGAATATGAATTCATAAGGCCGATATCTCACAATAAATATTTAAATTAAATCTTAAAATTATAGTTATTTTAACCCCCGAATTTAATGTTCCTTATTTTACAAAAGGAAAAGAAGAAGAAAAATTCCTACAATGTTTGACTCTAGATGGGATGATCTTGAAAATGTTTACGTTTGAAGTTTTAGCAGAATTACTTTGTTCTAATTGAGTTGAAAATTAAGTAAAACAAACAGGCTTCCTTTTATATTGATTTATGACTTTGACAGATCAAACAAAACTTCTTTTTGTCCAGGAAAAAACAGTAGGAAAAAAAAAAGTTTCAAAGAGACAAAGACTTACTCAGATTTTGAGAATTGTAGAGAGTTAATTTAGTGGTCATAATACGAGCTACGTTTAGTGGCGCGTGCAAGCCAAATAGTCTTTCTCAAATCTCACCTCGTCGGTCTGGTATTTTTTTTTTTGATGGGACGTCGGTCTGGTAAATTAGTTAAGTTAAAAAAAAAAAAAAAAAAAAAAGAAGAAGTAATTTTCCATTAAAATTGTGCCACTTGTCAAATCAAAATCTCCAAAAAATTTTTTTTCCACAATGCACAATATTGGACATGATGGGCGTTGTAGACACCGAACGAGTGGGGTCCCAAAAGTGTGTGTGTGTGTGTACGGTGAGATATTCATTAATGTGAATCTGCGATTCGATACAGAGAATTAAAGTTGATGGTTTCTGCAGTTAATTGGTTGGGTTCATCAGTGGGTGACACTTAATTTACATTGTGAATAATTACAACTTTTGCATTATACAAAGACAGCTTAGAATGAAAAATTATATATGGACATTTTGTACAATTGTACATGCATTATACAACTTTTGCATTCAAGATTCATTACTGAAAACGGTAAGGTACTACTTTTATTGGTAAATTTATGGATTTACGTACGCGGTGAGCATGCACAGATCAAACTGCTTTTTTCTATATTTTCTTAAAAAAGGAAGAGAATTTAAGACCGACCAATTCTACTATCATTGTCACAACAATCTAATATTGTAGTAGAAAAAAAGAGAATGATGAATTTATGTGAATATAACCGGTAGCTAATTTGAATCTACACATAAAATAGTTGTTAGAAAGAATATAGAATTAATTGTAATCCTAAAAAAAGAATAATGTGTTTGAGTCATAAAAAAAAAGGGTTTTTTCTTTTTCTTTTTTTTTTTTTTCTTTTGCTAAAAAGAGGAAAAGAAATTTAAGTCCAACTAATTCTATACTCATTTTCACAATAATCTAATATTGATGATTATGAGTGGTAGAAAAAAAAATAATGAATTTATGTGAAAGTGACCGGTAACTAATTGTAATCTACACATAAGACAGTTATAAAAATAACTGTAAAATTGATTATAGTCATATAAAAAGAATTATGAGTTTATGTGAGTAGCTAATCACAATCTACACATAAGATAGTTGTAGAAATGAACGTAGAATTTATTGTAGTCCTAAAATAAGTGAATAACTCCACACAAAAAAAAAAAAAAGAAAAAAAAAAGCAGAGATTTTAGAATTTTATTGAATGTGTGTTACACTGAGCGGGATTTGCCAACTTCATGTTATCCTTATAGTTCACTAATTATTTGGTAGAATCTCTTTTATTCTTTCTATTTTAATGCTATTGCTAGGTATTAAAATTATAGGAATTAATTGTTAATTATTTTTAGTATAAATTGACACTTTTTAATGTTTCTAACGAAAATGTTAAGGGTTACCAACAAAACTGTTAACCTGAACACAAACTATACAAAACAATCTTCATTTCTCTTTTAGAATAGAAAAATAGGGCTAGCTAGTGTTATGTTTGCTCTCATATATAAATAAAAACACCTCACCTATAATTTTAATACATTTATAAACCCTTTCTTTTTATTCAATTTCGATTTTTTTTAGTGGATTGCACGTTCAAATATGGTCTATGTTACCTCCATAAATTGCAACTTTGTTATTTATTTTTATTTTTATTACAGAGTTTCAACCTATGGCGTCCGCTCTTGATAATAGCTCTTTATCATCACACCAAGACACCAATCAGTTTTTGGTGTAGGCGGGGATTGAACCTCAAATCTCTTATACAACCATCAGAGACTTTACCAGTTGAGCTAACTAGAACCCACTTTTGCAACTTTGTTATTGGCGTTTGAACATTGTAGGTTTTTTTTTTTTTTTTTTGAGTGCATAATTGAACCTTGGAGTTTAAATTCTATTTATGAGATGAAAAAAAATCAAATAAGCTCTCATTAATAAGGTAATAATTGAATCAAAATTTAACGTTCTAAATAACTTTTATGAATTCGCTGTATACTGACATATTTTGTTGATATCAATTACTAGCTAGACTATTCAGCAAAAAAAAAAAAAATTACGAGCTAGACTTCTGTGGCATACACTAGAAAACAGTCATATATATATTGAGTACAACTAGCTCTGTGCCTATGCCGCGTAATCTCCTGTTGTGATAAAGAAATTATAAGCACATAATTTGCTTTATTTTCTTTCCATGTATAGAACACAAAAATTAATAGTTTGTGCAGTGGTCATAGTTTTTTTTTTGGTTGTAATACACTAGATGAAACATATATGGTACGGATATACAAAACCATTACATTCGGTTCAATATTTTTTTTTAATAAAAAAGTGTAAAAAATTTCAGCATAAAAAATGATAAAATGAAAAATGAAAATAAACTTATGTCAGGATATATTCTGTACTGGTAATATACTTAATTATGTTATCTAAGTATATGATTCTAAAAAGAAAAAAAGTTATCTAAAGCAAAAAAAAAAATCCTTAATTATTATTCAATATTTTAAATATTTTAATTCATCTATAATCTATAATATATATATAGAATTGAAAATGTTTGACTTTTGATTGACCTCGTAATATTTCCTCAAAAAAAAAAAATGTTGACCTCATAATATTATATATACTACATGTGCTTTTGAGGTCATATAATTTTACATGTTATTATTTTAATACAATTGTTAATTAAATTTAAATTATATTCTATATTTAAACCATTAATTAGAATCTTAGCCCATCATATTTTCTTTAAATGTTTGAATATATAATTTTATATATAAGCATAATCATAATAAATGTCTAATACTGATTAATATATATATATATTTTCTTCTATATATAGTGAATGTCTATTATTACTTATTATAATTATTGAGTTTCATATTTAGTAATAAAAATAAAGAGTTTTTTTTTATTATATTAAATTTTTCCATGCATCATACATATTGCCACCTAGCATTTGTTATGTGTTCAAGGAAAATTAACATCTGAATGAAGGAGATATTGTTTATTATATTCCTTAATTTACTTTATTAGCAAAAAAGGTTGAAATAACAAATAAATCAATTATTGTCTCTTACTAATTATTATTACTATTTTTTATGAGTAATTATTATTACTATGATTTAAAATGATTTATTTATTGTTTATTTAAAATCATACACATATAATATGACATTAAGATCTAATCACCCAAATTATAGAAAAACCTTAATAGAGTAAATCAAATACTCAAAATATTATAATAAAAATATGAAAATGTTAATTTTGATATAAATAATAAAACATGGAATTAAAAAGATTAATTTTAATAATTTTATTTTAGTATATATTAACATACATTGGCACAATATAAACAATTATAATACTGATAAGAATATTAAAATGTTGCTAATTTAAAGTATTTTTTATAAGTATAATACTAGAAACATCCAGTATGTGTAACATCCTGTATAATATGCGTATCTTTCTATGGGGCATAGTGGTTAGAACAAATTAAACGAGTAGTCCAAGGTTTGGGCTTAAAGGTACGTAATTCAATTAAAAAGTAATGGGTTTAACACTTTATAGGATTATTAGGAAAACTACTATAACATGGGAACCATAAAAATAAATTAAAAAACTAAAATAAATTAAAACAAAGAAATTTTTTAAATCAATTACTCGATTTTTCGTGTCTGATAATCTAAGATGCAATGGAGTTTATGTCTGTTTAAGACTTTCAAATTGTCGCCATCACATTCTCACCAAATAATTTAAAAAATAAAAATAAAAAATTGTCACCATCAATTTGCGTCCTATGTTAAAGCCTGCAAGGAGTGAGGAACTAAGATAAATTGAACTTCCAAAAGAAAAGAACATAATCTATATATTCCTGCTTGCAACAATGCAGACAGGAATTTTTTTTTCTTTGGGAATGGATGAAAGCCATGGTTTACTGCTGAAATTTTGAAGATATATATACATATATATATAGAAAAAATAAAGAGATTTTTTTGACAAAATTTAGCTACAAATGCTACAATCTTATTCAATAAAATAAACATTACTACATATTTTGAAAATCTAACGTTGATTTGCATATTCTTTACGCACTTAATGCACAGGTCAAATTATGTGTCAATCAGATATTATTTATTATATGATCTATAAACTTATATTTTATACATAATTTTAAACTACAAAAATTTACAATTTAAACAATTTATTGATAATAGATATTTAATTTTCTATAAATTTTGTAAGCATAGATGATATAACATGGAGGATATAAGAAAAAGATGTAATTTAATAGTGGATTTTTCAAAATTCACTTCCAATAAAAAGATATTGAGCAAGGTTGTAGCATAAGGCTATAACAAATTTTATAGCTAAATTTTGTCATTTAAAAAAAAATAATTGATATGATAAAATTTCAATCTATAGCGTTTAGTCTGTGGTAATTGCTCTTATCATCATGTCCAAGATATCAATTGGTTTTTGATGTTGAAGGAATTTGACTCTCAAATCTTTTATTCGACGATAAAAAACTTTACCAATCAAATCAATAGAGAGTTGACTTGAATCAAAATCACAAAATCTACAAACGATACAACAAACAAATAAGCCAACTTGTTTAGATAACTAAAGACCTAAGTGACAAAACTAGAACTCTAAAAAAAATTGCAATTTATGTGCTTGACCCGGCATTGATATGTTTACCCATGTTTATTTATGTGGTACGTACCCAATGATTGGTTGTTAAGCTCTCACAATCACAATTAGATTTCAAAAATCCATGGAATTGCCGATTTGGATTATATACCACCCGTTTGCCTTTAGATATATGTATTTGAAACCATTATATAGGCTATTTTTTAATTTTCATGCGTGAAACGTTATTGTATGAATTTTGTGGGCAAATATATGAGTCGTCATGCGTAGCACGCCTGCAAGTGAAAAATGGACCATATGGAGCTAATTATGTGAATCGAGGTCTCACTCTCACATGATGATGTCTTAGTAGTTAGTACCATTTTGTGTTCACATGAATATTCATGGGAACGCATCTCTAGGACTTTGTGGACTAAATTACAGTGGCTCATGTGGTCTTTGTTCCAGAGCTGGGTATTTTATGTTTGGAATGAATGAAAAATAGTTTTCTTACATTAACTTTTTCCTACTTTACTCACACACAAAATTAAAATTAAAAAAAAAAAAAAAAACTATGAAAAATGTGTTCTACGTTAAGACCAAATCAATGTTCGTCCTTTATTAAGAACTTAACGTGCATGTAGCCACTACAAGTTAAGCTACTTTTTCTAAAGCGTCAAAGTACATTTTATGTGGTCAAGTCTGTTTATTACGTTTGGTTTGGGTGATAAAATGTGATATGATATCCTAATTTTTGAGTTGTTTAATTTGTTTAATCTTTTAAATGAAATGCTCATTCATTGAATAAAAAAAAAGTACATTTTATGTTTTATTATATAAAGTGATTGTTATATTAGGGTTTTCAATTCGTTAATTTCTTTTTCCAATATATATATAAAACTATTGGGACCATGAAAAACTAGGATCAAACAAAATGGACATTGTTTTATAGAGATTTTTTTACATGTATCTTGGTATTTTCCTCCTTCTAACTTCTTTTGTTGCTAATGAATAACCGTTCCATTGATTTTATTGTACTGATAAATTACAAATCATATATGGTTTATAAGGGTTGGGATGTGATTCTTGGAGTGTAATTATCTCGTGGTTGGATCAGTGTTTGGGTAGACAAATAAGAATCATTATTGTCTTTATCAATTTATAGTGTTCACTCCATGATGATTGCTTTTTATTATCAAACTAAAACATCAATCCGTTTTTTTGTGTAGGTGAAATTCGACTTCTAAATTTCTTATTTAATGACAATAAACACTAACAGTTGAACTAACTAGAACCTCATATCTATTTCTTTTTTAGCAGCTATCCTAAGTAGATCACTAACCCCACACACACACACACATATATATATATATATATATATTTTTTTTTTTTTAATTTATATCTTGCTTCTAATTGCATTTTGAGTAATCCACTTTCCAAAACATGACAATGAAAATTTCCATAAAAAGAAAATAATTCCTTCCCTACGTTATTCAAGCTAAGCCAAAACTTGACTTTTCCTTCTATGTGACCGATTAAAAATTATATGTACCACTTTCTGTGTTTTGTTTTAAACGGTATAAAATCATGACTCTTTTTTAAACTCCCCAACCTGTAACTCTTTTTTTTTTTTGTTTTCTTTTTTGTGTGTGTGAATGGGATAGATTCACTGCCATTGATACTTTTACCACTTGGCTGCAACAATATTGTGTCGAGCTTAAATGAGTGTCACCAGGGGTGAGAACAAAAGCAGGAAAACAAATAAATAAAAAGCAAAAACGATAAGGAAGGAAGGGGGGGGGTTGCGAAACGAGTCATCAGTGTGTGTGCAAGAGAAGAGTTTAAAGATCCCATGTTTTTTGTTTTAGAAAGAGAGAGAGAGAGAGAGAGATAATCATTCATAAGGATTAGCAAAGACAAAAATGAACAATGAAGCAGGTTCTTGGAGCGTGGCCCATCACCCTTGAGCCAAGTGAACCTTATTACAAAAGACAGCTAAGGAAGTACACCATATTCGACAAAGCACCGGGTGGTCTGCTTCCGAGTTGTATATATATAAAATATAATTCAAACAATTTTGGTGTTTGTGTACTGCTCTATCTCTTCTATCTCTACCACTGCAATATATGTCTACTTTGTACTGGATGTTTTTGTTATATATATTTGGTGGTTTGCTACAATTAAGTAGCTATAGGGATAATAAGTCAATAAGCATCAAGTCCAAGATACTTGTTGACTCATTACTCGTTAACTTGCTAAGTGCTAACCGACCCCTCAATCATCAACAAGTCTATTTCTTGATTTTAGTGAAACGGCTAATTGTGTTCCTTATTATGTGTCAACGGATCGAAGTAAGAAGTGAGGTTGTAAACGAGTCGAGTCAAGTTGAATTCAGTGTTAAAAGTTTAGACTCATTCATTTGATTTTATTTCAAACACAGGTCGAGTTCGAGTTCAAACTCATTACCAAATAAGATTACATATTTAAACTTAGTTCATTTTCTTATCGAACAAATTAGAACTTGTCCACGAGTTACTTTATTGATTTATTCTTTTTCCATATATAGTAAAACCATGATTAAAATTTCATATTCCTTCACAAATTTATGAATGTTATTATGAATGAACTGTTTATATTATCAACAAACTACAAATACAAATTTGATATTATATGAACCTAGTTACAAACTTACACATTCTATTCTCAAGTCTATCTAAGTATATTTTTGGACATGTATACATATAAAAATATAATATTATATATAATTATATCAAGCTTGCATGTTCACGAACATATTATTATATTTGAGTTTAACTTGGTTAATATTTGTGCTTAACCTTCAAACATAAATAAATTTTAACCTAAGTCGAGCTTGAATTGTTTCATAAGCAGTTTGATTTATTATAACCCTACGTGATCGAATGTATCACGATTGTATGTTCTAGGCTAGATCGACCAAAATTCTAAATTCTTAATACACTTCTTATTTAGACATCAACATTCAACACACAAAACTTTGGTTTCATTCAATTCATTTATGGAACCATATACGTTGGAAGTGAGCTAAATATTACAAAAGCAAATAAACTAAAACCAATTTTGGCCTATAATATAATTAATCTGCTATCTAGCATGTGCAACACGTATAATTACAATCAAATCCAATATGAAGCACCATATCCCTAGTTATAAAAGGCATGCATCATTTCATTCATTAAAACATGTTAACTTTGATGTTTAATAATAGGCATATAAGAAGCTGAAATTTGTAGGTTTACGGTTGCATGTATGAACAAGGAGAAGGATATCTGTATTTACTATATATTTAGTATTTACTGTGGAAGCAGATACGCGTAATATTAGCGAACAAAGAAAGGGTGTGATTTCGATACTCACTGATATGATGTACTATACACGCATAATACAAGACAAGAGGAATTATATTGAAATACAAGAGAACTATCGAAAGAATATTGGAATACAAGAGGAATAATTAAGTAACAATAGTATATAACAATATACGTATATAATGAAAAAACCATAACGAAATTAACAAGACCATTACGAAGAAGAAAATTCAGGGATTATTATAATAATAACAACCAAATTAGGAGAATTAGAGCAAATAGATGAAGGGACGAGGGAACCTCATATCCACGTAAAACATTACCCTCAAAGAGCTACATGAATATGATTAATTTCTTTTCCACTTTTAATTTTCTTTACAAAGAAGAAATTAACTATACGGATAATCATAGTGTTGACAAAATAAATTGAAGAAGAGTAAAGCCAATAGATGAAGAGAAAACAAAATAGCACTTATTATATTATGTAGTTTAGATCATAGCTTATATTGCAGAAGCACAACACAAAGCCTTAAGCAACTACAATTTTTTTTTTCTCTCTCATAATTTTATTTAATTTACTCTCATTTATTTGTCCAAATATATGAGCAGTTATGGGGATGGTCACGGTAATGAAAAACAAAATATTAAGTAGAGAGAATGAATTTAAAAATATTATATTAATCGTACCTTATAATATATCGATAAGGAACAAAGTCTTAAACAGCTACATGATTATGAGTTGTTTTTGGAAACTATTTATTTTCTCTAAGTGGAACCATCCATACTTAAAAGATATTAACAAGTTGGAAGCATCAAGTGATATTGTATTATGTGGTCCTGATCATACCTTACCCTGGCACATGAACCCACAAAACAGCTTCATCTTTACTATTTTTTCTTCTTTCTTTCTGCTTCCTCTTATTTTTTAAACATAGAATCACTTGTATTTTTAAGATGTGAATATAAATTAAAACTAATGTGAAAATTAAATGATTTAAGAGATGAAGGAATCAATCAATGACATGAAGTTCTCTAATCAATATTGCCCATTAGTTATATAAATCAATCTATTATATTAATCATCCAAAACAAGAAAAAGAAAATCATTTTACTATTTTTCTTAACCATGGACTTTAATAAAGATGGGATAAAAATATATGAAGTAGATATAACCAAACACGGTTTGGGGTAGGGATGAGAAAATCATGTATTAATCCCAAAACATAAAAAAATGACAGATCTATTCTAAAAAGAAGGACCACCTCGCACACAAATTTGAAGCTTTATTATTGTTCAGTGTGTGTTAGAACACAAACAACTTAGCTCGAACTTTGATGGAGAGGCAGGGAAGTTAGATGAATTATATTAAAGAAAATAAATAAAATCTTCATTGAGAAACAAGTCTTCTCTTTGAAGCAAGAGATGTTGGTCCCTCTCTTTCTCTCTCTCTCAAGCATTATTTAATGGCAAATATCTTTTCTCTTTCACGGTTGCAATGAAAAATATAGTTATAAATTATTTGAAGAGTGAATACACTTTGTGAAGAGTGAATTTCTATCCCTATCACTTGAAGAAAAAAAGTAGGCTTTCAGAACATTATTCTTCTGCAAATTTATCTAAAGTTTAAAATAAAGTTATCCTTTATCTTGTTAAATTGTTGGAGGAAAAACGATTCTTCCTTTTAATTTCATTATAATGTATAATCTAATAATCACTTCTGATATAACATTTTTTGTGCCTTTTCTTTCTTTCTTTTTTGTTTTCTATACTTTATTTAAATTTCTCTGAGTTAAGTTGGAAATCAGTAAAGATGACTATTATTAATTTCTTTCTCCGTAGCAAGTGAATACTTTATGTCAAACATTACTATTAGGAATAGTGTAGTTGTATCATCTTTAATGAATCTTCTCTATTATCATACCCATTAAAATTTCACCAACTTTCCTTAAAAAAAAGTAATTATACCCACCGCCTAGCTAGAGGAATAATTTCACGCATATGGTATATAGTAAAATAAAAGTACAATTATGTTCATGTATCAAATCAATTACTCACATTCAACATCACAGTCCAGTGTACTCATGAATGTGTCTCTCGTAGTTCTTTCTCGCTCTTTTTCGAACTTGAATTACTCATGGTTTCAATATATCTCGTCTGCTCGTAATGATTACTTTTTATCATCATACAAGAATATTGTCATAAAATAATCAAACTTCGAATCTTTTATTCAATCACAAAAATTTTTACCAATTAAGTTGACGGAACCACCATCACTAAAATAACTTGAAAACAAATAAATTACTAATTTAAGAGAGGACGTGCGGGCATCATGTGGCATGTGCTGAAGTGTTCAGAGAAGAGCCCTTAGAATTAGACACGTAGTCACAACATCAGATACGCTTGTTCTTAGAACATTTACAGAATTTAGTGCAAGAAAAAAACTAAAATAATGGACCCTTTAAGACTAACCTATTCTTTGAGGGTATTTTTGAACACTACCAAAGGAAAATATCTTATCATAATTTTATCTTTTATTTTTGTCTCCAATCGGTCAAATGTCTAATAATTTATATGTACAAACTTATATTTAACCATATCTTGTGGAAAAAGATTTTGGGAAAGCCCATGAATTCATTAACTGGGCTTTTGTCCCGAGGCTTCAAAATAGAAGGTAACCGGTTCAGTCGGTCCAACCAAATGGAACTACTGTTCACTGCCGGTGGTGATTACCGGCTTCAATTACGCCTTTTCGGTGGCCGGAGAATTGACATGTGTCCTTTCCCATGTGGAGGTGAGGTGGCCCCAATTGAGCAAAATATTCAATTTTTTAAGTATCTTATGTGAATGATGAATTAACAAAGATGCAAAGGATTTTGTAATGGGTAATGGAGTTTGTGCAATTGAACCTTTTACTAATTGGTTTGGAATCCATAAAGCTCTGAAAATGAGGTTGTGGAATTGGTAAAGATGCAACTTTTTGTGCCTCAAAATGAGGGGATGTGTTAAAGAGGGACATGTTCTTATTCTTTTATATATATGTGCTATATGTGGTTTCAACTTTCAACAAGTATTAATGGGTTTGGTTAGGATGTTTCGTTTTGAATCTATAAAGCCTCAAAAAATGGGAGTATGAGAGAGATTCGGTAAGGAAAAAACCAATTTCTTTAATTTAATTCTACATTTGTCCCTTTTTGTTTTTTTGTTTTTGTTAGAATCTTGCTAAATATGCTAAAGACATTGGTATGTGCTAAATTCATAACTAAGAATTTCATATAGATGCTGAGAAAAACACACGACAATATGTATTCAATCATGTCAACCACATGTTTAAGTACTTAAATCACAATGCTAATTGGACAATCCTATGTGGAAAAGTAGTGGACTCCATGAGACACTTTCATATTTTAAGAACAAAAATTTGCAATGCATCTTAACTTTCTGCAGTAATGTAGTCACTTACTTATCACTAAGTAGCTTGATTTTCTATAGCAGTTAGACAATAATTAGACATTAATAATGATTAGGACCATCATTGGGTGATTAATTAATCATTGATTATCAGACATGTCCAGCTTGGTGACCACTTTGCAGTTTGCACCCAATCAATTGGGGACTTGGCAATTCGCCACATAAAGATCCTCCAAGAAATGCACTATAAGCAAAGTCATCAGCTAGTGATTTTCAGCTTTGTGCTTTGTCTTTCAGTAGAGACAGCACTGTACTACATGGAACTGAGATTAGGTAATTAAATTTTTTTAAAAAATAAATTTAATGAAACTGGTTTTAGGGACCATGATCTCCCCACTCGTGGGCACGACTTGTTTGCTGGATTTATTTTAATCTCGAGCTTAGATTTTAATCTCGAATTATCATGGGGTTGAAGATTCGACAAGTGTAATTAAATAATATTTTGAAAAAAAAATTATAATATAAACAAATTGGTCGCCATGTCGTAAGATTTTGAAGAATAATTGAATAATTAATTAAGATATAAATAAAATAAATAAATAAAAAGTTCACTAGTTGATAATTTTCTATGGGAGCTAAACCACATTACAATATTTTAAATTAATCGATGTAATGTAGTGTAGGTACTCCTAGACATGCATTGTCCTTCATTTTTGACTTTCTGGGCTTCTTAATATCTTTGTGATGACTGCTTTATGAACGATACGGTAAAAATTTTGATCGGTACGGAATAATTAATTGTATATAAACATTATTTGCAATTTATTAATGAGAAAAAGCATAATCCCATGACATAATAAAGGCTCGAGGTATGACTAAACCTGTTTTTTTTTTAGAATCAGGTATGACTAACCCATACAACGGAAACTAGGTTCAACATAAAATAATCTTGATCAATAACATGATAAATACTTTACGTTCAAATTTTTTTTTTTGAGAAGATACTTTACGTTCATTGTTTTATGATTTTTCATTAGAAAAGAGGTCGTTTACGTGTAATAAAGAAAACAAATTTTTACTATTAACCCAAAAAAAAAAAAAAACTTTTTGATGCTTGAAAACCAAAGCAAGCCACAAGAAGTTCAACAAATAATGGTCCTTACAAAGTCTTCTACGAACAGGTTTGTCTGCGCCCACTATATTATTGTTTCATCCATACTTCTAAGATAAAAAATAAAAATAAAAAATTTAAAATGAAGATGAAATTTTGTGCAACTATCATTTTTTGGATTTGAAGACAAATACAGGAATCATATATATGCAATGTGAATGAAAATAAAAACAATACTCCAGCCCATACCCTAATGGCCTTACCCTTTTTTTTTTTTTGTTTTTTAAAAGGAAAGATAAGTTTAAGAAGGCAAATAATAATAAGTTTTTAATGTAGGGGTGGTAACTGATGCCACACCACTTAAATTTCGCATTGCGTTTTGATATGGGACCACCTGAGCATTAATGATGCGTGTTATTATTCGAATCTACAACTTCTAAACTCGTATGTGTAATAAGTTATAAAAACTTCTTACTAGCTACCACTAGGCCGCCTCTCAAGGCAGTGCAGTAATAATAGATTAACAATGCTAAATAAACAAACACTTAACCATATTTAATGGTTTTTTCCCAGTCAAGTATTCCTCTTTTACCGTCCCAATGGTTGGAGTTGGACCTCCTTTATTAATCCCACGGAAAATAAAATCATTTACAATTTACACCATTGATATGATTAAAAGTCATTGGTGTAATATAGTTAAGTTGACTCATGGTTAGGGGTGTCAAATAGGTGGATTTTGAGTGAGTATAATTGGGTTGGGTATATAAAACTCATTTATCCATTAAAACTCATTTAACTAATTACTTATAATCCAAATCTAACCCAACCCAATTATTATGGGTAAATCCCAACTCACCCAATTACCCAATTATCAAAATTACCATTAAAGTGAAAACTTCAATACTTTCTTGGATTCTTTTTTCTATTCTCTCTGATCTCCATTTTTGGGATTAAAAAATTCCACATATACACATCCACATCAGCAATTATATTAAAAATTCAAATAAAATTTTTTTTTCTTTTCTTTTCTATTTTCCCTCCCTTTCTTAGCAACCAAACGGTGCAACAAATACAAAGAATTGTCATTTCAAGCTCAAAACTTGCAGAAAAGCATGATCGTGTATATGTGCTCGTTAGGTTTGCACCAGATCTGTTGCTGCATGTACTTGAAGAGACGAAGCGACCGCTGCCAATCTCCGCGCTGCGCGAACTCCTTGAACACGAGCGCGAAGTCGTTCAGGGACATCTTGTTCTTGAACATCTCCAAGCATCGCGCAATGTTTTGACGTCGTAGTTGTACTTCCCTTTCTCCACCGTCACCGACGGGTTTCCGAGGACGAGCTTCCTCGGCTTTGCTCTCGGTTTTCCGGCGAGGGATCTCCGGTCGCCGGCGGAGAGGAATTAATGGCCCGTGATCGGATGGTGGAGGTTGACTCGTACGAGAAGATGGATTGGATTTCAGGCAAGAGATCTAATATTGCTTCGTATAGGTCCACTTTGCCACGGTTTCTGGGAATCCAAACAGGCTTAGTGTAGCCTCTTTGCAGTGTGCGAAACATTTTCTCGGGAGCTTTTTTTTTTTTTTAATAAGAATGGCTGAGTTGAATTTGGGTATATTGTTTTTGAATTAAATGGGTCTCAATTAGATTACTGAGTATAATTGGGTTGATACCCATTTAATCCAACTAATAATTTGTGAGTTTGGGTTCAATTAGAGTAGGTGGGTTTGGGTGGACAAATGGGTTTGGGCTTACTTTGCCACCCTTACTCATGGTTGATCATGAAGAGTCAATAATGTTAAATCACTAATCACATATAATTATTGGTTCCATTAATAAAATTCTCTGTCGGCCCTTAGCATCCACATTATTGGAGTTCAAGCACTTCACCCTTTACCTCATAGTCTAAAAAGTAAAACTTAATTGGCTTAAAACTACAAGTAGACTTAGACATAAGGTTGGATTCAGGGGAGTTTATGGAGGATTTGTAGGATAAACATATATTCTTAATTTTTTATTGTAGGATAAATCTCATTCCTATCCACGTGATTAGAGTTTGAACTTTGCCAGTCCTCCCCTCATACTTCAAAGGCCACTGACTAAAAATCAATTAATTGATTCAGGATTATTCAGGGGGTTCTATATGATCCTTGATAGGTCCAATTCAATCTGGTTGGCAGATGTGATTGATTTTGTGGATTAGTTTGACTTCACCCTTACAACTTGGTTCTTTTTTTTTTTTTGGAATGCATAGTGGGCTGCTGGGGTGGGGGTGTTTCCAGACACGGGAATATAGATCTACATGGGTTTTAATTAGTTGAACTGGTAATATCCGTTGTCGTTGAATAAAAGATTTGAGCTTCGAACCTCACCTACACCAAAAACTAATTAGTGTTTTGGACTAATGATAAAAAGCAATCATGATGGAGCAAGTCATATGTTGAATTTCTATTCCAACTATAGAAAATGATAATAATAATAATACAGATGCAAAGTTTATATCATACACGAATACAAGATCCTTTCTTCTTATGTTGTATATAAAGGAAAAACTATATTTTTCTTCTTGTTTCAGTTTGAATTATACTACTGTTGACTTACACATTTATACAACTAAGGTAGATCCAGAATTGACAAGCCTCCAATTGTCAGTAGTCCTAACTCCAAAGGATTACTGACACAAATTAATGAAAAATATGAATGGATATTAAAATTAAAAAATGCAAAATGTAATTTATATGACACGTTCGTAGATGATTGTTCAGTGCATTTTAGTGATATATAGTAAGGCATTGCCTCAGTTCGAATAGGCACTTTGATATTTTTTTGGCAGTGCTACCACCAAATTGCCTGCTGGAGAATGAAGGTAGAGTTTGTGGCAAAGAGCACCGGGACTTTAAGATGAAAAAAATTGATCCATATTCGAAATAAACGCTAAGGGCAACAAAAACATAATTGAAAACCATGAAAACTAGCTGAGCCCTGAGCCAAATCAAAAATAGAACATGAAGTGCTGCAATAATAAGAAAGGAGTTGCTTTTTTAGATGGGCCCGACTAGTGTCAATCCAAATAGCCCACCACTTCAGTATAGATTAATTGTTGTTGTTGAGTGTTTTTGGTTGTAAGAAAAGATTGGTGTTAAAAGCATTTTGACATTTGAAACTTCTACAAAACAAAGGTCAGATGAGACAGAGTATTCATAATTTCAGATACCAAAAATAATTGCTATAAGTTCTCTCTCAAAAAATGAAAAAGAACATGAAGTGCTGCAATAAGAAAGGAGTTGCTTTTAGATGGGCCCATGGGCCCCGTCTATTGTCAATCCAATAGCCCATCACTTCAAGATTCCAATAGCCCATTACTTATTTTTTCTTTTTTAATTAAAAGATAGAAACATTGTTACTTGAGGTTTTTCTTTGTAAAAGATTGGTGTTAAGCATTTTGACAGATGAAACTTCTACAAGACAAAAGTTAGATTAGACGGAAAATTCAGATGCCAAAAATTATTACTATAACCATGGCATGTAGATATAAAGGTTTGAATTCAATCCAATTGTTAGTCGAGTGATATTCAAGTCTATGTGATTTATGATATTCTAAGTTTAATTCTTTTGATCAACACCTAGGGACCTAACATCTCAAAGGGATTCTTTGAAATAATTATCTAGTGTGTATGGAATAAAGGAATGACACACACAATGATTAGTCAAATGCTCTAAAAGTTTTGAACAATCACATTAAAGATTAAAAAAAAAACAAGAGCAAAAACATTTGGACCTAACTTTAGAACATATCATAAAAGAGATGTGTAAACAAACAATACTCATCCGTGAAATAAAAAATAATAAGGATATTTTACAATACTTCTCTAAATGTAATGAACAATGAAACTCTCATTGAACGATCAAATGGCCTGAATTTCAGGTCATAAATAAGAAATTTATAAATTAACGAAAAAAATTTGAAATTTCATAATTTACTTGGAAAAAAAAGGCACTTTGGCGACATCCTACAGACACATTTTAGAGCATAATAAGGGATTTGTCCATGCATACTAATACAAATTATCTCATAAGAATTGTTAGGACCCTTACTGTGTTGGCATATTCCTTGCCAAATTTACATATAATTTAAAAAATTTCACTATAATCATGTTTTGTTGTGGGTTAAATGTGTAATGGGTTGATGAGGTACATTAGTAAGTTTTCTACTTGATAGAGTCTAGGAATAAGGATTTATTCCAAAATTTAAACTTCAATAATATTTTTTTCTTGTGTTTATTGCTTTACTACTTTTTTTTTTTTGGCTGAATTATTGCTTAACTACTTATAGCTTTTCATTTGGTGATATTACATGCTTGTGGTAATTAACGTTAAAATGTGCTAATCAGTTTCATATAATTGATTAACTATAGCTTAATTTGTTTAATCCGCTACATATTAATTTTGGGATCTAAATTAAAATTTTCATAATTCTTTCACAAGTACTGTTATCAATCTTGAGTGTCAAAGATGTAAACTTGATGAAATCTACCAAAGGATTTCGACAATAATAAGAACATTCTCTTATAGCTATACCAAAAGAAAAATGATTGAAAATAGTAAAATACTGTAATAAAGACACTTTAAGAAGATGGGCATAGTTAAAAATGTCAAAATCTGTTTTACTCTGGGATTTTGAAGGTGTCTGGATCGAATTCCTGGTTGATCCAACCGAACTTCTCCATGAAAGGGTTGGCCATGGACACTGGTGGACACCCTTCAATGCAGTCTTTCCACACATTTGCATCACCCAAATCCAAATCCCTCACCACCTCCCACACACAGCTGTTACATTTGAAGCCAGCACCAAAGCTTATCATCAGTACTCTTATCTCCCTTTTTGAGCCTTTTCTTGGCTTCCATGTACCCAAGAACATACCAAAGGCTAGAAGCCGATGTGTTACCAAAACGGTGCAATGTCATCCTCGATGGCTCTATTTCATATTCACTAAGCCCCAAGCTCAATTTAACCCCATCTATGACAGACTTTCCACCAGCGTGGTGGCAAAAATGATCAACACCAGTCTTAAAGTTTATTACAGGTTTTGTTCCCCCACCAGCCTAAGTAATTCATTTATTGGTAAAATCCTAGGTGATATCTCTCTTAAGTTATCTACAAAAGCTCTTGTAGCTGCTTTAATGAGATTCTTGCTTAGATAAACGCCTAACCTCCCTTGCTCATCTTGTTGTTGCATGCAACAACCGTATGACTCGTCTCTAGCCCCATGGTGTGTCCTAACTAGACGCTTAAATCTGAACATGGCTCTGTGTTTCAAGGCCCTTTTGTTTGTCAAAAGAATTGCACACTCACCAGACCGGAACAAACAATTTGGAAGGATCATTGATTTATCATTACCCGAATACCAATTTGGAGCCATAGACTCGGTAGTGACAACAAGAGCATACAAGTTCTTGTTGAACTTAAAGACGTTTCTGACTATGTCAACTGAGATAAGGCTAGCACTGCAGCCCATCCCACTGAGATTATAAACTTTGATGTCATCTCTCATCTTGTAATGGTTGATAATCCTAGCAGCTAAAGAAGGAACCAAGGCGAGCATGGAAACGTTAACCACAAGCACCTCAATTTCTAAGGGAGAAATGGCGGTTCTGGCCAAGAGCTTTGCAATACTGTCATGGAAAAACTCTTCCATCTCTGAGATCGCATCGAGAATTGTGGGATTTTGTTCCCTGCCAGCAATAATGGTTCTTGGTGCATACGTTTGCTCACCAATGCCGGAGCTCACAACGTTTTTTAGGATGAACTTGCACTCAAGGAGACCAAGATTCTTGGTCCTCTTGATGACCGCCAAACACAATTCACTGTCTAGCATTCTGTCATCAGTGGGCTTATAGCATTGGTAGTCTAGAATGTAACAATCTTGGTCTCTTCTTGCATCAACACGCTTCCATATCATGAACAAGAAATAGAAGATAGGGAGAGCATACAGTAAAATGAGAAGCTCCATGTGAGAGAGAGAGAGAAAGAGAAGAGATATATGGGACTCTGGGAGGGTTTGTAACTTTGCTACTTTTAAGTTAGGCTTTGTGAGATAAGAATTCAAGAGAAGAACACTTATATAATAAGAATAGTAATAAGTGATAAGAGTACTGGCCCATTCCATGTTACATAACTCATGGCTGACAGATCTCAACCCCCACCACCCCTCTTCTCTTCCTAGACGAAAATGCTACACGTATATTTTCTTCATTCAAATTAAAAATCGCATGGGAGTCCATTCCATCATGCTCATTGCGCATATATTGAGATATGAGTTATCCCAACCTATTAAATTACAATTTTCAACGGCTAGATATGCTTTTGGCCCTCCCAAATCTTGGAAAAATATTTTATTTTATAAATAAGGAAGTATAAGAGAAGTGGGCGTACACTACATTTTCATAATATTTTCACATCGATTCTTATTTGAACTCACTATTAAAATTATATTTTTTCACCATTAATAACCAATAATAACTAGTCATTTAAGATTTATTAGAAAAGTGTTATGAAAAATACTGTGATATATATTAAAAACTTAAATATTTAGACATTTATCGTTATTTCAGCAAATAAAAGAAAAAAAAATAAAAGAAAAAATTTTAATTTTCTTAGTTTAAAAACAATTCTAGGACTTACTTACAAACAACTCGGGTACCTATTTGCACTACCACGCAATTGGAAACACCACCAGGTTCTGGCACTCAAAACAGGTGACTCTTTGACATTTTATCTATCTCTCTTGTCTCTCAACTGATCTTTTTGTTTTTTTTCTTCTACACTTCTTCCGTTATTAACGAAGCAAGTGGTGTTAACACTTGCAGTTTTAATCCAACCATCCAATTAGTTTATACCTCCAACCATGTGTATGGTTAAGAGGAAAAGCCTACAAAAGCAAATGTACTGGAGTAGAATCTCAAGGTTTTTTTTTTTTTCATGATCTTCTTTTAATTGGACTTTACTTCTATATATTCCATTGTTATTAAAATAATAAATAAATTATATGACATTATAAATATAATATAATAAATTATTAGTAAACCTGATAAAAATATACTACTATATATCATATACTTTTATATATATATATATATAAACATGTAATTAGTTGTTTCTTTTTAGTATTTTTTTTTAGTATTGAAATTCAAATAATTGTTTGTCTACTATTTAACACTAGTATGTAACCCGTGCTTAGTATTAAATTTATTACAATTCCATTTTTGTGTTTGACTATTATATCTAGTAATGTACTGTGCAATAACGTTGCAAAAACGAAGCCAAAATTTGTGTAAGACAAAGTCATTCCAAAAAACTAAAGGACATGGAATTAAAAATCAAATTTTGTTCTGTAAGTAGAATCCTTATTGTTCTTGAATGGTAGTAATATGAAACTTAACAGAGCAATAATAGGACAACTCACAATGTGTGCTAGATAAGCAATTGTTTCCATTAAATCTTACGCACTCGTTGCAGTGGATTTCTTAAAACTTGTCAAGTTTCATTTATACCTGCAAGCATAGAAGAAAATAATGAAATGGACTTGGACTTTAAATATCGAAAATATAATTAAAAGGTATGGTTTTAATGTTGCAACCAAGTTCTAGGGAAGAAGCACTGTGGGGGAACATAATTTTGAGGGCCCATAATTTTGTTTTGATTCATTTAAAATGAGATAGCCCATGAAAACCAGGGAAGGGAGTTTAATTTTCACTCACTTAAAGAATTACACATATTAAACATGCTTTACAATCATGTCAAATTATCCAAGCTTGTATAAAATTAAGGAAGTTAGAAAATGCACAATGCACATTGTGACCATTGAATGGTGAAATTTGAAGAGGGGTATCTTTCTAATCAAGTAGCAATAATTTTTTTTTTAATAAAAAAGGTAGTTAAAAGGAAAATAGAAATTGATTAATTCTTTCCAGTTCAATAATGATGTCTTACTGTTTCTCAACAAAAATAATAATAATAATGATGTCTTAATTTCTTTAAACTCCCCAAAAAGAAAATCTCAAAAAGGCAAAAACCATTAATTAATAAACTGCTACAGTGTCATGATACAACAACATAAATAATGCCACAGTGACTTGACAATATCAAAAATAGTCCTCCTAAAAGCAGCTAAAACACCAAAAACCATACAAATTCCCACAAATTATATGCACCCTGCACACACACACACACAAAAAAAAAAAACTTAATATGCAAAATCTTAAAATCGGCACTCAAACCCTTCACTTACAAACCAACGACTTTTGAGTGTGACATTGCTTATTTAATAGAAAAAGGGCCACTAATGCTTATCTGCACAAATTAGTGAAACCAAGATGAAATCAAGCACAACCCAAATTATTCAACAAAATAAAGTAATCAATAGTTTGAAAGATAGAGACTAATAAATAGATAGACAACCAAGCTTATAATAAATATTTGGGTATTTGGGTTCCACCACATTCAAGCATTTTCTCGAACACAAATTGAGAAGCCAAAAAAACAAAAAATACAATTTTTTAGGGTTGAGAAACCAAATAATATAATTTTCCAAAATTGAAAACCCTTAAAAGGAATCAAAATTGTCGATCTTCCAAGGAGAGGGAAAGCGATTAGTATAAATATAAAGAGATATATTTGCATATTCCTCTATCTCCTACTAAGATAACCATTTTCAATATTGAAATCAAACTAATTGAGCCTAACACTGAAAAACATGGGATATAATATATGGTTTTTTTAGAAGAAATTAATAATAATAAATAAATAAATAAGGTAATATAATACGAAAACAACATACACCATAAGAAATGTAGAAGTTGGTGAGGCTGAATCGTAACTCAATTTTGGCTTTGGCTTGGCTTTGTGATGTTTATGAGAAAGGATAAGGAAGTGAAATCTTTGCTATCTCCTAGAGCTCTTGTTCTTGTATTGGTAGTATTTGATTGTAGGCTTGATATATCCCGTGGGTCCTAAAACAATGCGAATGAATAATAAATCATTCACATTTGCATAGGAAAAAACCATAGTTCTAGATTTAGAAGTGAACAAAGAGAATGATAATTTAAAAAATATAATAAACAAAGAGAGATAGAAAGAAAGATGATAAATTTTATACCAAATCAAAGATCCCTATTGCGTTCTTCATCAACTTCAAGCATTCATTTACAATAGAGCAACCTCATATCAAAGTTATAGTAGTGTCACTAGTGTGCATGCCTTCCTTCTAGGATGACTGGCCTTGAACTTGCTCTAGAAAGAGGGTTATTCAAGCAGTTGGACAAAAATCAATCATTAATCAAGGTGACTAATTGTATTCTTAGCTTACATACATGTACAGGGAAACAACAAATACCCTTTTAGCCAAACAATGTTATAAATTTGCGTGATGGACTCCTAGACTTTTGCACTATATAACTCAATTGGCACACAAATTAAGAAACTTAAATGAGACACATGGCGCAAAATTAGATCATAGTTGAAATTTAATTGAAATCTAATTGGATTTTCTCTCAGTTTTGCCTATATATATATATATATATATATTCTTTGATTTATTATTATTTTATCTTAATCATTATACTTTATTATGGTGATAATTTATTTAAAAAATCTAGGTTTATGGAAAAATTAAAAACTATTGACTTATTCTCTTTACTAATATTGTCTCTTGACTATTTAATTTTAATAAATACGTATTTCTAGCACACATTAAGTTATAAAATATTTAACATGTATATTGAATTGTACTTACATTACTATTAATATATATAAAGAAAAATAAAATTTTTTAGCCCCCAAAGATAAATTCTTGGCTCTGCCATTGCACCCATCTCCCTGAACGAAACATTATCTTTAGAGCCAACTTATCACTTTCCTAACACTTTTAATAGATTCCAGACTTACACTAATATGCGTTATTGGACCTGTTTATACCTAGTGTACCCATATTACACCATTAAATAACATTTATTGGATTGTTTTTTGACAAATCAATCGGATTACATTGTCTCTTTATACCTTACATGCATACAAATATCAAGATGATAAGTGATCAATAATTACCTTATCTGTATAATATTTAAATTTCATGTTTTGAACTTTAAGATTATATACAAAACATAAGTATATGGATCAAAAGGTAAACATCATTCTATTGACATGAAGATTTTTGCCAGTGTTAAAAATATAGAGAATATATAATGTAGTGATATGATTTTCATAATATTAATTCAATAAAAATATATAAAATGGTATAACAATAAAGAAGCACTATAACAAGCGTAACTTGTTCACAAGTGGTGGAGCCACATATATCCAATATCCATTGCAACCTAAAATTTGAACAATTTTTTTGTTATTACTATTATTAAACTTTTTAAAGTTTGGGCATTTAAAGTTTTACGTTGGCCCACAATAATTTGGGCTAATAATAACTAGCCTCATCACACACGATTCGCGCATGCGATGAGATTCTTTTTTTTTTTTTTTTTTAGTTTTATAATTTTTTTTCATATCAATTTGAGGTTTACCATTTTTCCATTAATATCACGCATTTGTGAACTACTGATACAACTAGAAGTGTCATGAGTCTAACTCCAAAAAATGAACAAATCTACATATGAACATATAATTTTAATGTCATTTCAGTGTTCATTTTTTGGAGTTAGACTCATGACACTTCTGGTTATATTAGTAATTCGCAAAGTGTGATATTAATAGACAAATGTGTAATCTCAAATTGATATGGAAAAAAAATTATGACACAACCAAAAAAAGAAAAGAGCCTCATCGAATTTGGTGGAGGTGGGTTGGGTGTTCTGGTTTCTTTTTTCTTTTTTCTTTTTCTCCAATGGTGGTGGGTTTCAAACATAAATAATGTGATTGTGATTTGTTTTGGTGGATGCGGGTGATTTTTTTTTTTTTTTGGTGGTTATGGGTTTGAGGTGGTGATGGTGTTTTGTTTTGTTTTTTGTTTTTTGTTTTTTTTCTTTCTATCTCCCGGTGGTGGTGAGTCTAGAGAGAGAGAGAGAGAGAGAGGTTTTGAGTTTAAAGAAATTAAATAATTTTTTATAGGTTGTTTATATTATTTTAATGTGTTGTAATGTTAAAATAGAACATTTGATTTATGGTGTATTGTAGAATGATGCGGTAAAATAAATAAAGTAAATTTTTGTATGTCAAAATGGCATTTGGAATAGCACAGCTGATAATAGTGCTTATGATGCCATTAAGATTAAATCCACCCCTTTCTCTCATAATCTAAAAGTCCATTGGCTTAAAAATTAAAACCACAAGTAGACTCAAGAATCATGATAGATTCAAGGGAGTCTATGTATGTCGACCCTTACTCCCTTAGAGCTAGCAGGGTTTGATAGGCATAAATATATGTTCTTAATTTTGCTTGTGGTTGTGGGATAAATCCCATTCCCATCCACGTGAATAGAGATTGAACCTTGTCTCCTCTTCTCATATGCTAGAAAGGCCATTGGCTAAATGCAACTAATTGATTCTATCAATATCATTTAGGGGGTTATCCTTGGTAGGTTCCATTCAATATGGTTGATTGGTAGTTGTGATAAAATTTTGTGGCTAGGTTTGACTTTGCCCTTACAACATATGGTTTATATTTGGGAATGCATATAGTAGGGTCATGGGATGGGTGTTTCTTTGATACCGGAATACGAGTTAATACATATACTCCTATGAATTACAAAATTTGTGCAACTTAATTAGGTAGCTCCAGAATTGACAAGGGTTACTGAATACTGACACAAATTAATGAAAAATTGAATTGATAATGAAATGACAATTACAAAATGTAATTTATAGGACATGTTCTTAGATGATTGTTCAGTGTGTTTTGGTCAAAGTAAGGCATTGCCTCAATTCGAATAGGCACTTTGATATTTTTGGAAGTGCCACAACCAAATTGCCTGCTGAAGAATGAAGATAGAATTAGCTGAGCCAAATTGACCCAAATTAGAAGAAAAACGTGAAGTGCAACTAAAACATAAATGAAAATCACGAAAATTAGCTGAGCCAAATTAAAGTAGAACATGAACTTGTCTCTCTAAAAAAAACATAAAAAAAATAAGGAGAACATGAAGTGCTGCACTAAGAAAGGAGTTGCTTTTAGATGGGGCCCATGGGCCCGACTATTGTCAATCAAAATAGCCCATCACTTTAACGTTACTTTTTCTTTTCTATTTTTTTTTTTTTTTTTACTAAAAAGATAGAAACATTGTAGATTACTTGAGGTTTTTCTTTGTAAAATATTGGTGTTAAGCATTTTGACATTTGAAACTTCTACGGGACAAAAGTTAGATTAGACGGAGTACTCAGATGCCAAAAATTATTTCTATAACAATGGCATGTAGATAAAAAGATGTGAATTTATCGCCAATGGTTGGTCCAAGTGATTTAATTTCAAGCTTATGTGATTTATGAGGTTTAAGTTCAAATCTTTTGAATTTTGATCAACATCTCAATACCACCTCAAAGGGATTCTTTTATATAATTACACAGTGTGTATGGACCAAAGGAATTACACTTACACTTCTAGCTAGTCAAATGCTCTAAAAATAATCAAAATATTTGTAAGTTAAACAGTAATCAAAATATTTTACCCTATTCCTCTAAATGTAAAGAACAATGAAACTCTCATTGCACCTACAAATGGCCGTATATAAGAAATTTATAAATTAATAAAAAGATCGTAATTTCAAACTTTAATTGAAATATTAAAAAAATTAAATGAAATGAAGAAGATGGCTAAGCTAAAAATTTTACCAGAGGCTTCCTAGTAGCAATGAAAATGAATAACAAGAAACATTGTTATCTTCTAAACAAAGAAAATGTCTTTAATAAAAAAAATTGGGAGTAGCGTTGAATAAGAAGAAAAGAGGAATAAAGGGAAGAAGACTAGAAGTACCTAGCTAGTAGTGTAAAATATGAACTGTCACAATGTGTTGGCATTGTCAGTTGTCATTTGCTTATATTGCATATACTCATATCACTAATCATCATTTTGCTACTTAGTCCAAAATCAATCATTTTTGGCTTGAAATCCCAAATAAAAAAATTAGAAGAGGCAGGTTGCTAGATAAATAAAAGCTTAATATCATATCTGAGACATTTTTTCAGACATCTAGTACATATAATCTTTTAAATATAAAAGAAAAATAATTGAAAATACATGTTTATGTTAGTCCAAGGTTAATTTGTAAACCCTGGACTTTTCATAAATATACAAAATACATATATGGAGAGCATGTCCAATGACAAACTCCTGTTTATTAGTTCCCAAAGATAGCTAACCTATCAGCACATGTGTAGCTTCATAGTAATGTGCTATATCAATATATCTGCTAGGGCCTAGCAACAATAGTCCTGCAATCAAAAATTAAGGCATTAATTGAAGAAATGGAGAATGATAAGAAGTACAATATATTTTTATATTTGTAAGGAGTCTAATTTCTAATATAATATTTTGGTATCCCAAGTCCCATGCCAAAGACAAGTAATCCCTAATGGTTCATAAGTCATAACACTGAAGCTAAACTAGAAGTAAAGCCTCTATGACGAGGTAAGCCTACTTACCAATTGCCCAGATTGTCACAGATTAAACCGTTAACAAGTGGTTCTTGGAGTCATGGACATGGTTTATGGAAGGTATTCATAATAGAAGGGCCAAGCGGCTTGGAGTTGATTTGGGGTCACAACATGTACAGTAAGTTTTTCATAGGGTAGAGTTTAGAAATAAGGGTTTATTCCAAATTGTAAATTTTGATTCTATTTATTGAATTTCTTATTTTAATAGTTTTTCCTTTAGATGCATCCAACTTATATTTTTCTCTTCGTCATCATATGTTGTGTTGATTAGTTTACCATTTATAGCTTTTCATATGGTGATATTGCATGCTTATGGTCATTAAAATGTTCTAATCAAATTCACATAATTGGTTAACTGGCTTAAATACTTAATTTGTTTAATCTGTTGCATAATTAAATTTGGGGTCTAAATCAAAATTTTCTTAATTCTTTCAAACTCAAATAAAGCAGTGTTGCTATCAATCCTGAAAGTACAAAAAAGTAAACTAGAAAATGATAGCCCTTAAACACGTGGTCTGCTCTTATCATGTTGGAAGCAACACACTTATTGGGTGATGAAATCCGCCAAGGATTTCAACCCTAATAAGAACTTTCTTATAGTTATCAATAATGCTCCTGCCAAACACTTTTAAACACGTTTTATCACAATTATTCTATGTAATATTGTGAATACTGGAAAAAAAATAGTGAATTTATGTGATAGCGACTAACAATTAATCACAATCTTTTATATAAATGGTTATGATAAAGTGCGTGGTACTTTTTTTTTTAGAGAGAAAATATAAGGACACTTTCTTTTTTTCTTAGAGAGTTTCAACTTATGACATCTACTCTTGATAATAGTTCTTTATCATTGGACCAAGACATCAATTAGTTTTTGGTATAGGAGGGAATTGAACTCCAAATCTCTTATTCAACCATCAGAAACTTTACCAATTGAGCAAACTGGAACCCACAAGTGTGTGGTACTTACTAGCATTATATTTGTACCAAAAAAACCTCCCTTATTTATATATGGGTCTGATTAAAGGGTACCCTAAGAGCATTTGTTAATGAACTGTTTCAGGAAAGTTTTGATACTACTATCACTGAAAATATAAAAAACTGTCAAAAAAATCATTTTTTTTTTTTTTTATAAAAAAATTTTAAAAATTATTTTTTAACTAATACTTTCAAAACTTTCCTTAACATTTCTCTTTATAAATATATATATATATATATATATATATTTATATAAACACACACAAACATGATTGAATATATTGTAAGAAAGAAAACTTTGAGAAGATGGGCATAGTCAAAAGTGTTTTAACCTGTTCTACTCTGGGCGTATGAAGGTGGTTGGGTCCTCCTGGTTGATCCAACCGAACTTCTCCATGAAAGGGTTGACCAAGGTCACAGGTGGGTACCTTTCAATGCAGTCCTTCCATGCATTTGCATCATCCAAATCCAAATTCCTCACCACCTCCCACAAACCACTGTTGCATTCAAAGCCAGCACCCAAGCTTATCATCCACACTTTATCACCCTTTTTGAGCCTTTTCTTGGCTTCCATGTACCCAAGAACGTACCAAAGACTAGAAGCTGAAGTGTTACCAAAACGGTGCATGGTCATCCTTGAAGGCTCTATATCATATTCACTAAGACCCAAGCTCAATTTGACCCCATCTATGACAGCCCTTCCACCCGCATGGAGGCAAAAATGATCAACACCAGTCTTAAAGTTGATTACAGGTTTTGTTTTCCCACCAGCTACACTAGAGGTTTTACTCATTTTTTGGACAAAGAACATGACCATAAACCTAAGTAATTCACTCATTGGTAAAATCTTAGGTGCTATCTCTTTCAGGTGATCAACTAAAGCTACTGTACCAACTTTAGGGAGATTCTTGCCTAGGTGAAAACCTAACCTCCCTTGCTCATCTTCTTTTTGAATGCAACAATTATATGACTCGTCTCTAGCCCCATGGTGTGTCCTAAGTAGACAATTTAATTTGAACATGGCTTTGTGTTTTAAGGCCCTTTTGTTAGTCAAAAGGATAGCACACCCACCGATCCGGAACAAACAATTGGCAAGCAACATTGATCTATCAGTACCTGCATACCAATTTGGAGCCATAGACTCGGTAGTGACAACAAGAGCATACAAGTTCTTGTTGGATTTAAAGATGTTTCTGACTACATCAACTGAGATAAGGCTAGCACTGCAGCCCATCCCAGTGAGATTATAGACTTTGATGTCATCTCTCATTTTGTAATGGTTGATAAGCCTAGCGGCTAAAGAAGGAACCGTGGTGAGCATGGACACGTTAACCAGAAGCACATCAATTTCTGAGGGACGAATGCCTGTCTTGGCGAAGAGCTTTGCAACACTGTCATGGAAAAACTCTTCCATCTCTAAGACGCCATCAAGAACAGTGGGATTCTTTTCCCTGCCCTCAAACAAGATTTTTGGTGCATAGGTTTTCTCACCAATGCCGGAGCTCACAGTGGCTTGTAGGAGGAACTTCAACTCTGGGAGACCAAGTTCCTTGGTCCTCTTGATGATCTCATAACAGAATTCAGTGTCTAACATTCTGTCATTGGTGGGCTTATAGCACTGGTAGTCAAGAATGTAACATTCTTGGTCTCCTCTTGCATAAGCCCGCTTCCCTATCATGAACAAGAAATAGAAGATAGGAAGAGCATAGAGTAAAATGAGAAGCGCCATGAGAGAGAGAGAGAGATGGGACTATGGGAGGTTTTGTAACTTTGTTACTTCTAAGTAAGGCTTTGTTAGATGATTATCCAGACGGGGACTAATACTTATAAGAACAATATGTGAGACTGTACGTGAAGTGGACATGTGAAAATGCTTAAGACCCATTTTCATCACTCAACTCCCAACGAACTGATTTGCCTCAACTTTGGTATCAATATGGAATAGGAATAAAACTAGAGCATAATTCGGTTTCGGTTTAAGAAAAAACTTGTTTAATTTTATTTATTTAACAAACGAGTTATATTTTTGCCTATGTTTAGACTTGACAATAAAACAAGTTAGAATCAAATACGGAAAATTATTATGTACTCTCGGAGTACTATAAATGTGTACTTCCTCCTCTCACATAAATGGTTGATCTTACTAATTAAATTCATGGTGGGACCAACTATTTATGTGAGAAGAGAAAGTACGTATTTATGATACTCCAGAAGTACTTAATAATTTTTCAATATAATAATATATTTGTTGACAAACTTATGAATAAAATACCCAATTTAAGTATATATATATATATATATATATATATATATGCGCATGTGCATGTACGTGTATAAAGATACACTTCAACAACCATTGTCCCTACAATCCATTGGAAGATTAAATACCACTAGTGGAAAAATGTACTCCTAGATATTTAATTTTGTCGTTGAGCATTAATTTTGCCGTTGAGTAGGAAGACCAAAACTAAAGTTGATTGGAATAGTATTTTTTTTTATAAGATAGAAATTTTACTTTAACTTAATTTAAGTATATATGTATGTAAAGCTTCTTTTTAGAGACTTGAACCTTAATATTTGTCCTTCTACATCTCATAAACACTTATACTTGTAGAGTGATAATCGCACTAAAAATGCGCGGTAATTTTTTTTTTTTGGGTTGGTACTTGGACGTGTCAATAACATTGATTTGAATCCTGTGCTAGACAGTGATAAACATCAATAGTCCATTACATCATGCATCCGTCATAATTAATGGCTCATAAATCTCAAGCCCCACCACCTCTCCCAAACGAGCCAACCACTTTCCCTCTTTTGTTACATTACAGTAATATACTTGAATAATTCTAACTCGTAAGCCCTATCTTCTTGAGTATGAACCGATAGCAAAAGAGTAGTGTTTATTATATACTCACTAATACACACATTTTTGCACACCCATAAAAAAAATGAACGAAAGTCGTGATTTCTTAAGTTGAAAGTCATGATTTCAATTCATTTTTTTATGCCTGTGCAAGAGTGTGTGTATTATTATATATGTATCATAATTTTCCCTTACAAAAATAATTTGAATGGTTAAATTAATGTACCCCTTGGTCTTGTTATATAGAAATTTGTGTTGGACAGGTAGATAAACAAGAAGAGAGTTGAGATAATAAATGAGACTGTATGTGATTCAAATATAACATCTACATCCCTAGGATGGAAATTTTCCATAGACAAAATATTCTCTCAATGTTGTTAAAGAGCTATTGCAAATTTGTCCACATAATACAACTAAGCATATTGAGTCCTAAAAATAACAATTTTGGAGAAACCCACAAAATTTCTAGTGTTTCTTAAATTTTTTATTTTCATATAAGAGAAACCAATGTTTCTTTTAATAATTAGAGTTTTAACAGTATAAATAAACCATGAAAAGTCACAAATGAAGTGTTATAGCTGTTAGAAAATAGTTGAAAACTATTTCCCAACGTCTACAAACTTTTTAATATTAAGTGGCAAAACTCTCAGCATTAAATTCTGCAGAGAAATCACAATCCTGCCTAATTTCTCTTGCCACTCAGTTGTGCAAGTGCCTAATGAAACACTAAAAATCGTCAAATAAAAACTTTCAATAGTCTCTCGGTCAAGAAATTTCTAACGGAAGACTGGCAAAATCACAACAAATATTTTCCACTTGCTTTTCTATTGTTTCTTCCACTCTATCTCTGCTGAAGAGATAACAATACTCTTCCACTTCCACTAGGTTGTACTATACTCTCTCACTGAAAAATTTAATTGACACTCTTTCAATTTAAACTTCTTCTTAGTGTAATTGTCTCAAGACTCCAAGATAGTTAATAGCGACTTAAGCCAAAACTCTTATATCTCATAATCAGAAACAACACATACATAAGAATGTCCATAGTTTTTATGAAATCCTATGTTGTTCTACCATTTTTATGGCTTTGTGCTCTTCTCAATTTAGGGAACATTTACAAGAGAAAAATCTTACTCTTGTTTAGAAGTGGCACCACTTCGGCACTTCCATGCTGACATAAGTGAAGTTCCCTTTTATTTCCATGTTGCACAGACATTTAACTTTAAAATGAACCTCATTAAGAATACGAAAACTCATCCTCCAAACATAACAAAGAGTTTTATTCCAACCTGAGTGAGACTTTGAAAAATTTATGCTCAACTAACCATGTATCAACCGCTTGTTATTACCCATTAAACCTATTTCAACTAGATTTCATTAAAGTCGGGTTCCTGCTATTCTGCTATTTGAAAGTGTTGTAACCACATTCCAATTGATGTTACTCTTACCAGTTTCAAAAAAACTTCAGTTTTAGGGTCTTTATCATTTTTAGATTTTTATGCGGACCACTCCAATCACATTTTGCTTACTTTAACTTTAACCTATTCTGTTTTAGACTTATGTATGTCTACACTTCACACTAGTGGCTATTCATGCAAGAACGATGATCACAGATCACCTTGACTTGCAAAAATAAATAATATATATACACACGCTTTCCGAAAAAATATTATAGGCTAAACTAAACCATTGTAACCATCTTAATATATAAAAATGTTGAACACCCTAACTTGAAAATTACAAAAATTTGGGTTAAAAAAAAATAAGAGTAATACTATACAACATTTTCACAATAATTTCAAAATCAATCCAATGTGGTAAACTGTTATAATTTCATTTTTCCTTAAAAATGGTACCAAGAAAATATTATGGTTGTGAGTTCTCCTTGATGGTGACGACAGTTATACTCTTTTTGGCTTTACAAGCACAATAATTTTTCTCTCCTTAGTGACTCGACTCGTAGTTATAGCAAATATTCAAGTTATCGTTTTATTAGATTTTGTATAATTTTCATTTCTTAGTAAAAATTCAAATTATTACTTGATTAGATTTTGTATAATTTAAATTTTTTAGTAACCATCCTAAAAATAAATTCTTAGAGCAGCCGCCATTGACACTTTAGATCTATTTGGAAATAACTCATTTAGTTGAAACTGAAAACTTTTTACTGAAAGTATTGTAGATAAAAGTAAAAACTAGTCAAAAGTAAAAGCTAGTTAAAATAGTACAGTAAGATCTATAAATAGTAACAAAAATAAGCTAAATAATAGCAAAAATAAATTAACTTTAAACTCTAATTCCAAATACAACCTAAATCTCTTTTTTTTTCTCTTCCCGAAACTTCACGTATACTTAAAGTTTGGTGGCTTCCACTAAAATGACTCGCAACAGCCATGACCATAACTATTCAAAAAAGATTGAAAACTATCACTTTATATAATTCATAATCCTAATAAGTGTCACTTCGTCGTGATATACACAAGTCGAATGCTGACAAGCCATTCAGTTTGCCAAGGAACTAAGTCTACACGAGGTGCTTTTCGAAGGTGACTCGCAGACTGTGATCAAAGGACTTTCAGATGGTAGTGCTAACCAATCCATTTATGGTCACATTATTGATGATATTCTTCATGAGGCAGCCCAGTTTACAGGGACGGAGCCAAGACTTGGAATTAGGGGGCGGCTGTACTGCTCGATGTGTGTGGCAGCTCCGGCCTTTGACTCTATTACTTTACCACTAAGGATTTTTGTTTAAAATTTTTTAAAGGGTCATGTTGTTTGTTTTGGATAAAATATGTTAATTGGACCTTTTTTTTTAGCTTTATTATTGGTAATTTTTGTTATTGGGCTAATTTTTTTGGGCTTGTATATTTTGTTATGGCCTCTAAAAGGTGAAAAATGCTAAAATTACAAAAATTTTATAAATTTCTAATGTGGTGAGTAATTATTAGAAAGTAAAAAGTTATGCAAGTGTGCGAACTAATAAAAATTTGCTACTTCAATAATTTGTAAAAATGTTGTAAAAAAATTTTTAGCTATAACATTACTCGTAAAAGAATTGATGGCATTGTCAAGGATGACAAAGTATAATTTTATTAAACAAAATTGTTAAAATTAGTACCTATTAATATAGTAATAATTTTAAAATATATATATTTAGGGGGGCTGCCCCCTAGTCCATATATAGCTCCGTCCATGCCAGTTGAGGTTTTCAGAGTTTAATTATGTTAATCGCAATTGTAATAAAGTTGCTGATGCACTGGCCAAAAAAAGCTAAGGCAGTTTTAGATTTTCAAGTTTGGTTAGAAGACATTCCGGAGGAGTTTGTTCCTTTGGTTCTTGCTGATATTTCTTAAAGTTTTTCTTATTTCAATAATAGCCCAGTCTAGATTTCCAGTCTGGTTTCTCCAAAAAAAAAAAATTTATTATTATTATTATTTTAAAGTCATCATCAAAAAAATCATCAACGATCACTCTCGATAGGGATGTATATATGTTAATAATCTTAACTTCAAAAGATGGGTAGGAAAGAGATTGGTTGGCTCTCAATTTCATGAAAAGGACAATGGTTTTGTTCATTAATTCAAAAAAAAAGGAGAGGGATGGTGGAGGTTGAGATTTATCATTAATGAGTGATTGGATGGACTCCTGTGCATATTACTGACTTATCAATTCTTTCAACTACCTAAAGATGAATTCTTCCAAACAACTTTGACTTTCTGGGCCTCTTTAATACTAGTATCTTTGCGACGACTGATTTATAAATAGCCGACACGGTCAAAATTTGTTCGGTACAAATCAATTTAGTTGAGAATACTTGTTAACTCACTTGCCAATATTAGGGTTCGGAAGTACAGACACTTCATTTAGAGTATTATACTCATGTTTTATCTGTGTTATATTAGTGTTGTATCCATCATGTCATGATATAATTTTAAAAAAAATTATTCATTTCACCATATCACACCCGTACTTATATCCATACTCGTACACGTGTCTGTGTTTCTCAAGGTTTTAGTCATTAAACAAAGCCAATAACACAATTTTATTTTAGAACTAGATGGTATACTTTTATGTTCTTAATCCATCGTCTTTATTCTTTTTGTGTGTTTAGTTAATTTATAAAATAAATAAAATAAAATAAATAAATAAATAAAAAAACACACTTTTTTAGGATTGTGTTTATTACACACAAACTAGTTTTACACACAATCCAACAAACAATTTAACAGTTTCAGTTTTTTTTTTTTTTTTTACGATGTAAAACAGTTTATGTGAAACAAGTATTACATTCAAAAAAAGCCTTTTACAAACAATTTTGTTTTCGCTTATTACACTTTTTACATCCATACTTGTCTTCTTGTATATAATCCCTACTTCTAATCACAGCCGGCTCTAGCATATAAGCAAGAGAGGCAGTCGCCTAAGGCCCTGGGTAAAAAAAAGGCCCCCTAATTTTAACCAATAGAGTTATTTCTTTCATTTTAATATTATTAATTAAGCTCAAATATTAGCTAATAAAAAAATAATATTTTTTTACGAAAAAGAAATTCTACGTTCACAATATTTTTCACAATACTTTCACAATAAATTCTAAGTAGCAGGATGTTACTGGCTGTTATTGGTGATTAAAAAAATAATTTCAATGGTGGGTTTAAATTAAAACTAATAACAACTTAACAACTAGAATTTTTTGTGAAAATGTTATGAATTTAGCACTTCTAAAAAAAAAAAAAAAAAGCAGTACACAAAAAATTTTACAAGATTTTTCACAACAATTGAGTTGGCAAATTTTTACTAATTCTCATCTAGGTTCACCACTAACGTCACTTTCTTACTTACCATTATTAATCTGCCACATCAACAGGTGTGAAATGTTTTGTCAAATTTTTTGCGTCTATAGACATTCTCAAAAAAAATATTCTGGGTGGTTCATATTAATTAGTAATTTTGCATCTAACAAGATAAGAGAGTTTAAGCAATATTTAGATTATTTTTTTAATAGTCATTTTTTAATATATAAAAGGCCTCAATTCATTTTTCGCCTTAGGCCCCTCAATGCATCAAGCCGCCCCTGCTTCTAATATTTTTTTTAAAAAAAATTGCAAGTTTCATTATTTGGGGTTGAAGATAAATGTAAGAATCATCATTCAAATAAGCAACGCCAATGAAAATGATACGCTGCCCATATTCTAAGATAAGTTTGACAAAATAATACGTAATCATTATTATCTTATTTTCAAAATAAGATAAGTTTGAGAAACAAAATAATAATGATATAATAATGACACTTAACCATAAACCTTGTCTTATTTTCTGTTTTCCCAATAATTAGACCTCCTTGATTAATCCTATGGATTCTATAAACCCTTTTACTATTAACATGATAAACATAATTCAAACACCAAGCTTTTCCATCGAGAATGTAAAAAAATAATAATAAAATAAAATAAAATGTCATTTGATTATCATTGGTTTAAAATTATTAGGTTGGCTCAAGGTTGATCCAAGAGGGTCTATGACCTGGATTTAATAGGTTAATCGCTAATTAAGTCTTTTATGACATTCGATATCGTACTTACTAACATGTTTTTAGAACCGTTGCAAAAAGTCAAATTGTGGTCCCTAATATTAAGCGAAAAATACTCATGTAATTTATATGACACATTCTGAGATGATTGTTCAATGCGTGCTGAAGAGTGAAGATGGAGTTTGTGGCAGGAACTTGAGAAAGGCGTGAAGTTGCTTTCAGATGGACCCGACTTGTCTTTGTCTCTCAGTCCAAATAGCCCACCAGGCCACGGAACCCCCCTTGGACTAGGGGGGCAATGGTCCCCCCTTTTTTCTTTTTTTTTTTTATATTATTATATATATTTGTATTAATTTTAGCAATTTTATTCTATAAAATTATATTTTCTTTTCCTTTAATAATATCATTGATTCTTTTAAAAGTAATACTATACTCACAAACTTTTTTATAACATTTTTACAAACTGTTTTGGTAACAAATTCTTATTGGTTCACATATGGGTACACCACTCACATTATTTTTTTACTTACTAGTAACCACTTATCACATCAGTAATTTATAAAAAATAAAAAATAAAAACTTGTAGCTCTAGCATTTTCCTCATTTTAGGGACCATAAAAAAACTTATAGATCTAAAATCTAAAACAAAATATACAAGCCAAAAAAAAAAAAAAAACTCAATAATAAAAATTACCAGTAAAACTAAAAACAAAATTAAGCTCAATTAGCTAATTTTATCCAAAATAAATAACCTTACCCTTCAAAAAATTCTAAACAAAAATAATTTTGTTCTTACCCACACAAAAAAAAAAAAAAAAAAAAAAAAAAAAAAAAAAACACACAACAACTAAATAGCAAAATTAGAGGTTGAGACCACCGCACACAACAACTGCCCCCTAACTTAAAGTTCTAGCTCCATCCCTATAGCCCACCACTTCAGTAGAGATTACTGGTTGAGGATTTTCTTTATAGAAGATTATGTATTTATGTATGTACAGTATAAAGAAGAGTTGAAGGCGGAGTTTACCAAAAAATAAAAAAGAAGAGTTGAAGGCGGTTGTGGTGGCAGTGAAAGTTACATTAGAGAGTATTAAAATACCTAAGATTATTGCTATAACCATGGCATGTAGCTATAGGTAAGAGGTGTGAATTTAATGCTGAAGGTTGATACAGTGATTTTGTAATTGTCCTAAATTATTTATTCTTAAAGAGTTTTATTTCTTAATTTTAAAATCAAATGTGGAACCACATCATAAATATTCATCCAAGTGAGTTATTAAGTACAAAAACCAAAGAGTTTAGAATAAATTAATCGTAAAAATAAAAAAAAGTGTTTCACAATAATTTTTTTTTTAAAAAAAGGACAATTTACATTTTATACCTAATAATATCCTTACAAAATTTTTAAAGAGTTAACAAAATATAAAAATGACTATCAATAGTATTTAAATTATATTTATATAAATTATATTATGCATCTTATTGTATATTTTTAAATGGATCCATGCATATGCATAGGGTGAAAAACTAGTTGCTCTAAAGGCCATGAACAATGAAACCCTCATTGATTTTCCAAATAAGTTAGAAAGAGTTAGTTGAGGATTTCTTTGACAAATGCATGTTGCAAGTATTTACTAATTTATTTGACTCTTATCTCCCACGTGCTTCTTTGAAGTTTCTACTTTCAATTGGCCTTTATACAAGGAAATTAGTTTCAGCAAATTGGGACAATGTCATGTGTTTGGGGTTTGAGTCATTTGACTGTCTGCTGGTTGTTCATGTGTAAGGTGAGAGCATAAATATTTTTAGCCGTTACATTTACTAAAATTCATTTCCAAGTTTTTCAATTTTATTTTTACTCAATAAATATATATATATATATTATAAAATTCTAAGACCACACCCAATTCCAAATATATTTTCATAACTATATGGTTGACTATAAGTAGTGGAAAAAAAGTGATAAGTTTATATAAAAGTAACAAGCAATCAATCATAATAAGATAAGTTTGAAAATAAGTATAGAATTGGTCTCCTTGACAAGCTCAAAAGTTGGTCTCCTCTCATTAGTAAGCCATTAGTAACAATAAGAGAAAATTAAGTACCACAACTTTTTTTTTTTTTGGGCCACAATTTTGATATGGCAAGCAGACTCTAAGGCTGGGTTTGGATTCCACTGAAAATGCGCATCTGCATTTTTTCTGTGGATCCCGTACACTGTTCACAAGACCCGCAAGTACGGATTTCAGCAAATTTTTCTTTAAAACTAGATCCCATGGCACTATTCACACATTTAAAAATTATTTTGCTATAGTGTTTTCAATTTTTATTTTTTTATTTTTAACAATAAGCAGTATCCAAACAGACCGTAAATAGAGAAGAAAAAATAATTTGTTCGTGTAAAAGTAATAAATAACCATTCAAAATTTATCACGTGAAAATTATAACAAAACTCAAGACCTTTTACTTAACACTTGACGGAAGAGGTGATAGAGAAGAAAAAATAATTTGTCCATATAAAAATAATAAATAACCATTCAAAATTTATCACGAGAAAATTATAGCAAAACTCAAGACCTTTTACCTAACACTTGACAATAATTTATCCGTGTAAAAGTAATAAATAACCCTTCAAAATTTATCACGTGAAAATTATAGCAAAACTCAAGACCTTTTACCTAACACTTGACGGGGGAGGTGGTATTTAAATTTTGAAAGGTCGAGCTCAGTCTGGCCTAGGATTCCTGAAAGAGGAAAAAGTACAAAAGTTCACTCTTAACTTCAACTAAATACTGACACACAAAACAAAGGAGGTGCCCTGCTCCGTGAGGACCGTTACACATTGAAAGCCTTTTTTTTTTTTTTTTTGCTAACCGACACATTGAAAGCTTTTAGTTTTTAGCTTGACCCACTTTTCACAACAGTTAAAGCTTGTTGTTGTTGTTTTTGTGGGTAAAATAATAACAAAATCTAAAGAATATTAACAAAGTTTGTTGTTGTTATTTACTTATTTCATAAAGAATATTACTTATTTACTCAAAAAATAATAATAACAAAATCTTTTTATCCCAATTTTCCCTGAAGCCGCCTCTATATTTTCTTTTTTCTTTTCTTTTTTTTGGGTTGTGATGGGTAAAATAGTAAATAAGTTAAATAGTATAAGAAGCTAAGGTTATGTTTGATAATTATTTTTGTTTTTTGTTTCCAAAAACTTGTTTTGGAAAAAAAAATATATTTTATTGTGTTTCCAAAATTAAAAACACATTTGGTTAGTTTATTAAAACAAGAGTGAGAATTTCTTGTGACTTTTTAACTTATTTTTGGGGGGAAGAACGGACCATTAACTAAATGATGAACCAATATATTATATATTATTTTTTAAGCTAATTTTTGAATTTTTTTATTTAAAAAAAAAAGAGAGAAAGATGTGTCTAAACAATCACATGTCAGCATAGCAGGTACATGCATTTGTTGCCAGACTAAAACAAGCTCACTAAAGTCTGAACGCATAGGCATTGTATCTTTAAAACATAAGACCAAAACCTGAACATGAAATCTCATTTAACTCTAGGCTTGGGTCATTTCTTCATATATCACTGGTAATTGATGCTCAAGTTTGTCATCTTTGGTGATTATGTGCATCAGGCTATGAACTAAAAATGATTTCATGGATGACGAGACGAAAGTGGAAGGAGGAAGGAGAGAGCAGTGCTTTTGGTTTCACTTTTTTGTTTCAACTAGGTCTCAAAGCCTTTACTTCATAACTGAAAACAACTTATCAGTTATTCTCAATTTTCTTTGGAAATTGAGATTTGGAAAGCATTTTTGTTTTCCATCTATTTTGAGTTACCAAACAATTTTTTTGGTCTAGAAAATAGAAATAGTTTTTGAAAATATAAAATTGGTAAAAAAAAACAGTGGCCAAACATACCCTAAAGCTTTTTTACAATTTTCTCTTCCATATTTTAAGAAATAGAATTAAATGTCTAAATTTTATGTATTTATGTGCTTATTCTATAAACTTTTTATTTTTATTTACCATTTTTAAAAGTTCACTTTCTCATTTTCAAAATACAAATCTATTTTAGCACGCTTCTAGTAAAAAGTTAAATAAGTCTATACAAATTGAGATCCAGTACAATAGTTATTACAACATGCAATAGCAAATTAAAGATTGCAATTAAAATTTTCAAAAGTCATTCTTAATCTCAACTCTTGAATAAAATAATTTTTAACCTTCAACTTTTTACTATTTTACTTTCACTTTTTTTTTTAACTTCTTTTTTTACATCCTATGGTTAATTGCATGGTGTATTGCTATTGCACTAGATCTCAATCTAGTTTATACAAAATGCATAAGCTATTAGGAATTTACATTTTTTTTTTTTTTTTTAAAGGACTATTAGGAGTAAAAAATCATTCAACAATTTCAAAATATAAAAAGACTTTAAAGTAGATTAAACGTGTGAAAAAATGAGTTACAACTTACAAAAAATGAATTACTACTTACATTTATATTAGATTTTTTATGAGTATACTAGTTTGCAATTTAGTTATTTTGTTATTAATATCAAATAATATTTTTTAAAATTGATTTTACTTCTCTAAATAGAAATCCTGGCTACTCCACTTATTACAATTAAAATGAATTAGTTAGATTTTGCTCGTAAAAAAAAAGGTTGGATTTTGCTATGTCATCAAAACACACATTTCTTCTTTCTGTTTTTCGATTGCCAAGCAATAAAAGAAAGCTAGACATATATTCCTACCCCAAATGCAGGGCTGGGATCCAATCCAAAGGGTATCAATAACTCGACAGGATCAAGAATTGCTAAAGCCCAACTTATCTTTTCAGCTAATCCCGTATAGAATCCCATACTCTATTAATCAAGAATCACTAGGATGATCATAACAGGAAATTCTTCCTCCTTTTAACGAAAGACAAAACCAGAAAAATCCTCTCCCAACAGAAAATTAAAACAGGAAACCATAATGGCGATGCAGTCCTCACTAATCAAAAGGATTATGGAAACAAGGTTAATACAGACACATTTCATTGTGCTAAAGATCCAATTATCCATACAACAACAAGACATCAAACATGTGTTTGTGTTTCTTTCATCTTTAACTGAGAAATGTTATGAACCTCTTCTTTGGTTCATTTTGGGGTAGAGGATACAACAAACATTGATACATAGGCTGAAAAATACAGATAAAACAAGGGTGCCCTCCCCTCATACCAAAGCTTGTTTAGCCCATGGCATACTTCTGGGTCCAGCTCCTAGCAGTTGTTTCATATTTGTTCCTGTCTGTCTTATACATGTGAGCAATCTCAGGCACCAAAGGATCATCGGGATTTGGGTCCGTCAGCAGAGAACAGATTGAAAGCAACACCTAAAGATGAACAGAACAAATAATTTTTACCCACTGAAAATTGATTTTACTCACAGTTAAATTGAATAGAGAAAGCTTGACAAAGGAATATTTCTAGGGGTACCTATAAATCCAATCACAAAAAATTATAATCTATAGAAATAAAATTATAATTGGTACTTTTTAAGATGTCAAAGAACCACATCCATCAGAAAGCAAACACGTGAGTATGATGCTCTACTTCATATAGGCTCATTATTGACAAAAAACATTCAACGGCTGTATCAGTAGTATCCCCCTATGAATAGCAAAATATTCCCTCCCCCCCTTCTCCCCCAGGGCTCCAACCCGACCAGCCCAGTCAGGGTTTTCCCACCCCATCTCACAGTGTGTGTGTGTTTAAATTATTTATGTAGTTTATGTAGAACTTAATCATTTTATACATAGCCTATTACCATCTAAAATATGCATCTCTCTCTCAGTACTCTCACCATCACCCTTCCCCTTTCTCTCTTATTTCTCTTACACTCATCAGTGTTGGCACCACCTCAATAGGATGGCAAAATGGCTTGGCCCCAACATGCCCTGCTCCAGCCCCATGCAAGTTTTCCCCACCCCACAAAGGGGGACAGGGCGATCCGGCCCCGGCCCCGGCCCCAGCCCATTACCATCCTTACATACAGGTGCACTAATATTTTGTAATTGACCGTGTCTATTCCACCCACCAAGAGATACAAAGAAATGGAGATAAATCTATCAGTTCTATGTCACAATGATTCAGCATATTAAAGCTGCCAAAGATGAACACTCTCATTAGTAAAATATCATAAGCTTGCAAAAAAATCTTTTGATATGTAAGCCTCCAGAAATATGGCATTATGATAACCAGTAATCCATAACTTCTAGGATGAGGGCTTTTCCATATACAAAATGGTGCTTACAAGGTTACAGGACAAATACCTTGGAAATGGTAAGGGCAGGGCTCCATTGCTCCTTCAAGATGTCAAGGCAAATGCTCCCATTGCTGTTTATATTTGGGTGAAACACCTTTGTTCTGAATGCAACCTGCATGATACATAATGTATGAGAAACAGACAAACAGACAGAGAGAGTTACATCAAGGATTGATGATACTTCAAAACACAATGTACATAAATAATATTATTATTATTGGCATGCATGTTTGACTTTCCTAAATATACATCCCAAAATTCTAAACTCACATTGGCACCTCTTTTTAGAAATTTGAAGCCAAATCCTCTGGTGCAATTACCAAATAAATGTAAACCAATAAATTGTTTTCCATTCAAAAAGTTCAAATAAATACACAACACAATAAATGCTTCCAACATAAAATAAGTAAATGCAGCCAAAAAAACAAAAAGAAAAATAATTAACACCAATAACAGCTTAAACAAGACTCAGTATGTTACAGCGCACTATAGTAGAGATTAACTTAAGTTCAAAGCCAATCACAGTTCAATCTCAGCAGCACTGTGAGTAAACTTCAGAGTTGCAACTAAGATCAGTGGAAATTTATATAAAGTACACTTCAAGATAGTACATGAATAATTTCCAATATAAACATAAAGCAGGAACAAAGTACCTTGGGGGGCTTAAATGGGTAGTCTGGAGGAAAGTGGATAGTAACTAGGAAAACACCCCCCGCATAAGGACTGTCTGGAGGACCCATTATTGTTGCTTGCCAGTGAAACATATCTTCGGCAACGGGGCCTGCAAGATCAATACTGTGAGCCAATAAGTAAAAATAAATGTATATAAAATGAAAAAAGAACAATTAAAGGATATTGCAGCACAAATTTTACACCTCTTACAAGAAGATACATTAGCTCCAATAATACAGCAAAGAACTCATATGGACAATTGACGTAATACAGAAACCCAAAAAAAGTGAGAGAATATGGTTGCCAATGTAACACTAGATCAAGAGTTTCCTTCAGTTTTAGGTATTGAGAGAAAAAAGAATTTTTCTTTTCCTGCAAATCCTAGAAATGTAGGTGCATCTTTTTTTTTTTTTTTGTTGATAAACTGTAGAGCATCTTTTTGATTTCTGATCCATCAAACTTCCATGCGTTGACCCCAGTGGGTAGCTCAGGTCAAGAAGAATATTAAAATTTAGAAGACCAAGCCAGATTTGCCAGTTTAACCAGGAGAATGGTAGCATAGCCCGATCATTGGTCCAGTCAACACAAAGTAGACAGTATCACTACAACAATCCACCCAAACATGCTTCTCCCAACTTCATTCAAAGGTTACCATCACTCTCCCCATCCAACTCCAGACAAGGATCCTCAAATCATTGCAAAGCATCATGATTGATGTTCATAACAAATCACAAATTTCAATTTATATGGAACAAAAATCCAAAGCTATCAAAAGTCCTTAACTAGAGTAAACTTTTGCAGGAAAAACAAATTCTTTGGTCCCAACTTCAACACCTAGACAGCCATTACAAAAGCATGGGTGAAACTACCTTACATTGAGTTGAGGCAATTGCTCCCACTGAAATTTAGATAATATTTGAGTGCTATATGTTCAGCACTAGAATACCCCTCATAGTTTGCACCCATAAAAAACATTTGTGTGGGCCAACCATAAAACTCTTTAAAAAAATAATAAGAAGAAAATGTGGCACTTCTTAAAATTTCATAAATTTAATGGTAAGTTATATTTTAAAATAAATTAAAGATCTTACTAAAAAAGAGTTTACCGGCTGAACCATTACACTCATAAATTCAGTTTTTGTACCACAAATTTAAGAGATAATAATGGTGGTCCAACTTCATCCCAATTTATGCAAACATACTATGAATTATTTAGATTCATCAACTCTTTTGAAGGGTAAGGTTTTTGGATGGTGATTGTGCCTCAGGTTTGTTCCTGGGACTGCAGAATTAGAAAGCTCCTGAATTGAACTCAGTGCCTAAAGCTGTGCTTAAACACATGATTAAGTCAGGTGACAGTTTTTTAATGGTTGGAAAATTGCCTTCTTTGGGGGTTCTTTACAATAGGTTTGACCACCAGGAGTTGCATAGTGCTGCAAGTACTGTAAATGCAAAAATATCAAGTATTCTAAAAGATGGTCAATGGTGTTGGCAACCTGCTAGATCAAATGATCTTGTGTCAATTCAAGTAGGATCTCTTCATATTAGACTTGGCCAGTCAGATTTGGTACTCTGGCTCCCTTCATCAAATATTTTCTCTTGTAAGTCTACTTGAGAAGCAATCCAGGTTAAACATCAGAAGGAGGAGTGGGCAAATCTCATCTGGTGCAAGGGTAATATCCTTAAGCATGCTTTTGTGGCATGGTTAGCAACCAAAGATAGATTGACTACTGTAGAAAGATTACTTGCTTGGGGTTAGCAAGGAAACATTCACTGTTTTTTTTTCAAATGCCTTTCTCTAAGAAAATTTGCATGCAGATTTTAAGGTTGTCTCTGCAGGATGCAACCTGTTAAGCTAGAATGATGCAGTGCATTGGGGAGTCCATGCTTTGAAGGAAAAAGATATGAATAAGTAGAGAGTCTTTTGCTGACACTATCTCTCATCTTTTGATCAAGGGAGATGCCTGTGTCTACAGTTGTAATATCCTCTCTGAGGAGAGCGTCCTCAAGTATATAAGAAGTGATTTTAGACTTAGGCTTGTGAGAGATAGTAGGTTCAAGAATTTCCTGCAAAACAGGGTTGTGTGCAGTCTCTGGAGAGTGTGTGTTTCTATTCTTAGTTAGTTGAGCTTTGTGTGGTCATTTGACTTGTGCTGTCACTTACAGCTTGGAGACTTTGTTCTTGTATGTTAATAAAATGTTGTCCTTTATCCAATAAATATAAAATTAAAAAAGGAACTATAGCAAGTGAACATCTGTGAGTGTTGCAGTAGTACCTTAAAATGGATCCTGGCAATAAAGCCTGCGCATGATAAAGTCCTAGTGTTATTAAACAAAACAAGTACTGCCAAAAATAATGGAATCGAGAGTTCCTTGAATCTACCCTTCTTCATAAATGCACAATTGCAATACATATTAAATTCTGTCCCATTCAAAAGATCAAGGTTTGATTGCCTCAAGATATACAAATAATTCCAAGGTCATAGTGGCTGACGGTAACTAGGTACATTTAAACCGAAAATATATGAGAAGACTACGATGTCATGCATAATCTCTGAAAATGACATAAGTACTCCAAAATATGTTAACCACCCCCCCAATCCTTTTTACCCCCTCTCTTGCTAAGTAAAAATTATATTATTCAGAAGAGGAGATGGTTCACATGCACAGAATGCATAACAAACCACTCCTAAAGAATTACAATCACATAATCAAATACAATAGAAAGTCAAGAAAAGATGAAGCGGGAATGTTGTCCAAAGCACACACATCCAAGTGTACAAGGACCTCAAAAAAGTCTGTTTGATAGCATACATAGGACTTGCAACTCCACCCAATGTTCTTCTGTCTCGCCATATTGTCCACATGACCCTCCAAATCTTTGAGACTTTATACCAGTGAAATCTTCCTTACCAACACTCCAACATCTCAAACAGAGTCCTAGGCATCCCACAATATATCTCAAACAAAACAAACACAAAAGACCACATACCAGTAGCCACTGGATAATGAAGCAACAGGTGCTCAATAAATCCCCGCTCCTTTCACACGCACACCACCAATCAGCAATCAAGAAATTGCATTTTCAAACTGTGTTAAAACCCATCATCAATGCCAAACGCACTACAAAATTAGTACACACTAAACTTACCCATTATTGGAGACAGAATTTTTCTAGTTTTAGCTTCGATTTCCTAATCCGTTCCATCATCACACGAAAATCTCTAAAAATACCATAACCCTTTCAAACCCAACGGCCTAAAATTCACAGATTAGACAAAACCTTAACCAACCATACAACATGGGACAACCGCCAACGCAGATGCCGATGACCCAATTTCCATACACAAAATTGGACACATTTTGCAATGAATTCAGATCATAATCCGTGCATCTTCTCCATATTTATTCACATCAACCAAATTCATTTTAAAAATATATATATACACTCAACAATTTTGAATTTTTTTTTTCTTCTACTTTTTGATAATTCAATAGCTGGGGTAGGTGGGATTTATATTATGAGGTCTCTGTTGAAAACACCAGTTGAGCTACAAAGCTCGCAAATCAACCCAAAAAAAAAAAAAAAAAAAAAACAAATCGTCAATAATTTAAGTTACAGCAAAAAAAAGATAAGTACAAATAAAGATAAAACTACAGAGATCAAGCAAGACAAAGCTACCATAAACAAAGTTGAAGATAAGAGAGAGAGAATGGAGTACCGGCGCTGCAAGAAGTAGGAGGATCCTTCTGCAAATCCTTGAGTTCCTTCAAGATCCGCTTGGAAGCCATATCGAGAAACCCTAATTTCACAAGATCCCCAAACCCTCAACAAAAAGATCACCAATCCAAAATCTAAAACACGCACCACTACTCTCGTCTCGACCGTAAACACCAATATATATAGAGAGAGAGAGAGAGAGAGGTTGAAGAGGATGGAGGAGCCGTACAAAGAGAGAGATCCTTTCCTTTCCTTTCCTTCCTCCTTCCTTTTTTTTTTGTTTACTTTCTCTTCTCTCTGAAATGGAAATGGTGGAAAGAGAGAGAAGAAGAAGGAAGGAAGGAAGGAAGGAAGAGTTTGATTGGGTGAGAGGTTGTTTTGTTTTTTTTTTAATTTGATGGTGGGTCCCGTCCCGCGTTTGCGTCTTCTTTACGATATGATGCTGTTTCTCTTTTTACGCCGAAAGTGGACTTCTCTTCAATTCATTTTCATTTGCCGACTCAGACTCACGCTCACGCTCACTTCAATTATTATTTTTATTTATATACCTTTTTTTTTAATTAAATTAGCCGTTTATTTTTTTATTTAGTGAATGAGATTTAGGGCGTTTCATACATATGTTTAAATATATGTTTATCAGTTTTTAAACAATATTACACGTATTTTTATACATTTTTTTACCCACACGTATTTTCAAAAAAATTAAAAATTATTATTTAAACACATGTACCAAACGAGTCTTTAATTTTTTTTGCCACAACATCGTTTCCAATGGTGAGCCACCGTGCCCCCCTTTGTCTTAATGGTTGGATTCATTGATTGATTGATTTTGGGTGACCAAATTATAACAATAAAATCTCATCATTTTTTTTTTTTTTTTTTAATATGAGATATAAATTTTATTCTAAATTAATCAAAGTGAATATGTGTGAAACTACCTCCTAAATACTTGAACCCTAATCATTTTTGTTTGATTCTTACTAAACAAAAACTCAGTGATAATTGTTATTTTAAAAAATGGTAAATTGCAGATTAACCACCTGTGGTTTAGCCTGAATTTAACTTACTCACCCGTGGTTTTATTTTTAACACTTTACTCACCTGTGCTTCCCTCCGTTACTACTCTACACATGTTTTTAATTTTTAAACAACATTACACGTATTTTTATACATTTTTTTACCCACACGTATTTTTAAAAAAAATTGAAAACTATTGTTTAAACACATGTACCAAACGAGCCTTTAATCTCTTTTGCCACAACATCGTTTCCAATGGTGAGCCACCGTGCCCCCCTTTGTCTTAATGGTTGGATTCATTGATTGATTGATTTTGGGTGACCAAATTATAACAATAAAATCTCATCATTATTCCTTTTTTTTTAATATGAGATATAAATTTTGATGGTGTCATAAAAAGCATCAACCACTACTCTTCCACATGACTCGGTAACTCACCTCCCTTTCAGACGTTATCAAAAACAAAACCCAAAACAGATCAAACACTTCTTTCTCTCTCCCAAAACACACTCATTCACGCGTACAAATTTTTAGCATTCCAAGAAGAGATCGCTTTCTCACTGCTCTCTCTGTTTCACAAATCTCTCTCTCTCTCTCTCTCTCTCTCTCTCTCTCTCTCTCTTTGCTGGGGTTTGGCTCTGTGAGAGAGAAGAATAGAATCAGATAAGGTGAATTCTCATTTGGGGTTTTGAATATATGTACTTTCTTTAATTTTCTCATCTAGGTTTTGTTTAATTGTTGTACTTTTCTTTCATAATTTTTTTTTCTAGGCAAATGGGTGTGTTTGGAACTGTGAATGTAATTGCTTTTTTTTTTTGTTGGGCATAATCAAAGTGGGTTTTGTGTTGAGTGAAAATGTTGTGTGGAGTTTGATTTGATTGATTCTTCACTCAATGAATATGCTTTTTCTTTTTCAATTGATGTCTTGCGTGTTTGGTTTTTCTTTCTTGGTAAGATGGGTAATGTGGGATCCTCTTGATTATGAATTTTGATTGTTACCCAGCAGCGATTTTTTGTTAACATTTTGGGTCTTGATCTGTTTGGGTTTCTTTCTCGAGGGTGAGTTCCTGACTTTCTTAGATTTATGTTTCGAGCATTTGAATTTCTGGGTTTTTCTTTCTTTCAATTCTTGGAATTTCTAGTTTTGTCTATAAACTTGAACTTGATAGAAGAATGGGTTCAATCAGCCCGTATCATATGATCTTGATATAGTATATACCATAGAAATAAAAAGACCAGGAGTGAGATGTATGATTGCAATGTATTAGATTTGTAATTGATCAACTTCTAAATTAACTTGAAGATCTTGGTATTAGGATCTTTCGAATGATAGCTAGATGCCAGGGAGCTTTATTTCCAATTTAAAGGCCTATGGCTGGAATTTGGTGTTGTCACAAAATGTTTGAATACTCACCCTATGAATGTGTTTTAATTTTTTGTGTGACAGTGGTAAGGTCATTGATGACCAATTAACTTATTTGACATGGTGAACTTGAAACTACAGTCTCTTTTTTGGCCTCATTCATGCTAGAAGATTTCCTCAGCCAAACAGAATAATATCCTTGTAAAGAAACTGCTGGTTTCCTTGCACAAAATTACCTAGATGATCCTCGGTCTAAGATCTCAGGTGGGTAGTGGGTAGCATCCTTGGTTTTGAGTGGGTGAGCAAGCGTGAGAGTGTTTTGGGGAGAGGAGTGCTTGATCCATTTTGTTTTATAATTTTGGGATGAAACGTGTAGTGTAACGAATTAGTACACCCCAGTCCAAAGCACGCAAGACCCCCCAATGCCCACCGCAATATGTATTTGTAGAGAGGGCGAAGAATTAGATTCGAATTCAGAGGCTTCGCTTTTCCTATTCTCACAGATAAACTAAGAAGGTATTAGGAAAGCCCAAGACAATCTTTAAAAATAATCCTTAATACCCCGTTTTATTTCAGTCCTATAATCCTTTTATCATATTGCTCATGTTATAAATCTTCCTTTTCCTTTGTTTTTATCTCTCTTCTCTCTTCTAAAAATCTCGTGCCCTCCAACTGGCGAGGAATCAAGATTATATGGTTCATATTCCCAAAGATCCTATCCACTTGTCATTCATCTACAGTTTCTTTGATACTTATCCCAATGATCTTTTCTTCTACTCCCGCAGAGTCATAGTCTTGAGAAGACTGCTCGTATGCCTTCCACATAAACGCGCCGTAAAAGTGCTGGCATTTAATGGGCAGAAATTTTCTTCGTATATTTCGATCTTTTCCTTCCCAGTTTCACCAAGTTTGTTTCACATGTGGACTCTCAGAAGATTACTTTAGCCACTCGGGATTCTTCCTTGAACTAAAACTTATATCCGAGGACTATACCCTCCTCGGACGGAAGAATCGCTGGCCCTATGTGCGACCTTCGAAAGTTAGGTCGCTCTGATACCGCTACATCGTTTCTACCTACTTGAGACCGACCAAGCCCACGGCCCAAGACGTGAATCTTGGTTATTCGTCCCCACACAAATTTCCCTCAAAACTTCAATTTTCCCTCCCATCCGAGGAGAAAAAGTGAGGTTTTGACTTTCAAGAGATAAAGACCGAACATTTAATTCGCACGCGCGGGGTGCGCCTATTTGCATTTCCTCTGCGGATAATCTCCCGACGCTCGCAATCCCCCGGCGCTTATTAATTACCTGGAGGCGTCTTGTCTCCTGCATTCAACGGTCGATGCAGATCCAACGGCCGGTATTTCCCTTTGAATTTATGAGCGGGATAATTCCTCCCTCTCTCTCTCGCTTAATATAAAGCTTCGAGAAATCATTCACCTTCTTCTCCAAAGAAACTTCGCCGCTCCAGACCTTTAACGCTCCCGACTTTCTAAAAACACCAACTCCCAAATTTCACTGCTCTTTTCTCGTAAGAGGTCTTCAAGGTCTTCAAAAGAGGCTTCTGTGATACTAGCACTTTAATCCCGTAAGTCTATTTAGTTTTGTGTTAGATTTTGCTTTGTCGGTCCGGTTCCCTGCTTACCTTATTTGTTTTTCTTACTCTCCAAAATCACCCATTCGCCTTTAGTCAGAACATGGGTAGATTCGAGCGCCTAAGATTCCCCACCAAAATAGAGGCCTTTAAGCAGTAAATACCATATACCTCGTGAGGTTGGTTCGCTGCAGATGCTCCCTCGTAAGAGGTTGCTATACCAGAGAGGCCTGGACAGGTAGCTATCTCATAATAGCCTTCATGTAAGGGGGAACACCCCTTCCAACGGGTAGGATAACCCGAGAGTACCTTATAAATCATAGGTTGCGCCTCCTCACCAATGCGCACCCAATATGTTTAGGGGATTCTCGGGTATCGATGCTCGGAACAAGATTCCACTCGGGCCTCACTCCGGCATGCTGACGTGGTTCACCTCGTACGAGTGCCACCACAAGTCGACGAGGCTTTTATCTCAAGTCCAAGCGCCCGCTGCGAGGCCCATTTCGTGCCTCCCCAAGTCCAATAAAAGGGATGAAAGATGACTACCTCTTACGCTCGTGGGCATGGCACGATGGCTCCACTCCCGCCCCAACTCCTGCAGAGATGAGCGGGCAATCCTAGAGTTAGATCCCCTTAACATAGGGTTTAGTCTTATCCTCCATCCATGTTTCCGCATTGTAATCTCTTTGATAGTAGATTTCATTGTTCAATCGCACTGACCTTTGGTTACTTTGCGATAGGGACACTCCGTTGTTCCTCTACCGAGCCATACAAACGTGGTCAGCCTCAACCATCTTCTTAGGCTCTGAGATTTTGTGAAATGAGGATCGACAACTACGAGCCGTCCACTCCCATCTTAGATTTCAACCCATCTGCTGATTTTCCAGTGCCGGCAACGCTATCGAGCCGGTGATCGTGATCAATCGATTGACGTATCAAACCATTTCTCGTCCCGAGAAGACCGCCTGTCGCTCTACCCGCCTCTCGATCCTCCCCACCTCAGGCTCCACTACGACAAAACCTCTCTCTCTGAGTTTACAGCGAGGAAGAAGAAATTCTTCCTCGCGGGCACTTTAGACGAAGGAGATAGACAAGTTCCACTTTGAAGGAGAAGAGGGCAGACAAGAGGAGCCTCTGCAGCCTCTGACCTGGGAGGACGACGCAGACAGTTCTAGCCATCCACCAAAGATTAATCATTTCGAGCAGATTCAAGTTCGAAGAACACGGAAACGAGTCCAAACGAGGTCATCGTTGAAAGGTTTGGTGGGCCAGAGGCAAGAAGTGGAGTCACGAAGGGTCCATCCCAGCCTTGGCTCGCCAGCCCACCCTCCGCCCCTCTTCCACTGATCTAGCACTTTCGTGCCTTTCCCATTTGGCTAAGAAGAGGCCAACGCAGAGTCAAGAAGGCGAGGTGATTCCTCCGAGGGGCCCCAAACAAATGGCGACAAAAGACCCGAAAGATAATAGGCAAGCTCATGGATGCCAGGAGGAGGCCGAGCAGGCGCAGACAATGATTCTCGGGCCCTATCAATTGACGCCGGCTCAACCTATGATGCCACGATCCGAGGCCCAGAGGTCATTCAGCCCATCTCGGCCTGTGCTTTAGAGGCAACCCCTCTTGCTCCCACGAGACATGGAGGCCCTTCTACGCACTGTGCAGCCCGATCTCTTCTTCATGTCCTCACAAGGATCTTGCCTGGTGTTGATTTAGGTAATGATTTAAACCAAACAAGGTGTATCTAATCAACAATATCATCACACTCGCTTACTGGCAGTGTCACTCAACAAATCTATGTGGCCGAAGAGCTGGGTTCGAATGCTCGTATCAGACATGGAGCCAGTCCCACTTCTCGCCGTAGTCAGGTGAACTTAGGGAGCCCCGAAAGAGAGAAGTCAGCACCGGCCTAAGCCAAAACTTGGCAGAGCGAGAATGCGCAAGCGCCAAGGCCGGGCTTTCGAACGCCGAGGCCCAGCCGACCGTAGAAAGCAACTCTATACGACTCCACTGGACCACATCGAGAAAGGGGGCCAAAGCAAATGCCCCCGAAAGCCGAACTACAAAAGGCCATGAGGCGCACAAAAGCAACAGGTCAAGGTCCGCCGAGGAAGCGGGCCTACGAACGGGGGTGGTGAAACGGAGAGAGGTCAGTCAAGAGCTATCGATTCAGGCAGAATACGTACGTGAGACATGGATGGAGGTACTTAATCATGCAGTCCTTGCAGATTCAGAGCTAAGGATGGATCCAGAACGTGTTTTTCCCCCAACCCATCAGGAACTTCCGACCGCTCCTCCAACGATGATTAGCCTTCCTCTCCTTCCTCCGTAGAGCAGAGCACATCGCCAGTGCCCCCATCGGAAATGCCGAGGCTACTCCGGCGGGGCCACAAAGACAAATCCGCCGCAGGATTCCCTTACCATCAAGGACGTGGTTTCTAAGCCAAGGCGATCGGTAAGCAAGTCTCATACCGGAGGTGTCAAGGCCAAAGAATCTCCCGGGAGGTGGTTCTCACTCTTTGAAAGAATAATGTAGAAATTTCCTTTCTTCTTTTTTTTTTTTTGTTTAAGTGTAGCCACCCTTTTTCGCTGAAGTGTAGCTTCTGTATACACTTATGATGTATTTATTCTTCGTTGACTAAAGAATAGACTTGTCTTTCTTACCTCTTGCATTTATACTTTGTCACTTGCTTTTGTTAAGGCTCAGACATAACTTTATTCACACACTGCTAAGTTCTGTTAATGAATACATTATAACCAAATTCCAAATGAATATATTATATGAAAGATACCAAGAAATTAATTGGGTTATATAATACAAAGTGGTTTTACAATAACTTAAGTTTTATCGATCATGCAACGGAATGTCATCAGCCGATAAACCCATGTTGTGTTGACTTTCGTGCATGACTAAGGTTCCGCTAAACACCTTTATAATAAACATAAGTGTAATAATTTCCCAAAGCATCCGGTCCGAGGACATCAGCATGACTAATGCCTGTTAAACACCTTATAATAAAACATGTTGTAATAATTTCAAAGCATCCGGGTCCGCATCAGCATGACTAAGGTCTCCGTTTAAACACCTTATAAACATAAGTGTAATAATTTCCCAAAAACATCCAACCGAGGACATCAGGTACGACTCATGTCTCCATAAACACCTTTATAAAAAGTATAAGTTAATTTGTCACACAACGCACTAATTTAAGGACAAAGAAAATTCTTATTAGTAATAATACATTTTCAGTTGTTTACATTCCAAGGACGAGGTATTACATGTCTGCTCAAGTCTTCTAAGAAATAGGCCCCTATTCCGTCCGAGGCGATGACATGGTCCCTCCTAATAGGCCCAAGCTTTCCCTAAGCTAGATTTTTTGGTAAATGCCCGTAACTTTCCTCAAACCAAGTCACTGTGTGCTAAAGTGGGCCTTAGCTTACTTTAGCATTGCATCCTGTTTAAGTTTGTGTTGGTAATACGCCAATTGAACTAAAGGTACTCTCCCTCCTCTCTTCAAATGATCCACTCTTTTTCCGTAAGATTATCATTCGAACTGAACGGATCCGCTTAGCGCTGGGAACCCGCTTCCAAAGGAATGACAGCCTTCGACACCACATAAGTCATCGAAAATGGGGTTTCTCCTGGCTGATCGACGCGGGTGGGTTCGGAGCAGGCCCACAGTGACATGCGGCGCTTCTTCCACCCATCCTTCTTTCGTATCATCTATCCTCTTTCTTTCACTCCGCACATGACTACACGGCCTCAGCCACCCGTTCTCTCGGTAAGCTGCGGAGTATATCTATTCAAGTATTCCTAATTCCGGGCTGCAGATCCTCAAGGCCTTAATTGCCAAATCAAGACCATCGTCTCGAGATAATAGCATTTAGGACCCTTAACCGAGTAACGATGTTCCGCTAAATGAACCTCTTACGTCCACATCCCCGATGTTTGATAAGTGGCCTCTGCCACTCCACTTTGTAAAATAGTCCGCTCCGACTGCCAGATACCTCCTTGTTTCAAATGGCTTGGGGAAAGGCGCGACAATAATCCAGCCCCATCGAGCAAATGGCTGTGGATCAAGATTGACAAGGATCCTCGGGTCAGAATGTTCGGGGCGAATCACTGCATTGGCCTCCACTTACATACTCGTGTGCTTTCTTTGCATGTTTGGCCACCAGTAGCCTGTGTGATGCCTGAGATAGAGATTCGCTCTCTCCACCAGGGCTCTACAAATCCCCTTGCAATCCCTTCTTCTAAGATGACTTCCGCCGCTTCGTGGATGGATATAGCTAGATACGGTCCCTTAGTGCATAGCGCTTGTATAATTTTATTCTGACAACCTAAACGGTGCCTTTCTTCGTATTTTTCAAACTCTCCAATTTATTTCCTGCATGGCGTCCTAAAAATGATATGATTGGATCCATCCACTAGGTTCCACTCCTGACATGAGAAACCCGGGTTAATTTTTCCCCGCATCCGTGGGCTTGTACAAGTCTTCTACAAGGATAATCCTGCAGGTTCCCACACTTAGGAGGTCGCGAGTGTAGCTAGAGAATTGCAGATGCGAATTGGCCGCTTCTTGGGATGTGCAGATCAATGACTCAAATTTTAATCAAGAAATCGTGTAACTTGACTTAAATACTTCCTGCATTCTTTCATTTCGTCTAGGCCATTTAATACTCGACTGATTTACTAATTTGGAGTCCGAAACATTTTTACTCTTTTCCTCAGCCTTGAACCATATTCATCCCTTCCAATAAAACTTCGCACTCGGCCCTCATTATTGGTGGCAAAGAAATCCAACCTCAAACATTTATCATAGTCGTCAGAGAGATTAGAACCAACCCCCAATCCGACCTTGTCTGGCCGCAGACCGTCAACATAGACTTTCCAAAGATAGGGATTCCCGAGCGAGATCACGCCAACCGATTTTTCATCCATGTGTCGATGTCGAACATTTTCTAACGAGGCTTCACACCCAAATGGCCGCGCTCGCGTAGATCTCGCCTTTCGATGGCGCGGCATGTACTGGCGTCAAAAGCCCTTGTGAATAGCTTCCTCATTTAGCTATCTCGCCGTATAGTCGCGACTGAAAATAGCCTAATCTGGGAGTTGGGTTAAGACGAAGACAGGCGTGCCTGAAATAGTGGGGGAGTTTCCGTACCATGGACTACATGTACCAGATGGCCTTTTCCAATGGTAAATAACGCACTCTCGGCTTCATGCAACCCATTTGCTAACGTAATATACCGGCTCGCTGCACACCACTGCCAACTCCGAATTAACACTGCACTCACAAAGATGGGAGCAAATTACTATGTAGGCGACAGGACCTCATCCTCCTAAGGATCGGATACGATCGAAAGCCGAGAGAGATATTCCCAAGTTCGGCTGAAAAGCCTTGTAGCACCTCGGACTATTCAAATTCCTCTTCCACTTTTCATCAAGAGAAGAAAGCGCTTCCACCGTCCCGAACGAGAAATAAAACGATTCAAAGCGGCAATCATTCCAAAAGAAGCTTCGAACCTCTTTAGATTACGAGTGAGGCGGTAAGTTGTTAATCGCCCAATTCCTGACGGATTGACTTCGATTCCTCCTCGTAAGGGGCCATGTATCCCGTGAATTTGCCCGATCCCACACCAAACGCACACTTGATGCATTTAGGGGCTAACTCGTGCTTCCTCAAGATTTCGAAAAATGCTTCCGAGGTCATCAACATGCCTGACACCACCTTGCTGGCACTCACCATATCGCCTATGTGTACCTCAATGCTCTTCCCTAAATCGAAGCTCAAACATTCCCGGCCATCATCCTTCTCGACATAGGTTGATCCCGCTTTTGTGACCAAAAGGCATCACCTTGTACGGTAGTTTCGGCCGGGGTGACAAATGCGCCTTCCTCGGTTCTCCAAGGCTAAAGGTATTCGTGATATCCTCGGAAGGCCCAAGAAGTTTCATATCTCGGTGTCCCACCGTCAGGCCCACTCAGCCTGGATCTATTCGTGGTACGGGGAATGGATCCTTCCTCGGACAAGCCTTATTTAGATCGGTAAAATCTACGTTACATTCGCCACTCTGCCACTCTTTTCTTTACCACCACCGTGTTGGGCCACCCATTCAGGTGTAATACTTCGAGTAGCTCCTACTGCTAAGCTCGGGCTTCACCTCTTCTTAACGCATCGCATGCTCTCGGACGCGCCGGTGGTTGCTTTTCTGAGTAATGGATGGATTAACATTCAAATGGTGACATATAAAGCGTAGGTCCACCCCTGGTGCCTCGTAGCCGCTCTCCCCTGCGCGAATACATCGACGCTCCTCTTAAGGAATTCTATTAACTCTTCCTCTCGCGAGGCTGCAACCCGGGACCCCACTTGAAAATATTTCCTCCCATCATTCCCTATAAATGATCCTCTCTAACAAATCATCACATTTCACCTCTCCTGAGTTCTCCTATAGGCGACCGAGAGATTTTAATTATGAACTTGCCTCCGCGGCCATCGATTCACTCAAAGTCAGTGTGATACGGCCGCTACTGTGCATTGTCCGCTACACCTGCTCTCCGACGATCTGACCGACTCCCAAGGGTATTTCACCTTTGATGCAAAGTAGAGGAGATGTATTTCACAGTGTGAAGCCAAGGTCTAGCCACGAGCAATGTGGTATGGAGAATAAACATCCACCACGATAAAGTCGACTCCACTACCTCAAGACCGGTTTGCACAGTAGCCCGGATCTCACCCTCGCATAACGGTCCCTTCCCTCGAATCGACTGCTGTGGGGGAATCATAGGCGCTAGGTCCCTGACTCCAACCCTGCACTTAACAGTCGTGATACATTACCTACTGCACTCCTCGTCCACCACATCTCTCTTCACATCATACCCTCCTATCCCGAGCGTGATCACCAAGGCATCATCGGCGGGTTGGATAGTTCGACCTTATCTTCCTCCTAAAACCCAGAACCCGGTTCTATTTCCATCTTGATTCTTTGGTTCGTGCCATCGTCCTTGGCTAACGATCGAGCTACGTACATTACTCGTACTATTGTGACTCCCCCGTTTCTTCCGGCAAATAAAATGACGTTTATCGCTCCTGTGGGTGGGCCTGAGGACGCCCCTCTTCTCGAATCAAACCTGGGCCTGGCCCCCGCTTGATCAGCTGAATGCAATATGTCCTTCAATCTCCTTCTCGACTACCGACGGTTGGTCTCACACAAGCTCGCAGCCTCTCTGGCCAGATGTCCTCGGGTCTCGTGATATCGATAACAGCGCTTGTCAAGGCCTCATCGCGTCTCCCCGTCATTTTGTTCGGCCATTTAAAGAATGGCTCGTTTCTTACTTTTTCCAAGACCTTACCGATCGTTCTTCGAATACCTGGACTGGGGCGTTGAGGAATTTGACCGCCTTGATAAAGTCTCTCCGTGGGCCGATTGTTACTAAATCGGTCCGACCTCGAAATCCCTACGCTCCCGAGGTTGGACCTTGTTTTACCCTTCGGCGCTGGTCCTCTTCAACCTCAGATTGCTTATTCGATCCATATCGACGCACACCGGTGACCAACTTACTGCGAGAGACTTCCTTAATCCATGCCTCTGCAGGCAAGCCGCCTTAAAACTGATGGCCACGTCCTCAAAATCACCATCTATTTCGTTATACGTCTCCCAATATCTGTCCGAGTACGTTTTCAGGGTTTCCCCCTCCCGCATGGACAAAGACAGTAAAGAATCCAAAGGGCGAGGCACCCTACTGCATGTGATAAAACGAGAACCAAAAGCCTGCGTAAGCTCCTTAAAGGAACTTATGGAGTTAGGTCTCAACCCATCGAACCACCTCATGGCCACGGGCCCCAAACTGGAAGGAAAGACTTTACACATCAAGGCCTCGTCCTTAGAATAGACGGCCATCTTCTGGTTGAATTGGCTTACATGCTCTACTGGATCCGTTCGGCCGTAATAAGTGGTGAAAGTGGGCTGATGGAATCGCCGAGGAAGCTCTGCCCTTTCGATGCGATGCGTAAAGGGGGACCTAGAAATTTGATTCAACGCCTTGCTCATGGCGTCATTCTCCAGCCCCTTCAGAGGTGGACTCTTACGCTTTCGCTTATGAACGTTTTCCTTGTGATAGGAGAAAGGCTCGCTCGACGGTGTCCTAGGGTCGCGTTTGTACGTAACATCATCTTCATCATTTGAGGAAACACCAGAACTAGAAGGGGCTCGTCGTCGATGCGCATGGCGTAGCTCCCGCTTCAAATCATCGATCTCCCTTTGCATGGCTCTGTTACTTCGTTCCTGAGGAAAATGATTCCCCATTTGCGGATGACTTCCACTAGTCTGTGTGGTATGTGGGCTACCCTCCCTATCTCTCCTACGCTCAAGATTATGGAAGGCGTCTTGTTGATGGGAGCCCCTGGATTCCTGTGGGTGGGGACCTGATCCTACCATGGTGAAACGTCGCGTTCACTATTATACAAATTCTTCCCACAGACGGCGCCAATTGTAGTGTAACGAATTAGTACACCCCAGTCCAAAGCACGCAAGACCCGGGCCCAATAAGTCCACTGCAATATGTATTTGTAGAGAGTGGGCTTAAGAATTAGATTCGAATGGTGAGGGCTTCGTTTTTCCTATTCTCAAAGATAAACTAAGAAGCAGATTAGAAAGCCCGAAGCACACCAAAATAACTTGGAATAATTCTGTTTTATTTAGGTCCGAGGAGGAATCCTTTTATTGTGTTGTTCATGTTATAAATCTTCCTTTTTCCTTTTGTTTTTCTCTCTCTTCTCTTTCTAAAAAATCCCGTGCCCCCTCCAATGGAGGAGGAATGACATTATATAATCATATTCTAAGCATCCTATCCTTACACTTGTCATTCATCTAAGGTGCCCCTTGATACTTATCCCACCAGATCTTTTTTTTGGCCTCCCTGTGAGAGGTCATAGTCTTGGTAGCACTGTTCAGAGGTCTTCTCCACATAAATGCGGCCAGAAAAGTAGTTGCAGGGTATTTAATGTGGTGGTAGCAGCTTTTCTTCAGATATTTTCGGGGATCTTTTCCTTCCCAGTAAGCTCACCAAGTTTGTTTCTGTCATAGGGGATTCCAGGAAGATTACTTTAGCCACTGGGATTCTTCCTTGAACCGAAAACTTTATATCCGAGGACTATACCCTCCTCGGACGGAATCGCCGGTCCTATGTGCGAATCTTTCGAAAGTAGAATGCTTTGATAGCTGCCACATTGCTCGGCCCATGAGACCTCCTCGGACCAAGCCCACGGCCCAAGATGCGTGAATCTTGGTTATTTGTCCCCACAAAACGTGTTAGACTAACGGCATGTGGGGAGGTGGGTTACGGAGCATTGACGGAATGAATCACAGATGGGTAAAGTGTCAAAAATGAAACCACAGGTAAACAAGTTAAATTTCGAACAAACTACAAGTGGGTAAGTTGTAATTTTCCTTTAAAAAAATATCAATTATCAATTTTTTTGAGAAACGAGAATGTTTCTATCATCTCTTTTAGTCATTTAATTGAAGATGCAAAAATTCTCACCAGTTATGTTAGTGCTTTTTCAATTTGGATGAAAGATATTTCATCACATTTTAATGCTGTAATTTTAGTTGATTTGATTATTTATACTTAATAAATTTACGGTTTTCTTTTTATAAAATAAAATTTTTAAAATTTTTTTTTATTTATTTCTTAAATAGCAATCCATCTAATAATATGCCTATGATTTGCTAACTTACACAACCGCGTTCTGTGACCAAATTTTCTTTTCCATTCAATATTTTGAAGAAAAAAATATAGACGTTACAATTGTAATTAAAAAATAAAAATAAAAAAGAAGATATAAATCAAACTTCTACACATATGATGTTATCTATGGGTTTGGAATCCTTCTTTTTGTTTCTTTTAACCACATACGTAGAAGGTGGACCTTTTTTATTTGTGGTTTAATGATTTATAAGCTAAAAATAATAATAATAAAAAAAAAAAAAAAAAACCTTCGCAATTAAGCCAAAAGGTGGTGGCTCAAATTAATAGGCACTAAAATGACAAAACACGTAAAGTACATATTCCTATTTTCTCAAATAACATAAGGTGCAAGAAAGAAATGTGCTGGCATAGCATATGAATTGGTCAAAAATAAAAATATACTTTGTCATGGTTGAAAGGCAAACAAGAGAAGACAAGTCAATTACGGATGAAAGTTATTTCTAAAAAATAAAATAATAAGATGAAAGTTGTTGTTTTGCAATTGCTGAACAAAATTGGATTGGGTTCTTTTTTTTTTCTTTTTTTTTTTGAGAAAAATTGGATTGGGTTTTTTTTTTTATTTTTTTTAAGAGAGATTCAACTTATGGAGTCCGCTCTTGATAATAGCTCTTTATCATCAGACCAAGACACCAATCAGTTTTTGGTGTAAACGAGGATTGAACTCCAGATCTCTTATACAACTATCAAAAACTTTACCAGTTGAGTTAACTGGAACCCACTGGATTGGGTTCTTTGTTTTACATGTTGACTGTTGAGATGGAATTATTGGTTTCGGCTCTAACCAAGTTTGGGATTAACGATAATTGGAAGCCTTATATTATATTTAATGATTTATAAGCCTAATGAGTCTTTTTTTTTTTTAATAATTTTTGCATAAAATAATAGTACATTCTTAGTTAATTGTATTATTTACACTATATAATACTGTCATGTTAACATTACAAATAAGATTTGGGGATCTTTATATATATCAAAAATAGTTCAGTTGCAATTATGACCTTTTTTTTTTTTTTGTCATAACAAAAGTGTAAGGTGAATTTGAACACGTGTTTCGTCTACGAGAGAACTAAACAATATCATTAAACCATAAGTCTCTTAATGGTATTTTTTTTTATTGGTTTAATTGAACAGTAACTCATGCAAATGTATATATACATTTAAAATTAAATATAAATTTTATTATAAAATATAAATAATTAGTCAAATTATTAAAAAAATAGTATGTAACACGTGCATACATATGAATACATTTAAAATTAAACACAATTTTTATCATAAAAATATAAATAATTAGTCAAATTATTTATAAAAAAAGTAAACGTAATTAGTCACATATTAAAATTTTTACCTAAATTTAATACTACTTGTGATAATTTTTTTCTAATTTTTAATAAGATAAAACGTGTAGTAATCTTTGTTGTGTGGTAATTTTTATTAAGTATATGTGATTTTTTTTTTAAATAGTTCATTAATATTAAATTTTTAGTATTTTACATTCATTAACTTAACTTACTTAGCACAAAAATTAAAAAATTTAAGTAGACACATGACAGAAATTTAAGTGGATAATTATGGTGTGGTCACAACATAAATTTAGACACATGGTGCAAAATTGGATTCTAATTTCAAATTTTAATTAAACTTTCTATGAGTTTTACTTATTAATACTTATTAATATATATATATATATATATATATCTATATATATAGATAGATAGATAGATAGATAGATAGCATACTGATTGATTTGGCTTTTTCTTTTTTTTTGGGGTTTTGATTGGTTCATTTGTTGCCCCACAGATGTTGTTGTTTCTAGTTCTTGGGGTTGTATGGTAGAGGTGTTGTTCAGTGTGGTCTTCTAATTTTGGAGTAGATGTGTTATTGCTTGTGTTTAGGTAATTGTTTAGGTGTTTTATGGGGAAAATGTTGTTAGGGTGCTTTGTCTACCTGGGGATTGTTATTTTTGTTGTTTGAGATGTATTGTTTTTATTTTGGTTGGTATGATTTTTTTATTCATAAAATAAATAAATAAAAATAAAATTTTATAACATTGTTCACAATAAATGACACTTATTTGAACCTGCACCTTAGGCAATATTGATTTTGTTTGACGTAAAATATTTCTCTGAGCATAAAATTACTTAAGGTAAAAAAATTTTCAAATATTTTGTTACGTTCTTAAAAATGCTATGAAAACTAGTGGTGGCGGCAACGGGTGGCCGATGGTGGCAAAGACTAATAGTGATAGGCTGTCAGTAATGGCGGAGACTAGTGGTGGCAGTTAAGGGTGTGCGCAGTTTGGTCGGCTTGGTTTTTTCTCAATTTTGTCACTGAACCGATAGGGATCGATTTTGTAATAATTAAAATCAATGCATACCGATTAGGGTTGGTTTTCCGACCTATAGTGGTGTGGTTCGATCGGCTTGGTTTAATCAGTTTGGTTGGTTTGAAACATTAAAATTTCTATTTTTTTTTTTATATAAAAATCTGTTCAACCTATAAAAAATCTGTTCAACAGAAACTTTATAAAAAAAATATGTTCACCCAAACAGTAATGATCCAAATTGGCTCACATGAACAATCTGTTCACCCAAAACCTGTGCAAAAATCTGTGCAAAAAATCTGTGCAAACAGTAATGATCCAAATTGGCTCACATGAACAATCTATTCACCCAAAACCTGTGCAAAAATCTATGCAAACAGTAATGATCCAAATTGGCTCACATAAACAACCTGTGCAAAAATCTGTTCACCCAAAACCTACAATAATGATCCAAATTTCATCATTTAATTCACATAAACAATCTGTGCAAATTTTTTACACAGCAAAAAGCAAACTGTCCAAAGTCCAAACAGTTTCACACATGACAAACTATCCAAATTTTTTCATTTCATTCACCATGCAAAAATATTTTGAAATTGCCTCAATAAGAGTTCAACTCCCAAATTACTATCATGTAGCATATAATATCATTAATGTCACTGTATGTGTCAGTGTCAATAACAATAAGCGTTAATGTATCCACTTAATAACGTATTACAGAACCATTTGTCGCTGTCCATAAATGCCAAAAGAAATATATATAAATTAAATTAGCATTTAGGCAAAAGAATGCTAATTGCTTGTATCCCCAATGATAATCCCACCCATGAATACCTAAATAACTACTATTAGTGAAAAGTCAACTACCAATAACATGTACAAATACAATTAGCATATAGGCAAAAAATTGCTAAATCTTGTAAGTCCTTTGTCCAGTAAGTTTGTGCATTATGCATCATTCTAGAACTCCTACAAAACAAAACAAAACAAAATAAACATGTGTTAATAACAATAAAACGTTTATGAACAATAAAATATTTATAATTAACACAAACGAATGATAATAGCAAGTATACTTACATAATACTAACTCCAAGCAAAGAGTAGCACATCACTCATCATCATCCAACACAACGGTGCTTGGATCCTCCTCCATAGGCATTGGGCAAACCGATGCAATTTCTACAATCTCATTTAAAACAAAATGATTCTTAAGCATTGAGCAAATAAATAAACAATTGAATAATTGATACATACAACAAACAAAATAAACTTATATATATTTTTACCAGTATCAATCTCAAAACCATCCATATCCTCCACATTATCCATGCACTCTCGAAGCTTTATTAGTCTTTTTTTCTTTGCATCCTTCAACTAATTTTGGGTACAAATAAGGGCTTCAACTGTATTAGGAGATAGTGAACTACAGAACGAATCCAAAACACGCCTCTCCGTACTAAAAGCAAACTCGGATGCAACTGTAGAGACATGAATAGCCAACACATCACAGGCAATTTGGGAAATGACTCAATATCTAAAAGAATTCATTTTCCACCACATCAAGATGTCAAAATCTTCCACATCAGAGTCCTCAGAAGATTCCAACAAATACCTATCCAACTCAGATTTGCTTTCCATAGTGTCCTCGTCCGCCAAGTGTTGCTTAAACTTATTATTATAGCTTTTAATGCAATTAGATAATGAAACATTACCAACACTTGGCCTGGAGTCCCTAGACAATGAAGCACCACTACCACTACCACTAGAACTCGAAACTCCATTTTGACCCACTCTCTCCACATACAACCTCTTTAATGCATCCCGAACCTTAAAGCTCATCGCATCCCCCTTGTCCTTTCCATACTACTCCCTAAACCAAAACTTGACATACTTCAATCTATACCTTTGGTCAAGAACAACAGCAACAAAAAGCATCAAGTTGATATTATCTGTACTTCCCCAATACTTATCTTTTTTTTTTTTTCATCTCTACTGCCATACTCCTCAAAAGTGGATCCCCATCAACACTACACAATTGTTGCAATTGATCTTCAATGCTAATTAGCTCATGGAAGTATGTATTAGAAGTGACAAATAAAGACCCAAAAATCTAAGTGTCGCCTCATAAAATATGCCAAGAAATTTCACAAAGGTCTTGACATTTTTCCAATCAAGATAATTAGGACCAATGGACTTTTTCCCATTCCCATCCGCTTCACAAAAATAAAGTTTGTAATGTCTATCCTCCTCTTCCAACCTATCAAATGCTCTCACAAATTTCAAAGCACAATCTAACATGAGATAAGTGGAATTCCACCTTGTTGGCACATCAAGGGACAACAAACATTTAACTTTGATTTTCTCATTTTCAACACATTCTTGAAACTTCTCAAACTTTGCGGGAGAGGCTCTCACATATCGCACCGCATTCTGAACCTTGACAATTGATTCATGAATGGACTTCAACCCACTTTGCACTATCAAATTCAAGATATGCGCACAACAACGCATATGCATGAACTCACCACCCAATATGCTACTGTCTCTTTCTTTTGTTTTCTTCTTCACATAATCAATTGCCACATCATTAGAGCTAGCATTGTCCATGGTAATTGTAAACAACTAGTCTATACCCCACTTTAACAAACATGACTCAACCGCTCTACCTATGGTGTCCCCTTTGTGATTAGCCATAGGGCAAAAGTTCAAGATTTTCTTTTGATAATAGCAAGTTTACACTATCACATTTATCATTGAAACCGAAACCAAACAAGTGCTGAAAAAGTGATAAAACACATTTATAGTTTACAGTGTAAATGTATACTTAAGAGTTTTGTGTGCTTAGATTGATTGAACGTCTTGGTTCTAATGTTTTACAAACCTCAAGATAATGAATTCTGTCTCTTGATGAGTATTTACATGCATCAAACCTTGACTAAAGGGTTAATTATATTTTATCCACATGTGATAAGGAAGGGTCATTTTAATTTTTAACATTTCTTTGCTCGATCTGTTAGACACTTACTATTCACCTTATCACCTTTACCATTAAAAAAAAAAAATACATTAAAAAAAAAAAAGAGGGATCCTGTTATTAATTGGACCGGTTAGATTGAGTTTATTCTTTTATTTATATGAGGTTTTGAGGTTTGTATTTGCATGGACTTGTGTTTGGATTTTTATTTTAAACAAAAGGTTTTTTTTTTTTTTAACAAAATAAAACCTTTTGTTTTATTTTTTACATTTTAGTTTTTACCTCGCAATATAAATTATAAAGTCAAAAACAGAGAAACTCCAATTAAAGTGGAGAAAATAGAGTCAGTGGGTCACCGCACTTAAATGGGAATGCTAAGGGTCTAATACCTTATCACCCTTAGTATTCACCTTATCAACAAATTATGATATTGTAAAAATCGAGAACAAACGTGTTTTCTCATAAAACAGAGTATAAACAACCAAAAAAATAAAAAGATACCCAAGACACAAAGATCAACAAACACAAACCCAGGACAAACAATCTCAACAAGCACAAATAAATCACAAATCTCAAGTCTCAACTACTCTTATGGCTTATTGGTGGTTTGTCGCGGGCCCACAGTGAGTCGGTGACTATGGGCGCCTGCTGCTGCTGCAAAGGCCAGTCGAGCCGAGCGGTGCGAGCTCAGACACGAGGTGTCGTATGGCGAGAGGCGAGAGCAAGAGAGAGAGTTAAGTCTTATGAGAGAGAATAAAGTGTATTTATAGTTAGGGAAATCTGAAAACCTAGAACCAAACGGTGCCGTTTTGTGTTTTTTTTTTTTTTTTATAATAATACACAATATGAAGACATTTTAGTAAAAAACAAATTAAAATAAATCCATACTCAGTAAAACGACGCCGTATCCAAACATTTGAAAAACTAATAAACTATTACATATATCGGTTCGGTTCGACACCCATCAGTGAGGGATTTGTAGCTCCGATGATTGCACCACACCGGCGTCGGAACTCCCTTTGCGTTCCAATCGCCGGTATCGGCTTCGTCGGTTGGTTGCAGTGGTGGTGTGGGAAGGTCGGCACCGACCGGTTTTGTCGGCTTCGGTACAGGTTTGCACAGTCCTAGTGGCAGTGGCGATGTCAATCAATTGAAATGGAGGATTTGAATCCTGAATGTTTCTATTGGAAATACTAAAAAATGTCAATCAATTGAGATACAAGGTTGTTAATAAGAGCTTATTTATTCAAGCAACTTATATGAATTCATTGTATCTTTATGTACTTGATATGATTGAATGTGAAGTTTCAAAATTATTGGTTTGTTTCTACGCTTATGCCTTATGTTTGAAGAATTAATTACCCTTCAATGCTGTTTTGTGTTTGTGCGTGTTTTATAATTGCATAATTTTATTACAAGAATTTGAATCTTGAATTTCTCAACTTAGACTTTTAATAAGTGAAAAATACTAAAGTGTCAATTATGATACAAGACTCTCTTAGCCATTATTTTGTATTTATGTCATTGTTTTTCTTATGTAATAAGTTGTGAAAATATTTTTTTAATAAAAAAATATGTAAATATTTTGGCCTAAAAATATTTACATAAATTATTTATTAAAAAAAAAAACATTTACAATTATTTTAACAAAAGGTACTATTTACTATTTACTATTTACCGATTTTATAGATTTATTGTATTTATTTATGCTTTAATAATTATTAAAATTAATTATGCCTCTTTTTTTTTTTTTTAATGAACAATAATTATGCCATTAATTATAAAAAAATAGTAATAATTATGCCATTTGATTGAGAATATCGATTCGACTCTCACCTTCCCCACATGGTGCGCGCACCAAACAGCACAGAAACAGCTTAGCCCCTCAAAATCTTCTCTCCGCTACAAAACGAAACTCGCTCAACTCACTCACACCGAGTCAGACTCTGACTCAGACTCAATTCCCAAACTCGGAAAAAAGCAAAACAATGGATCGCATCAGATCGAATAGGCGGGTCCAAATCGACGAATCCCAAGAACCCAAATACGACGTCGCTGAGGACGGCGCAGAGGGAAATGGATTGCGACTCAGACTCTCAGATATCAACGTCACCGAAGATCAAGAGCCTTTCATGGGCGTCAAGGTTCGCAGAAGAGCCTCGCTTCACAGAGACTATAAGGGTGACTACATTGACGTGGCTTCACATCCCTATTTGATGAAAATTTTGCAGAAACAAGGTCAGCTTTGTTCGTTTCTCTTTTTGTTCGTTTCTCTTTTTGTTCGACTCGTTTCGATTTTTAATGGGTTTTGGTTTTTTTACTAAATTCTTGTTGTGGGCATGAAATTGAGTGTGAAATTTGACATGGGTCAATCTTGGTTTGCTTAGTTTCATTCTGGTTAAATCAAAGTTTGGAACTTTTATTTTGACCCAAAAAATTCAAATAAACAAATTTATTTATTTTTTTTAAAAATGGGAAATATGCATTTGGTAATGTGGGTGTCTGATGTTATGTTGATATATTTTATGTGGGATGAGTACATTGTGTCATTGTGTGTCTGATTCTGATACCATTTTGATGGCAATTAAAGGAGTCTACTTTCTGATATAGAGCTTGCTAGTTGTTCTAGAGTTACATGACATGTTATTCGCCATCAATACGTGTGCTCTACAGTTATGTATGTCTATCATAGAGTGCTCGAAAGTTTGTGCTTTTCATGTATTGGGTTTAATCAAATAATCGAAGTTGAGTGTCTGATAGAGTTGGTTAACGTGTAAGTTGATTGTGGGAGTTTAGGGAAATTAATCAAAAAAAAATTTCTGATTGTGATTCTTTGAATAGTTGTGTGAGCTAAAGGCATGTAACTTAGCTACTTGTCTCTGTGGACTTTGATATCAAATATAGCATGCATTTTGTCTAATGGTAAGACTCCATCAAGATTCTTATAGGTGAGAAAGCTTGGAAGGCCTTAGTGAGACTCTTAAGTTTTGGTTTGCATGCATTTTCCCTGTTTTCTTTTTTCATTCTTGTAATTTTCTGGTTTGCTCTGTGCTTTTCTTGCATAGAGTAGCCTTTCGTGTGTATATATATATATATATATATATCATTCTTACTTATAAAAAAAAAAAAGAGACTCTTAAGTTTTGAGTCACAGCAAGACTCTAATTAGATCTTGTTCAACTTCTGATCAATCATAATGCCTATTCTAGGAAACTTTAACAAATCCAACGTCAAACAACACTCCATAACATTACTCCAAAAATATTTTACATAGAAAACTAGAGTTTTCTTTGTTAAATATTTAAAATTTAGGGATAAAAAAAATCCTTCTGCAAAAAAATCAAAATTAAATAAAATTTTCAATGAAATAGAACAATAATGATCATACATATAAACATTCCCTCATTTATTGCATAGTTGAATCAAATTGGAGAATTTAGTAATCTTTCTGCAATATAAAGTGTAAAGAATCTAAAAACTCTAAACAGTCCACAGTAGAGAATCAACTTGAGGTTATCCATTTGTAAAGGGTCTTTAGCAATAAGAACTTCAACTTAGCCAAGTCTTGTTCTTCACCATCAAAGCAGCAGGCATTATTCTTTCTCCAAAGACACTAGATTATGCATAAAGGAACCGCCTTCTAAATCCTCCCTTTAACATGTTTATCAAATGATCCCTCCCAACAAGCGAACAGCTTTATGACAGAAAATGGCATAACCTAGGCAACCCCAAACATGGAAAGAATCAATGACCACAATTCACGAGCCACTTCAATGGAGAAACAGGTGAGGCACATTCGCACCATGTCTTTTACACAAAACACCAGCTCATGATGATGATATCTCTTTCCCTCAAGTTCTGTGGTCAAGTTCTTGCCTAATGTCACACACCACAAGAAGAAAGACACCCTTGGTGGTACAAAAACTTTCCAAATGCTCTTCTGTTTTGACGGACTCCAGATATTTCATCTGCCTCCCCCTGCTGAATCTTTGCAGCATGTAAGTGTAGCAGTTGTGTCAAGTGTCATAGAATCCAGCTCCTAATCATTCACCGCTTGAATGAAGGGAAGGTTTCAAGAACAACAACCATTTCTGTATTCTAATTAATATGCTACTTGAGCATCCCTGTTGCAAGCTAGTTGAAGAGGTTGGGTTACCTCTCCTAATGAGTAGTCTCACCGGTCCACAAATCAAGTCAAATGCAAGTTTTAAGCGCATCCCTAACATCTTATGTGACAAAATGAGAGAATCTGTCCCAGCCTTGACAAATATTCTTCCACAAGCACACCCCATACAGTCCCCTAACCTCAGCAGGACACCAACTTTGTCAAGTGGTGCCATACTTTCACATCTATCATCTTACTCCACAACGCATTATGTTCCCCCTTGTACTGCCACAACCACTTTCCCAACAGAAATTTATTAAAAAGCAACAGATTCGTTATACCTAACCCACAATTGCTAATCGGGGCGTAGAAACCTTTATAATTGACTAAATGAAATTTGAACTCGTCACCTATACCCCCCCCCCTCCCCAAAGAGAATTCCTTTGGAGTTTTCCAATCTTTTAGCCACACCAGCTGGCATAGGGAACACAGACAGACAGTAAGTTGGAAGGCTAGATAACATACTCTTGATTAGAGTGAGCCTGCCCCCTTTAGAAAGGTATATTTTTTTCCTACCAGGCAATATCTTTTGCATCTTTTCCAGAAGAGAATCCCAAATGTGCTTTGCCTTGAATGGAGCTCCCAAAGGCAGACCCAATGGGAAGAGAAGAAACACAACAACCAACGTAACTGTCCAGCTCCTCAACATTCGAAATTGAACCCATTGAACAATTCCTATTTGCTCAGATTGATCCTCAACCTTGAAACAAAAAAAGATACGTCTTAAAAAACGAAGTTGAAATACATTGTCTTTACAAAAGATGAGAGTATCATCAACAAAGAGGAGATGGGAAATTACCATTGTATCACCCTTTTCATTATTGATGGAAAAGCCATTCAAATACCCACCTGAAACTGCTCTAACCCCTTACATTGTATCCTTCAAATTCTTTTCTCCTAATAACATTAGATTAACATATTCATTCTCTAATTTCCTTGATTTTCTTGATTATTGCAATTTTACTTGATTTCGATGCACCTTTAGTACACAGCATGTGTTCTTGGAGAAGCTTTTGTTCTTCTTTAAGTCAATGTAATTTGTACTTGTAAAAAAAATTTCCAGAAGAACTCCCAGACCAGCTGCCACCTACGCTTGACACCCAACATGCTATAGACTTTATCCCAGGAGTAGCTTTCCCAAACTTTCCTCACTATAGGATGAGACATTAACATGTTGAGATAAAGAGGCAACTAGAAAAATTGCTTCATAAAGGGTTTGTTTGTCAAAGTTTAAGCCTTTGTGCAGTACCTGCACTTTTAAACCCCTAAGAAGGATGTATTTTTGGCAAATGTGTGTGGATAGTCATGCAATAACAAGATCACTGTGAAATATCACTTTCCTATTCCAAGGTTAGACGATATGCTAGATATGGTAGCAGGAGTCACGATCTTTACAAAGAAAAACTTGAAGAATGGCTATCAACATTTTAGGATGTGCCAGGAGATGAGTGGGGGACTGCCTTTAAACGAAGGATGGCTTGTTTGAGAGTCCCTTTCTATTAAAAAGGGACTCTAGGAATAGTTTGAGGTTGTGCAATTTGAATAAGAATTTTGATTAGAGATGTTTCTTTAAGCTTGGTGGTGCTTTCAAGCACCCTTAGAGCACTCACAACAATGGTGCTAAATAGCTATATTGCTATTTTTTAGCATAACTGAACACAAAAGAAGAGTACAGCAGTGGAGCTATAAGCAAAATTTTTTGCTTCTCAGCTACAGTGCACATCTATCTTTAGATGTGCACTGTAGCTCAAAGGTAAAAAAAAAAAAAAAAAATTATTACACTTCTCTCTCTTCTATCATTAAACAAACCTTTCCTATTTTCTTTCTCTCTCTCCGGCTTCTCTTCTTCCTTCTTTCTTCCTCAATTTTTTTTTTCTCTCTAGCTCACCGGCCAGCTCTCTCATCTCCCTCATCCCTCAACTCGCCGGCCAGCTCCCTCATCGCCGATCTGTTCCGCCGACCCAGCTCGCCGACCCACCCCAAGCCTCATCGCCGATCTCCCTAAGCCCCATCGCCGAGTCGACCCGGTTCCCAAGTACCCAGATGGGTTATCGTTGTTTTCTCAGTTGGCAAGCTGTGAAGGCAAGCTGGTTTTGATGGGTGGGTGGGACTCGGCGAGTTACAACTCGGTCACCGATGTGTTCGTCTACGACTTCACGACTCGTCGTTGGAGATGCGGCAACGACATGCCGTCTAAGCGCTCGTTTTTCGCTATCGGAGCCTTTTCGAGTCGGGTTACATAGCGGGCGGGCATGATAAGAATAAGAACAAGAACACGTTGGAATCGGCGTGAGTTTACGATCTGAGGAAGGACGAGTGGGCCGAGTTGACTCGGATGAGTCAGGAACGGGACGAGTGCGAAGGGGTGGTGATTGGGTGGTGGTTTTTTCTTTCCTGCTGTGGACTGCTGGTGGTGGATGATTGTCCTGTGCTGTGCTGGTGTTTTTTTTCTTTTCTTTTTTTCGGTGGATGTTTTTATTATTATTTTAATGAGTTATTTGTATTATTATAATCAAATAGCTAAATATAGCTCCATTGTTGCGGGGTGTGAAGAGGTAAAATAGATAAAGTGACTTTTGTAGATGCCAAATAGCTATATTTTTTGCTCCATTGCTGTGGATGCTCTTATTAGGTGGTGAAGTCTAGAATTATTCTTCTTCTTTCTTATTTCCCCTTTTATTTCCTATTTTGCAAATCTGTCTTGCTGTCTTGCATCACTTACCTAACCTGTGTTGATTGTAGACAGACCTAAACCCCAATTTGAAGGTTTTCCTAGTTGATATATCAAGTCTAGAAATAATCATAACATGTACATTTTCTGGAATTTTCTGGAGTTTCCTTAATTTTGGGTCTCTTGAATGATCAATTTTGTGTGTAAGTATGTAGGTTCAATGCTCTTTTTAGAAACATATATTATAGAATATTAAGTAGAAGTATTTTGCAGTCTCTCATCAGCCCCCCAACCTGGAAAGGCAGGAAAAAAAACATCCATGCACAATAGAGAGATTTGTCTATTTAATAGTTGTATGTCTAAATGCTACTCCATTTGTTTATCTCCTCAGGTGACAAGCAAGTTGTATTTGCCGATAAAGTCTTGAAGTTCACTGGTTCAGGGAAGATGAAACGGCGTATCTTATTAATTACCGACTTCGCCATTTACATTCTTGACCCTGAGACTGATGCACTTAAACGGAGGATTTCCCTGGCAGCTGTGGAGAAGATGTGTTTGAGTGAACTAAGTGACAATTTCTTTGCAATAATCATTCCTACAGAGTATGATATACTCATGGCCAGTACCCGGAAGACTGAAATTGTCACTGTGTTAGTTGAAGCTACTAAGAGTGCGTCAGGTGAAGTTGAGGTGGCTTTTTCAAATAGGTAAAAGAAAGCTAATACTCTTTCTGTTTCTTATTTCAGGGTTTTTTGTGTGTTTGTTTTCATGTGAGATCATCATTGTTTATATGAATGGAATGTTCTACTGTCTTTAGAAGTTTGCATCAAGCATTCAAGGTTTAGTTTTTCCATGTATGTGTGCTTTCATCAGGAGAGTTTAAGAACCTTGGGAAATCGATGAAACCTTTTCAGTTCACTTTGTGGCCATGAGGTTTTCTTCCAGCTAATTCATCTGAACACACCATTCCACTTTTCTGTAGGACTCATCGTGCGTAGGTGGGGTTCACCTAGATTATTTGATGATCTGTTTAAGTTTTGCTGTAGTCATTGTTTGGATTTATAGAAGCTGAAGTTCTGTCACTGATTAAGTTTTGCATTAATATGTTCACATACTGAATGTCTTTAGGAGTTGCTTCTAAGGCCTGTCACTGATTTCTGCACACAAACACTCACCCACAGCATGTAATAGTATAATAAGAAGGAAAACATAATCTTCTTTAGACTTTAGTTTTATTTCCATACTTTTGCCTCAATGTGGATATTGATATACCCATGGTCTAACAACTTGGGAGAGAATCAATAGATTCCTCTATGGGATCCGTTAATCTTCATAAATGGTGCATATAAATATCTTTTACTGCACTCTTGTTAGAAGCTGTAGGCAATAGGAAGATCCGTTTATGCTTTATGAAGTGAGAAAATAGGTAGGATACTTCAGATATGGCTTCTGTATAATTATGTATGTGGAGAGATATTGTTAGGTGAGAGTTGATGGAGTGGTCTTCTTTTATTTTACAAAAAGATAATGGTGCTGGTGTAGTGATTTTAGTTTATTGGTTTTAGAATATATAGGAATTTTGATATACCTGCAATATTATTGCTCACATTCGTTACTTATCCAAAAAAAAAAAAACTTATTGCTCACATTCATCATTATTTGAAATAGTGCTTTCTTATGAGTTTCTATATATTCTCTTTTGGCAAATTTTTTTTTCCCTCAATGAGTTTTTGCAGTAGAGTTATAATTGAAATTTGTTCTTAAAATTGCTCTTACTAACTTGTTGCTCCATAACTCTTGTAGTTTTGAGTATCAGGCAAGCGCTGAATTGACAAAGGAAGTACAATTCGAGGAAGTTGAAGGTCTGTGGGCTGTGGAACTATTTGTTAAGAAATAATTTTGGATTTATTACTCTAGCTATACTGCATTTACAACTTTGGTTTGGTTATACTTTTTTCAAGTGTTTCTAAAGCCATTTTGTATGTCTATTTCAGGAGGTGTTAAAACAAGAATCTTGAGAAAATGAGTTGCACTTCATTCCTTTGCCATCACGTGTTGTGGACTCTGCAAGGGATTGGAAATATAGTAAAGACGAGTGATTCTTTAAACATGGCATCCAAAGGTTGCGCTCGGCGTCAAGCTTCATTGAGAAATATATAGTTTTTTTTTTGGTTTGCTTTTGAGTTCAAATATCCTGTGTGTAATCTTGTATAAAAGAAGATACTGTAATTTTTTCAACTTCAAACCAGTTTCATCTGGATGTATGAGATCATTGAATGTGGTTATATAGATTTATTAAATTGATCTGAAAATCGTTTGACTGACATTTCTTGTGATGTATGTCACATGGTTTTCCTTTTCTTGTGATAATCCATATAATCCTCCTGGAAGAAGTATGATTATGAAGGAAGCAAATACAAGCAATTTGTTTTAAAGAAACAGCTGCCTCAGATACCTTAGTTTATGACCATAAAATACGGAAAAATCTCCAAGCAGTTTGGAAATTGAAAGAAAGATGATAATTAACGTCCGAATCCTGAGTGCATGCGGTTATACTCTGTGAGCCACGTCATAGTTGTATGATACTATATGTCTATCTAAACTCTGGAAGAACTTTCTTACACGACTCTCTCTCTCTCTCCAGTGGATGACCTTCTTGTTGCTTATTTCTTAAAAAATCGGGTCTGTTTGGAATAATTTTCAATGGTGGGTGGGGAATGGGGATTGGTATGCTATATAATGATATATGCTTAAATTCAATTAAGTAGGTAGGTTTTGACTTATGACTTATGAGCCAATAGAGACTCGAAATTATGTGGATCTAGAAAGCATATATCCTGCACTGACCTGCTCTAGTGTACAAGCACAGATAAACTGTTTTTTATTAGCAATGGCCATTAAATTCCACATGCATAACTTCTAAGCACTCAAATAAATAATACAATAACAAATTGGTTTTTATTAGCAATGACCGCTAAACTCCACATGCCTAACTACTCAAATCCTAACCAAAGAATAGGACAGCCAAGAAAGCAAGTCAACTTTAAGCTTTAACTGGACAAGGTAGCTAAAATTAATCTTGGCATCAAGTTTGTCACATAATTTAAGATACACAAACAACCCCAGATCAAAAGCGTTCCCCCAACTCAATTTCAATTAATTATGAATTTGAAATGGAAAATAGAAAAGTATATATCACAGCAACAACCAATTACTAAAAAGAATTTCAAAGTGTCGTGGAGGAAGATGCTATGGCAGTGGCTGCTCCTATATCAGCTGCAATAGGTGTGGGGTTTGTAATCTCTGGCCGAAGCTCAGCTGATGGTCGACTTCCTGTATTCACTCGACGAACTTCTTCTACCAGTTTCACAACATCCGGCATTTTTGGTCTGTCCTCTGGCATTCTTGCAACACAAGTCATCCCAATTTGTAACATCTCTACCATTTCTTCCTCTATATTAGGATACCTCAAAAGTTCTATATCAAACACTTCTGCTGTCCACTCCTCCCTAACCACAGAATTCACCCACCTGACCAAGTGAACAATTTCATGACCACCTGTGGTTTGTATAGGTGACTTTCCAGTGAGGAGCTCAAGCAACAAGACCCCAAAGCTGTATACATCAGATGCTTGGGTTGCCTTCCGGGTGTCTGTGACTTCTGGGGCTCGGTATCCTGCAGCCCTCATTGGTGCTGGCATTGGATTCATCAATGCTACTAGACCCACATCAGATACACAACCATATCTTTCGGTGTCGAGGAAAATGTTAGAGGCTTTTAGATTTCCATGGACAAGTTTGTTCCCACCACTTTGTGTGTGGACATAAGCAATGCCTCTTGCTGCACCAATTGCAATTCTTAGCCGAGTCTCCCAGTCTAATGGAATCCGGCCCTCCTCTCCTCTTTTACCTGAAAATTTGTAGATGTATTAACATCTTTATAACAAGTATAACCTGAGAATTTAAAACAGTATATATTTTAACCCAAGAAAAAATTGCAAGGACAATAAAAGTATAAAACTACAAAGGTGGACTGTAAAAGAATTGAGAGAACAGCTTCATATAATTCTACCTTATGTTTCCTTTTCGATGTTCATACATGCTGGCATTTAGAACAGCTGAATTTTCATACGAAATCCTACTTTAATCAAGAAACCTCCACTAAAAGCAGTCAGACAGGACCTTGTGATCACAATGATTATTTATGTTTAAGCTTACATGCAAAATAAATTACTCCCTCCGTCTCACTTTGTTTGTCCTGTTTGAAAAGTCAAACTTTTTAAGGAAACATCATTTATTGTCTTGTCTACCTTTTAAAAATGTATAAGTTTCCAAAACTACCCTTAAATAAATTTATCAAAAAAATTGAATTATTAATAAAATAGGGGTACAATAGGAACATTAGTAAATTAATGACTTTTATTTTTAGAAACAGGATAATATTTTGGGACATCCCAAAATGGAATAGAGGACAAACAAAGTGGGACGGAGGTAGTAGTAATTAACAAATTCCATAACCTACGGTTCTGTTTTTATCTCGACCCAAATTTATGATCAGGCTTTAGTGCAACAAGCAGGAAGCAGTACACAGGGAAGTAACACTACAAATGATGATTCACAATTTCCATTACCTCACACTATATACATTTTCTACTTTGACAAGGTAGGGGGGAAGGAAAGGTGTAACATACCATGTAACATTGCAGACACGCTCCCTTGGTCATAGTAATCATACACCACAAGCTTCTCTTCCTTGGAATAGTAATATGCCCTTAATGCAGCTACATTTTCATGCCTAATACTTCCAATCACCTCCATCTGCTGCTCAAACTCGCGTTTCCCCACACTCACTTCTTTAAGCCTCTTCACCACCACAGTATCTGCATCCTCCAGAGCTGCCTTATATGTTGTCCCAAATGTTCCCTTGCCAAGCACCTCAGCAGATGCTCTCAGCAAGTCCTCCAAATCAAATGCAAGATTAGTCCCTTCAAAAAAGACCAGCTTCTCACTTTTATCTTGTTTCTCAGAAGCACCTTTCTTTAAAGAGGCTTCTTTCTTTTTCTCCTTCCCTTGAACCCCATCTTTACTTCCATTTGCACAGCAAAGCATCATAAAAACAGCAGCAATCACAAACAGCAGAACACAACCAACGATGACTATACCCAATATCGCGGGTTCACTAAGTTTTATGCCTTTCTTTGATGGTTGAGCACTAGGTGGTTGAACTGGAAAAGCAGGAGAAGGAGCATTTTCCATTGTAAGATTGTTACCTGAAAACATAGAACTTGAAAATCTCTGAAGGGATTTTGGCACGCTTCCAGTAAGACTATTGTTGGCCAAATTTAGCTGTTGCAAACTAGGAATATTGAGATCAGGAATTTCACCCGCAAGAGAGTTGTTAGAAAGATTCAAATATGTAAGGTGAGTCAAATTTGAAATTGACGAAGGGATAGTCCCATTAAAGCCATTGTCTGATAAATCAATGACTGAAAGATTCTTCCAAACTGAGAAATCCAAAGGCAATGGGCCGGAGAACTTGTTATATTGAAGATAAAGGGAGTTCAAGTTTACAAGCTTGGAGAAATCAGAGGGGAAAGAACCTGATATGGCATTCAATCTGAGACTTAGAAACTGAATTGCTGATAAACGACTGAGTGTGTTGGATGGAATTGGACCCTGTAAACCAGCTCCTGGCAATCGGACGGCTATGACTCTGGACTGATCACTGTTACAGGTCACTCCTGTCCAGTTTTTGCATACAGAAGTTTTCTCCTTCCAATTGAGAGAGTGGGAGTGGGAGTGTGAGACATTGTGAAAGAAATCAAGCAATGCTTGTTTATCTTCAACTAGGTCAGCAGCAATTTGTGAGAAAATTGACACAAAAAAGAAAATGAACAAGAGGGCCTTTTTGCTGTTCATTTTCTCAATCAGAGTTGCAGAACCAAGTGGTCAAGCAAATTTGCAGTTCAAATGAAACTGTGTAGGCAAAACTTGCTCACATCTACATGAAATTTAGCAGAAGATGAATTAGAGTCTGAAAGCCAAACATAAAGAATATGCTAATAAAATAATCATTAACTGTAGGTACATTTTTTGGAAATTTTGTTATGAAAGATTGACTTTTATAAATATTCTGCGCATGCTCTACTTTGTCAAGATAAGCAGTTTAATCTAGAAAATTTGAATTTTGTCCAGTCTTCTATTGACTTTGGCTCTCTGCTCCTTCACAAACCCCCAAAGGTCTCTTACATAAGAGCAGACAGAATTCAAAAGCTTCAAAATTTAGACATTTCAATAATTAGAATTTAGAACCCATGAATAGCTACTCTATTTGAGCCTAACAGAACTCTTTGTTTCATACTAATAGATAATAGGCACAAAAAGTTCCTTTCTTTTTAGTTTGCTTTCATTTTTTTTCATGATCATCAAAAGATTCCAAACAAAGAATTCAAACAAAAACACCAGAATAAACAGTTGAAAGAACAGAAACAGAAACACACAAAAACTTACTTCATGGCTCCAGATCAGACCAAACTTGTTCCCTTTCTTGGACATACTGAATAGCCAGTTAAAGCTTTAATTGTACATATTCTTGGACATTCAGAAACAGTTACCAGAGAAAGAAAAAAAAAACCGTACTGGGGGACACTGCAATGATAATGGTTACGTAATGATGGAGGATGAGCTGGTGTATGCTTGTTAAATAAGCAGTGACACATGCAAAGAAAATAAGAAAACCATTTAGATAATCATTGAGAGAAGCCAAGCAAGCTGTGTGCCAAAGAAGTTCACTGTTTCTATGATATTATTTTCTTTGTAGCGCACGAACAGGAGGGTGCATGTGGGTGAAGAGTGAAGAGAGAGAGAGAGAGAGAGAGAGAGAGAGAGTTCATGAAAATAAAGAAAGTTTAAGACTTTACCAAAAAAAAAAGAAAGTTTAAGAAGATAGGTAGCAATTAAACATAGTTGTTGAGCTCGAGAATTTTAACAGTGATTGTTCTTATTCAGTTATTCTTCTTCTTAGAAAGAAATTTTGTTTGTTTGTTAATGTTTTTTTTATTGGGTACTTTCTATATATATAAAGAGTTGTATGTGACTGGTCTAAGTTGTGATCGTAACAAAGAAAATGAAATTTTATATATATATATATATATATATATACATATATATATAAATTTAGTAAAAAAAAAAAAGTTATACTAATTGTGGGCGGTGAGGCGGGTATGTGGGTAACTTAAATAAATTGAATAATCCATCAAAAATAATAAATAAATGAATTGAATGAGATATATATTACTATATATAGTTAGGTATTAATGATAAGTCCACTTACCATAGTGGCGCGTGCATTAGAGAAAAATTACTTTAAGAAATTATACTCTCTTTTTTTTCTTTTTTTTTTCAAAATTAAGAGTAAAGGATATGAATGATTTTCATTTATTACAATTCTTAAATAAGCAAACTAATTCGAAGCAAGAGCCTAAGTGTGCGTTTGAATCCAGTTTAAAAAGTTAGCTTATTTTACTATTTAGTTTATTTTTGTTACTATTTATGGGCTCTACTACACTTTTTGGTACTATTCATGGATTCCACTGTACTATTTCAACTAACTTTTATCTTTATCTACATTACTTTCAACAAAAAGTTTTCAGTTTTAACAAAATAAACGGATCCCAAATAGATCCTAAATTATCTTAATACTTGCATTAAACTTAAATAAGAAGTACAAGGAAAGTGCTTACAATATAAATTATTCTCAAATTCTAAGAATTAAAAGATCTCTTGAGAAACTAATTACAAATAATCTCAATAAATGAAGGAGATAACAGCTTTTTTTTTTTTTTTTTTGAAACATATAAAGTTTGAAATTTGAAAAAACTTGCCACAGGTAAGTTCGGTAACCTACCAAATTGAATTGTACACTTTTTTCTTCTCATTAGGTAGCCGGGAAAAAGAGAATGAATTAAAAAAAAAAAGGAGAATTGTACAATTCTGTTTACTATAGGATTGGAGCGTTTAGTCACAGTCTAATAAAATGAATAGTTGACTTCTAAGTTCTAAGTCATCTCTCTTGTGTGAGACGGATTAATTTGACTGTTACAAAATTTTCTATAATTTTGCCATAACTTTATCATATAGGTGCGGTTTGGATCCACGTCCACGGCTGCGTTTTCACGTTTTCAGCTTTTTTTTTTTTTTTTCTTGGACGCGCTTCTGGTACTGTTCATTGTCCATGAACAGTAATTTTAGGCTTATGAACAGTAAAAAATAGAGTAAACAGTAACTTTTTACACATTAAAAAATTATTTTGCTACAGTGTTTTAAGTTTTCAGTTTTCAGTTTCACCAAAAATAAATTGTATCCAAACGGACCCATAATAACTTGTGAGTGGCAAAATTATAAACTCATATAGACCCACTATTTTATTTTCATAACCACCACGCTAATAAAAAAAGTTTACGAGAACATACTTACTCTAAATATATATAGTTATTTTCAAGCTTCATCCAATCAATGGTGATGGTCGTGACAGTGACACAGCAGAACCTACTTCCACGTGCGAAGTTACTGCACGCTATTCTACTCTCTGTCTATACCAACAAGCAATGTTGTTCATCAAGAAAATTAATTAATAAAATATTTTTAATAGATTAAAGTGAAAAAAAAATTTAATGATCAAATATAAAAAAGCAATGTTAAAATATTGCTCAGTTCTGTCAGTACTTCAGGTGTGCAAGCCAAGCTTGGGTGTGTGTGTGTGTGTCTGCTTGTGCCTAACTGGGACCGTTACTATATCTGCATAATTATTTAATTTTTTCTATTTCCTTTTACTTTCTATATGCATAATTAAGCTTCAACTCCAACCCTATTTTTTTATCACTACCATGACAATATTTAAGCTTAGACCCTATTTTATCACGACCCATTATATTATATATGCTAATCTAGTTAACGTGTGAGTTTCGACTGAGATCTGAAATTGAAGTGGATGATATAAATATATATATATTTATATATGTTCCAGTGATAGATTGATAGTGTTAATTATTGCACTGCATGTACTTGAAGTTTGGTCTTTTTCTAGTGCAATTTTAGTTGGACAAACTCTATTCAAATTGAGAGAGGTTATATTGATTCAATGTAGAATAGTTGTAACAATTCTCTAGCTCTTTGTTTAATTAATAAAGCCTTTTATATTGTTTAAGAAAATGAAATATAAAAGTTCTCTTTCAATTCATGCGCATTTATTAGCCTTTCAAGTTTTGAATTCAAAAAATTGAATACTAGTAGCTTACTTGTGCGATGTATGGACTAATTGAAAAACTATATATATATATATATATAAAACCAAAACTTAGTAATGGAGAACACATTATTGATATATAGTTGACTTGTATAATTTAAAAAAAAAAAAAAAACATAAAAAACAATAAATCCAATGGAACTACTAAATACTTTTCTCAAAAAGAATTGTTAACCTAAGTCATCCAACTAACACTTCCATTTAAATTATCATCTTCAATTACCCTTTGAAGTTTCATGGTTGCCTTTACTTCTTGCCTAACAGGATTGCACAAATTTATTATCCCACCTACATGCATATTAAGGCACACAGACACAATAAACAAAAGCAAAAATACAAACACAAAAATCTTCCATGTAGTTTTTTAATTTCTCTAAATAAATGCCAAGTTAATGTTAGAGTCTCATATTCAATTAGTAAACACTATGACACACCTATTCCAAACTTAAACACGCCACCAACTCTACCAATTTCCAAATTGGTTTTAAAGGCACCACGCAGTACTGCATGTATGATGTAACCCTGCAAAGCTCACAAATGAGAGCTAGAATGATGTAATTCAATAATAAATGTACATTTTTATGTTAATTATTTATTTAAGAACAACAACAAAACTTGAGGAGACTCTCCCCAAAATAACCACCGGTCATTATCGAAACCAAAACAATTTTAAACAAACCTATCAATCAAATGAATAGCTACGTAAATTTTATCATTTAAATTAAAAAGAGTAGCTACTTGGAAAAGGCAGTAACTAACATTGTTAACTAATACTTGCATTGCATATGAGAAAACTCTAACTAAATAGTTATCAATTAAATTAGGCTCTTTTCCAAGGATTTTAAATTTAAAAATTCTTTTTTGATAATTGTTACAATAAGTGAGGGAGGGAAGATTCGATTTGTAATTAGTTTTACTATTTAAAAAAAAAAAAGAGACCATATATAAGGTTTATGTGTGAAAGTGAGAGTCTTTGATGCTATATGGCACATTCATATAGTGGACTCAAGAAGTGGTAGAGAAAATCTGTGAATAAAAAATAGAAATGCTCTCAAGCAGTTCTGTGCAATTGGATATAAAATTTATGGGGGCAACTCTTCTCCTTAATAAAAAAAAGAAAAATAAGAGTAGTCAATCAATGATTCAATGAAAGAAGAGAGAATCTAGGAAGAAAAAGTACCATATTGTTCCTTTTTATCACAGTATGATACAAAAAGAAAATATGGTAAATTATGGAGAGGTATTGGGATCCAGACTATCCAGTTCATTTGTTCTTCAAATAGTTAGTCGCATGAGACATGGCACTATATGCAGCATGTGATAAAATGGTCAAAAATTGACTTTCTAGACACTAATTATAACCCATAATCATGTTATTTGTTTTCGTAAAAGCCAAACTAGAGGGTCCCAAAGTAATAAAGATTAGGTGTTTCTCTCTTTTTACAAAATAGAGAATAGTACATATGGTACTTTAAAACTTTGCAATTATAAAGCGTGGACAATGAATAGAAAAACTTCCTTATCAAAGAATAGTAAAACATTTATTTTTTCAAAAATTTCATATATCTAATTTCCCCCCCTAAAGCTATAAAATAAATTTTTTTTGGGCGGGGTTAAAAGCCTTTTCCAATTTCACCAACTATTTTTGACATATCTCCTTTTGCTTTTTTCCCAAAAATACTTTAGCACTCTCCTTAAGTCAATATTTGGTCGAGGTGAAAACACGAAGAATGAAAAACTTTCGGCGGAAAGTAAGTGGAAAATTGAAAATTTTCATTGTTTAATTAACAATAAAAAATTATGAAAAAAAAAAGTGTGCTCAAGTGTTTTTTACTCAAATCCATCAATTGTTTTCTCCCCAAATCAGGAAGAAAACTTAGATGAAAATAGGGAGGTAAGTCAAAATGACTTAACTGCCATTCCATTCAACTTTTTTTCCCTACCCATCAACTATCATTTTTTTTCTATTCCAAACCATTTTTGGTAAATTTACACAAATTACATTTTTTTTTCTTTCATTATTTTTCTCAACCAAACAAATGTAATTTATATTTATCTTACATTATTCTACATTTTCATCCTTCCAACTAAATTCACATGGTGGAAAATTAAAATATTTTCCATCATCCCACTTTTCTATCATTTCAACCAAATTAAAACATGATTAGCACTTTGCACAACTTAACAAGCTATGTGTAATTACTGCTTACGGTTTCTCCATCAATCAAGTTACTATTTACAGTTTCTCAATCAATCAGATGGATTGAATATGGTTTGCTAATACTTAGTATAAACAAAATTATATTTCACTTGAATGAGGTTTAATTCTTTAATAAAGATTAATCCAAAATTGATAAAAAAAAATAAAAAAACACGTTTAAATCAAGTTTATTGTAAAAGTAAATCCATTGAACAAATTACAATCTCAACATATTGAATTAATGAATGAAAAAACAAATATAACTAAGTACAAGTTTATAAATTGTAACTTTTAAAACCGCATGTTAATATATTCATTCAAATGAAGTCAATGGCAGGAAAGATTTAATTAATTAATTTTATTTTCAATTTTTAGGAAATGGACAATAGAATAAGGGTGATGATATTTAACACGACTCGCGAACATAACATGAATACATGAATTTGCGTCAAAACGGGTCAAGCCACTTTGACATAATAAATAAATAAATAAATAAATTCGTGTTAACTTGCTAAACTCGCCATCAACCCAAAATAACCCTATGTTGAGGTCTAAAAAATCATAACACCAAGGCCCAAAAATAGCACAATGGGCCAACCTCATAGAAAGTACTATTAAAAGGGTTGAGCTCATCACAAGGGAAAAGGATGGTAAGCCCAAAAGATTTGAAACCCAAAACCCATAAAGGGACAGGCCCTTAGGGCCCATGAAACGAAGGGAGGAAAGAAAAAAGCCCAGCCTATCCAGAATCAGAAAATCAAAGGGAGTCCAGTGAAAGAACTGGGCTGGGATGCCCAGAGGCTGCTAGAGGCTCAGGATCCGCGGGACGTGCAGCACAGCTAAAGTGGGATTGAGACAGCTCAAGTGGGATTGAGACAGCTCAAAAGGGGTGCCACAAAACACAAGAAACGAAGAACAAATATGTCCTTCTCAAGCACCCAATGGTGCAACAAAGAACCAGAAGGTTTGGAAAGTAACAATTCATGAACAAAAGGCTGGTACCTCGGGGAACCCAGGAAAAAGAACCATAAAGGGAAGTAGCTGGGAAAACCTTCACCCTGGCAGAGATGGATTCGGCTCACTTGGGAAAAATGACAAAAAGGAAGGACAGCCAAAAGCTGAGTCTGAAAATGTAAGGTTTAGAAGCCTTGAAAGAGGAGAGATTGAAGGTCAGCCCTCTAAGGACACCCCAGAATGGAAAGTCAGCAAAAGGCTTTTAGGGAAACAGCACCAAAAGAGGAAAATTATGAGAAATAAGGAAAAAACCAGTCATTAGAGTGGCTGACACAACAGGGGCTCTAGTACCCAGGGAGCCAAGGAAGGAAATCAGTGGTACCCCGGAGCCCTAGAATGACACTATAAAAGGGGAAGCAGTCAACATTGAAGTGACATTCAGTAATAGTAAATCACAACAGAATCATTGAGAAAACTCTGTCAAAAACTCAAAGAAAGTAGGGAAATATCACCCGGTATCCCGAAAAACAGCCATTATAGAACATACTTGGATTCAAACTTTGCAAGTCTTAGAGGCTTAGATAGCCATCTAAGTCTATAATTTTTGAGCTTATTTGGACCTTGTAACACGTCTTAGTGAGCACATTGTAATCCACAATTAAGTAAAAATAATTATATATTTCATACTGATTTGAGGATCCTTAACAGTTATTTCGTGTGTTTCTTTATTACACTGTTTTCCTTTGCTGTTTTTCTTACTGTTCAATACATATATTCTAGCTTTCTAGAATGTACGTATTGTAGGATTCTTGCTCTGTGCACCACTTGGTTTGTAAACAGCCCATTTAGTTGCAGTGAATCAAGCCCAGTCCCTTCAAACTACAACAAAAGGGCCCGGGGTCCTCGCTTCAGCTTGGGCTTGGACACTCTCCAAAAAGGGACCCTCACACCCTACAAAGGTGAGTGTTGGGTTCAAGGCTCTTAAGTTTTGAAATAAGCCAAAGCCATAAAACAAAAGAAAAGACCTAAAGGTTGTAGAGGTACATGTGCATTATATCAATGGTCTATGAACCAAGGTACATCCAATTTCTTTCCAAAGGACATGCAAAAGAAAAGAGAAAACTTAGGGACAGTTTTTTACAGGAATTTAATTAGTCTATGGGTTGTGATGAAATTCACATTGTATTCTACCAAACAAAAATGTAAGATAGCAATATATTGTTTTGACAGAGATATGTGCCATTAGCTGGTTGAGGAGCAAGGTTTATCAAAACCTTTATCAACTGCTCTGTTTCAAAATAAATACATTCTTCTTTGTCTTGTATATGTTATTTATTTCACTAAATTGTCAGTGAGATTGTTTATGCCTCCACGAAATGATTATAGCAATCTTGTTGTCACATTCTTTTTCATTCCTCTACATCCATATACCATAATGCTTAAAAATACGAGCTCAATGATCATCATATTCATGTCATGATAGAGTTTTAAAACCGAAATTGCCTTAAAAAATTAAAAGAACATGGCATGAATCTTGAACAGGGTACTTCATGGACCACAAGCATGAATGAGTCCAAAATTTAGTCTTATACTAAACAATTATTATATATATAATATGGCAAATTACAACTTACCCAGACGTGGTTTGATCGAAATTTAAATTACCTACCTGTGGTTTCACTGGTTTGGAATTTGACACTTTACCCATTTGAGGTTTGGCCAAAATTTATGTTGCTTACCTGTGATTTAAAATCCCATAATGCAAGTGCTCCGTTGGATTCTTTTTTATCTTATTTGATCTTGTATTTTTATATTTTTTGTATTTTTTGAGGAGAGAGACATAAAAGTAGAGCAAAATTACATATTTAACCTGTTTTTAAGAGAGATGGGTTACAAAAATCTAACTGAGCTAATCTCAAGTCAATAAAGTGTCAAATTTTAAATCATAAGTAGGCAACTTAAATTTTAACCAAAGCACATGTACATAAGTTGTAATTTGCCCTATATGATAATAGCACTTTCTGTATGTCCTACTATATTTCCATTACCAATGGTCCAATGCGATACTTTTATTTTGGTCATCCATATTTTTCAATATACATGTACATGTCATTATCTTTAATAATTCAAATTATTATAAGATTCCCAGCTAACCAAATTAGGCCAACATGCTTGGACATATACGAGATGTTAATATGTCTAAAGTCTAATATTATATGCTTTTAAAAAAATTAATCATTTACGTTACCTAACACAACCATGTCCAGAAGTTCATAATTTAATCAAACAATTGAGGAAAAAAATTGAGAAAGTGCTACGTTTTCCAGGTCAGATCCAAATTCCGAATTATAAAATTTGTCAACATGCAAAAAATACTTTTTCTTAAAGTTAAATTTATCCACATTGCACTCAACAAAGTTTTGTTTGGAAAATAGAAATAGAAGTTGACATGAAAACCCAATTCGAACGGAATTGAAAATCAGAGACATTGAGGAAACGTGGGGTTTTGCTTATTCTAATTGTAATCACAAATTTTCTCTATTGATTAGAGTTAAGAATTTCTCAGCTGTGTTCAATTTGAACAGTTCAAAATTTTGAACTGTTCAAATTGAACACAGCTGAGAAATTGTTAACTCTAATCAATACAGAAAATTCAAAGAAGTCATGTTCATTGACTAAAGAATAATGTTGGTCACCCACCCAAAAAAGTGATAATAACAAGAAGCTAATGAAGAAAACAAAACTCATCTTCCAGTCCCAGTGCCCATCACAAAAAGGAGAGTACCAACTTTTAAAGGCATGTTAATAATTGTTTTTCTTTTTTTGGGCCCAAAAAAAGTCCATGTCTTTCTTTTGACCCGCAAAAAAAGAAAAAGAAAAAAAAAAGGTTTTGTATTGTTAAGCCTGAAATTCCTTAACAGGCCAAAGGCCCAACTAAACCGGGCATTTAGAAATAAAAAAAATAGTGTATTAATATGATTGAAAAAAGTACATATCAACCCATCAGAGTGGCGCAGCGGAAGCGTGGTGGGCCCATAACCCACAGGTCCCAGGATCGAAACCTGGCTCTGATATAAAAGAGTAGGCTTCCATTGCAAATTCTATTATTGTTATTATTATTATTTTTTGATTTTAAACATCTTTTTTATTTATTTTATAAGGAAAGTCAAATGAATGTCTTTGTTGATTTTTTTTTTCCCATTTTCACTACAAATTTTTATTTTATTTTTATAAGGATTGTTGATATTTTTTTTCCATTCCCACAAATATTCTTTTAACTTTTCTATTTTTATTTCATAAGGAAAATTATATAAATATATAGCATGTGAGATAAAGGATTTTTATTTCACTTTTATTCCTAGTGGTTATCACTTATCCCATCACAAAAATTGACATGCACAAAAAGGAGAGTACCAACTTAAAGGCATATTAATAATTGTTTTTCTTTTTTTTGGGCACAAAAAAAAAAAAAAAAGTCCATGTCTTTCTTTTGATCCGCAAAACAAAACAAAAATAAGTTTTGTTTTGTTAAGCCTGAAAATCATTAACAGGCCAAAGGCCCAACTGAACCGGGCATTTTTCCTTTTTTGTAAAATAGTGTATAAAACTAATTGAAAAAATTTCATATCAACCAATCAGAGTGGCGCAGCGGAAGCGTGGTGGGCCCATAACCCACAGGTCCTAGGATCGAAACCTGGCTCTGATATAAAAGAGTAGGCTTCCATTGCAAATTCTATAATTTTTTTTCCATTTCCACTGCAAAATGCCAAAATCTATATATATATATATATATATAAATATATAAGAAAAGTGGAATGAATATATGTCTTTTGTTGATTTTTTTCCATTTTCACAACAAATTCTTTTAACTTTTCTAATTTTATTTTATAAGGAAAGTTATATGAATATATAGCAAGTGAGAGAAAGGATTTTTATTCCACTTTTATTTTTTTGGATCTTTTATTTATTTATTTATTTCCATTTTAAACTTTATATATGGTAAATGGGACGGAGGATTTGTATTCCACATAAACAACCCACCCAAATAATGATAACAAAGAATACAAATTCTTTGTACCACATTTTGTGTTCCATTTTATGTTTTATTAATCATGGTATGCCAAGCTTTGTAGAAAATAAGCTTGTAATCGAGTAACTTAGTATGTTCGGATTGGCTAAATGGAATGTGGTTAGTATGTTAATTTGTCCACCTTGGAGTCAATATCTAGCATGCCCCTTGCCCTTGAGTTAAAGTGCACCCCCACCCTCAATGGATGGGTAGCCCACTTATGAAAAAAAAAAAAAAAAAAAAAAATATCATGGTATGCCATTTGTTTATATTTTTTCCATGTTAAACTTTTATTATTTTATAAGGAAAATCAAGTGAATACACGGTATACCATGATTGGTAGAACATAAAGTGCAATACAAAAAGTGGTATAGATGATTTGTATTTGATGACAAGAAGCCAATGGAGAAAACTCTTCTCCCATTCCTAGTGGTTTATTCCAACATAAATGCTTGGTTTGTTTTAAAGTAAATATCTTACATATAAAACATTTTCAAATGTTTAATATGACATGTAAAGTTTTCTAAGCAAACCACCAAAATTAGTGGCTTACCATCGAATTATGACCAGACTGTAGACACTAGTCATCGGAATGGCAGCTTCGGCCATTGGACATTGGTGAAATAGTGTTTCCGGTTATTAGACCACCAGTATCAACTGCCTAGCCCATCAAATCGGTGAACTAACCATAAGATGGGAGAGAGGGGAAGCTACTATGTGTTTTTGTAAAATGTTTTACCAAAATTTAAAAGGTAAAACATTTTATAACTTTTTATAAAAGGATTTTACCCTTAATGGAATATATTTTACTTCAAAATTGACATGCACAAAAAGGAGAGTACCAACTTAGGGCCTTACGCATATGAATCATTGTTTTTAATTATTTGAGCCCATAAAAGCAAAAAGGTCCATATCTTTCTTGTGGCCCACAAAACAAAAGGCAAAAGATTATGTTTTCTATTGTCAAGCCTAAAATTTCGTAACAAACCAATGCCCAATTAAATCATGCATTTTTCATTAAACCTATGGTATAAATATATTATAATTGAAAGATATATCAACAAATCAGAGTGGCGCAGCGGAAGCGTGGTGGGCCCATAACCCACAGGTCCCAGGATCGAAACCTGGCTCTGATATAAAAGAGTAGGCTTCCATTGAAAATTCTATTATCTTTTTCTTTCCATTTCCACTGTGCAAAATCTTTTATATATATATAAAAGGAAAGTGAAATGAATATATGTCTTTTGTTGATTTTTTTCCATTTGCACAACAAATTCTTTTAACTTTTCTAATTTTATTTTATAAGGAAAGTTATATGAATATATAGCAAGTGAGACAAAGGATTTTTTTTTCCACTTTTATTTTTTTGGATCTTTTTTTCCATTTTAAACTTTTATATATATGGCAAATGGGATGAAGGATTTATATTCCACATAAACAACCCACCCAAATAATGATAACAAGGAATACAAATTCTCTGTACTACTTTTTGTGTTTCATTTCATGTTCTACCAATCATGGTATGCCTAGCTTAGTAGAATAAGCATGTAACCGAGTAACTTAGTATGTTGGGATTGGCTAAACAGGATGTGGTTAGCATGTTAATTTGTCCACCTTGGAGTCAATATCTAGCATGCCCCTTGCCCTTGGGTTAAAGGGCACCCCCACCCTCAATGGATGGGTAGCCCACTTCTTATAAAATAAAAAAATAAAAAAATCATGGTATGCTATTTGTTTAAATTTTGATTATTTTATAAGGAAAGTCAAATGAATACATGACATACCATGATTGGTAGAATATAAAGTGTAATACAAAAAGTGGTACAGATGATTTGTATTTGATGACAAGAAGTTAATGGAGAAAACTCTTCCCCCATTCCTAGTGGTTTATTCCAACACAAATGCTCGGTTTGTTTTAAAGTAAAATATTTTAGAAAATAAAATATTTTACATATAAAAACATTTTCAAGTGTTTGATATGACATGTAAAGTTTTTTAAGCAAACCACCAAAACTAGTGGCTTACCGTCGAAGCGGTCTCCAGTGACCGGATTGTAGACACTGGTCATCGGAATGGCAGTTTCGGCCATTGGACATTGGCGAAATAGTGTTTCCGGTTATTGGACTGCCAGTATCGACTGCCTAACCCATCAAACCGGTGAACTAGTCACTAGATGGGAGAAAGGGGAAGCTACTATGCGTTTTTGTAAAATGTTTTACCAAAATTTTAAAAGTAAAACATTTTATAACTTTTTGTAAAAGGATTTTACCCTCAATGGAATATATTTTACTTCAAAATTGACATGCACAAAAAGGAGAGTACCAACTTAGGGCCTTAGAGCATTCACAGCAGTGGAGGCATATTGCTATATTGCTAAAATTTAGCTCCACAAACACAAAAATCAGGCTGCAGCAGTGAAGGCATATCTAAAAATTTTAGATGTTCAGGTACAGTGAACATCTATCGATAGATGTGCACTGTAGCTGAGAGCAAAAAAAAGAATTTTTTTTTTATTCAGTCAGTTAATACAATAATAAAAAGTCTCTCTCATCTCCCATCTCTCTCATCTCTCTCTCTCTCTCTCAGTCACTCTCTCATCTCTCTCAGTCACTCTCTCATCTCATCTTTCAAAACTCTTTCAAGCAAACTTCTTTTCCGTCGCCGATCGCCTCACGCCGCCGATTGCCTCATGCCGCCATCATCTCACGCCGCCTCACACCTCATCTCACGCCGCCTCACGCCTCATCTCACGCCATCGATTGCCTCACGCCTCATCTCACGCTGCCTCACGCCTCATCTCACGCCGCATCTCACGCCGCCTCACGCCTTATCTCATCTCATCTCACGCCGACGATCGCTTGCTCATCAAGCCGTCGGTCTGAAGCTCATCGAAGCCGCCGGTCTGAAACCCATGGAGCTTGCCGACCCATTCCTTCAGCCGACCCAGTTTGCCGACGTTGTGCTTGTTTGTGATTGGTGATTTTTTATTCTGTTTATGATTGGTGATTTTGTTTGGTCTTGGTTGAGGAAAAAGATTGGAGATTTGAGTTTTTTTTTTTTTCTTCTGCTGTGGACTGCCGGTGGTGGTGGTGGTTGTGGGTGTGGTTGTGGGTGTGTCTGATGGGAGAAGTGGTTGTGGTTGGTGCTATGGAAGTTTTTGGGATAGTGGGATATATTATTTTATTGTAGTGGTTATATTATTTTATTGTGATGTTTATATTATTTTATTATGTTGAAAGCTAAAATAGATCCACTGCTGTAGTATGTGTGTAGGCAAAATAGATAAAATAACTTTTGGTGGAGCTAAATTGCTATATTTTTAGCTCCATTGCTGTGAACGCTCTTACGCATATGAATCATTGTTTTTAATTATTTAAGCCCATAAAAGCAAAAAGGTCTATATCTTTCTTGTGGCCCGCAAAACAAAAGGCAAAAGATTATGTTTTCTATTGTCAAGCCTAAAATTTCGTAACAAACCAATGCCCAATTAAATTATGCATTTTTCATTAATCCTATGTTATTAATATATTATAATTGAAAGATATATCAACAAATCAGAGTGGCGCAGCGGAAGCGTGGTGGGCCCATAACCCACAGGTCCCAGGATCGAAACCTGGCTCTGATACAAAAGAGTAGCTTCCATCGCCCAATTCTTTTTTCTTAAATTTCCAAACTCACATAAACGACGTCGTAGCAGCTCACCCTCATCACTCTCAAAGGTCCTTATCCACGTGTTCACTCCTAATTGGCTTCATTCACACACTGTCCGGGCGATATATCGCCAGAAACAAAAAGATAAAATAAAAAAGAAATTCAAAAATCGAAGAAAACGAGAAAAGAGAGGATTTATTAAAAGACAAAAACCCCCAAAAAAATAAAAAGAAAAATCCGCCCTAACCCCCTTAAAAATATCGCGATAAAATCAAAAAAAAGAACCAGAATCTTCAGCAAACTTCCGATTATCTCTCCGTCGAGAAGACCAATCTCTTTCTCTCAGTAAGCTCCTTAAATTTCTCGCTATTTCTCTTTCACCTTTTTTTTTTTTTTTTTTTTTCATTTTTCTTATTTTAAATTTCTCTCCCAAACCGTTTTTGCTCTTTTTAATTTTTAGTAACTGTTTTTTATATTTTGTGCTCTTATAATTTGAAAACATTTTCAGCTATTATATGGCTCAGGTTTACTGCAAATCTGAACTATTACTTGTTTGGTTTGTGAGAAAATGGAGGAAAATAAAGGAAAGTTCGAAACTTTATTTTTGGTAAAATGCAAACTGGGTCTGCAAATTCCAGGGAAAATGTTTTCCTGGAAAAGTTAAAACATTTAAGTTGTTTTACGTAACCTAATCGAAGATACATTATGGGAAATAGAATTTGGAGCTTGTTTGATTTCTATAAGCAGATTTGGAAGGAAACCCAATTTTTTTTTTGTCTGTATCTGTTTTACTGTTTATGTATCTTTTTCGTAGTGGGTTGGATTTATTTGAAAAGAGAGTTTAAAATTTTATCGAAATTTGTGAAGCTGGGTTGAGAATTTAGGAGGCAATAAGATTTATTTCAGAACTGGGTTTCACAGGAATTCATGAATTCATGTGCCAACAATGCTCACAATTCTGGGTTAAAAAAAAAAAAAATAAATAAAAAAAGAAGAAGAAGAATAAAAACAAAAATTTGAACTATGTGACTATAACATAGTGGAAGTTGGCCAAGACATTGACAATTTTTTTGTGATTGATTGAGTTGATTCTGTTTCAATCAGTTTAATAGGGGACATAATTTGAGCTATATAACTATAACATATATCGTTTATGTTATCTTACCTCTATGTAATTGAAGTAATGGTCACAAATTTCATTGAACTTACTAATTTTATATCTACATTTTAAGAATTTCGTCAAGTTGATATTGGTATTGAATTTGATCTTATTCAAAATGTGCCATCATCCATGTTACTCTGATGATTGCTTGTGTATTCTTGAGTGTGCAAAAAATACTTTTCTTGGGTTGCTAGATCAGGAGGGCTTGTGTATTTTCCTTAGGTTCGTCCTTTTCTTGAGCTCTTGGCAATGTTTGAAAACTTAACTAGTTCATGTTTTATACACATGATTATCCAGCTACTTTTCAGTTTTGGCTTGCTTCCTGTGTAGGTTGACCTACAGGAGAATTATACAGCTTCTACACCCTCAGTAAGTCCTCGTTTTTTATGCCATTATGATTGTTGTTAAGAATATAGTGCGTGTAGAATTGCAGTCCTGTGTAATAGATGCTTTAAACAACTGGAAAGTATATGATTTAGTGTGATTCTATCATGATAACACTGTCATTTGCTTGATAACTGTGTCTTTACATAATTGTATACTGTTTATTTTTCCCAAATTAATATTTCAAATATGTATATATTGCTTCCTAAGTTGAAGACATAGCATTTTCTTGAAGTGAATTGTGTCAACTCTCTATGGTTAGTTTGTTTTGGTGGGAGATGTCAAGAAAGCAGAAACTACTAACATTTATATGAACTAATTATACATTTTTCTTCTGGCAGTGGTTCGAGAAAAAGATATTTGCTGGGAATATGCTGAGAAATTGGAAGGAAATAAGGTGAGATGCAAATTTTGCCAGAGAGTTTTGAATGGTGGAATCAGTAGATTGAAGCATCATCTATCTCGACTTCCAAGTAAAGGTGTAAATCCATGTACCAAAGTGAGAGATGATGTAACTGACAGGGTGAGAGCTATAATAGCACAAAAGGAGGAGATTAAAGAAAGTTCTTGTGTTACAAAGCCAAAGCTAGTAGAAGCCAAACCTCCTGGCAATATATCTATGGTTAAAGCTTCTATGCCTTTGGAGTCAGTCGTATCTCCAATTCAGAAAGTCTTCCCTACTGTAACATCAATGGCTCCTCCATCCTTGAACAACCAAGAAAATGCAGAGAAAAATATTGCTCTTTTCTTTTTTGAGAATAAGCTGGACTTCAGTGTTGCTCGATCTTCATCCTATCAGCTTATGATTGATGCAGTAGCAAAGTGTGGTCCTGGATTTACAGGTCCATCAGCAGAGATACTGAAGACTATATGGTTGGAAAGGATAAAGTCAGAGGTAAGCCTACAATTGAAAGATGTAGAAAAAGAATGGACGACCACAGGTTGTACCATTATTGCAGACACGTGGACTGACAATAAATCAAGAGCTCTGATTAACTTTTTAGTTTCGTCTCCTTCCAGGACCTTTTTCCACAAATCTGTAGATGCATCTTCATATTTCAAGAACACAAAATGCCTTGCTGATTTATTTGATTCTGTTATTCAAGATTTTGGCCCAGAAAATGTTGTGCAAATTATCATGGATAGTAGTTTCAATTATACTGGTATTGCAAGCCATATCGTGCAGAACTACAGAACCATTTTTGTGTCTCCCTGTGCCTCTCAATGTTTGAATCTTATCTTGGAGGAAATTTCAAAGGTAGATTGGGTAAACAGATGTATCTTACAAGCACAAACCATAACAAAGTTTATATATAATAGCGCTTCGATGCTTGATTTGATGAAACAGTATACTGGGGCACAGGAACTTATTAAGACTGGTATCACAAAGTCCATATCCAACTTCCTCTCACTGCAGTCTTTGTTGAAGCAAAGGTCTAGACTGAAGGTTATGTTCAATAGCCCTGAGTATTCTACGAACTCCTCATACACAAATAAACCACAGAGCATAACTTGTATTGCCATTGTTGAGGATAATGATTTCTGGAGAGCAGTTGAAGAAAGTGTGGCCATCTCCGAGCCTTTTCTGAAAGTGTTGAGGGAAGTATCTGCAGGGAAACCAGCTGTGGGTTCTATTTATGAGCTAATGACCAGGGCCAAGGAATCGATAAGGACATACTATATAATGGATGAGAATAAGTGCAAGACATTCTTAGATATAGTAGATAGAAAGTGGCGGGAACAACTCCATTCACCCTTACATGCAGCAGCAGCATTTTTGAACCCTAGTATCCAGTATAATCCAGAAATGAAATTTATTCCAGCTATGAAAGAAGATCTTTACAAAGTTCTGGAGATTCTACTTCCTATGCCTGATATGAGACGTGACATCACGAATCAAATATGTACCTTTACTAAGGTGAGAGGGATGTTTGCTTGTAACTTAGCAAAGGAAGCTAGAGACACCGTTCCACCTGGTAAGTACATGATTTTGTATTCTATAAGATGTCTATAAGCATCAAAGAGTGAGTTGTATGCTATACATTTTTTCAGCATCTTTGTGGAATAGACAGATGTGAGGAGCAGATTGCATCCTATACACCAACTGCAATCCCATTATAGTGCATCATTAGGACTATCATGGTTGGAATTATCTCTTAGCTGTAGAATTATCCTATTTTAGGTGAACCCTGCTTAAACAATAGTATTTCGAAGTCCCAGGTTGGAAGCTTGTAGAATTAGTTGTTTAGTTCAGACACAAATTTGAACTGGATTGAGAAGTAAGATTTATGGAGATAAAATTTAGGGTTTGTCTTTACCATAAAAATAATAGATGTCAGATTTAAGAATACTTTTTTCTGCATAAATTTAATATATATATATATATATATCTGAATAGTTAAAATCTAGGTAAAGCTAAGTGTAATTTGATAATGTGATAAATTCTTGAACAAAGAGACCAAAAGGTTAGTCAATCTTATAATAAAAGAAACATTTGATCAATCTTCTCATGTGAAATAGTCGGATGTATATGTATTCTGATGTCATATACATTTCTTATACCATCAAGCATTTTCATATGAGTTCTTAGTTATGCCAGACAGACAGATGTAAATATTCAGACCCAAAGATGCTTCTACTTTTCTTAATACCATCAAGTAGGTTAGACAAAAATTTGCTTGGATTTTCTCATATTTAGTTTTTTTGCCACCTTCATGGATTGATGGCTTGTATATTATTATAGTAATGTCTCTGTGTGTGTCTGCACTTCTTAGTTGTTGAATTGGCAAACTTGCTGCTAAACACGTATTGGGCCTTGTAATATGCAGCCTTCAAGCTTTTTTGTTCCCTTCTAAGTTTTTATGTTGTCCTGAAACTTGCTGCTAATTTCATTGTAGGGCTTTGGTGGGAACAATATGGCGATTCTGCACCCGTATTGCAACGAGTTGCCATTAGAATACTGAGTCAAGTTTGTAGCAGTTTCACTTTTGAGAGGCACTGGAACACATTTCAGCAAATCCACTCTGAGAAGCGGAATAAGATCGATAAAGAAACACTGAATGATCTTGTATATATAAATTACAATCTGAAGTTGGCAAGACAGATGAGAACAAAGTCTTTAGAGGCTGATCCTATTCAATTTGATGACATTGATATGACCTCAGAGTGGGTAGAGGAGAGTGACAACCCAAGCCCAACTCAGTGGCTTGACAGGTTTGGTACTGCTTTGGAGGGGAGTGACTTGAATACTAGACAGTTTAATGCTGCCATATTTGGTGCAAGTGACCACATATTTAATTTGTAACTGTGTAGCCCTCTTAACCTTTAGTGTATCTCTAGTTCTGAAGTGCCTTGTAGGTTGTATCTGTTCCTTTTACAATAGATGCCTTTTCATTATCTAGTTGGTTAATGATAAATTAGTATTTGCTCAATGACCATATTGCTTTTCATCCCTGTAGATATTTATCAATTTCTTTTTGGGCATGAAAGAGGAAGCTAATCTTCACTTTTCCTTTGTGTGTGCACATTTGTTTGTTTGTTTTTTTTTTTTTAAATGTTAATCCCTTTCCTTAAATTATAGCATATTGAAAGCAAGAATAAATGACCTCACTTTGGAAGGTGGAAAGTTTTACATTTTAAAAATTTTAAAATGTTTTGGTGCATTAGAGTAGTTATTTAGAGGTTTATTGAATAATTATAAATTTGAAAGTCTTAGTGCCAAAACCCACATGAATTCGGGACTCTAAATGCTGAAATTTGTAGTATCTTTAGTATTTTTTTTTTTTGTAAGAAGTTTATTTTGGCACTTGAATGCTAAGAATGGCAGTGAGGTAAGACGGGGCTAGATTATGGACGTGTTTCATTTTCACCTCATTTAAGTGGGAGAAATCCACTCAATGGGGTGTAAGGTATCTTTGCCATCCCTAGTTGAATGCCATATATTTGCCACAATCAACATTTAAAATGCCCCTCAATGGTTTCTTGGTAAAATGATTTGGTTTGGGTTTGTAAAGGAGTTTTGAAGGAAGGTAGAGGAGTTTTGGATTTCGTGGGAATATGTGTTAAGCGAATCTGCAACAAAAAAAGGAAGTGTGATTTGTTAAACACTAAGAGAGAACTAGAGAAACAAGAAAGGCAGCACAAGGATCAAAGGAAAAAAAAAAAAAAAAAAAATTTGCCTAAATTACAGCGTTATCTAAATTTAACTAAATATGGTAGTATAAAATATTATTTCGGTTAATAGTTTGTTAATCCAATATGTTTTTTTATTGTAATAGGTAAATTTATTTCCCGCACGCGCGAAAAGAGAAATTGTTAATCCAAACGCGGCCTTAACACGTTTTCTTCCTACCAATTCCAATTCCAATTCCAAGTTTCATCTCTCTCCTTCTCTTGTCTATTTCGTTACGCGTAGTGTTTTGAGTTTTTACTTTACCCACAGATCTCTGACTCTCACCAATCTCTCTCTTAAATTATATAAAAAAATGGACTACGATTACAGGAACAGGTCCGGCTCAACATACGACTCACCGATTACCGTACATCCTCCACATCATCGGCACCATCCAACCATCCAATGTACGGAGGCGGGAGGAGGAGGAGGAGGAGGCTTCCATCCTTATATCCCGGTGGGTCAACCCGGCCCCAACATGATCCCTCCGCCTACCTGCACCCTCTTCCCACCACCACAGCACCACTACTCCTCCCTTCTTGTAATTTCACTCTCTCTCTCTCTCTCTTTCTTCATTTACCTCTTTTTTCTAATTTTGTTAATAATTATATGTCTAAATTTGTTGCAGCTGGATTGGGTATTAGGGTTGCCATCAAACCTCAATATCGATCACTCCTCCGGTAACTTTCTATTCCTAATTTATTTACGCTTTTTCATTAGCTATTAGACAATATGCTTTGTGCTCAAGCAAAATTCATATGCTGCTGTTGATGATGTTTTGCTTCTAATCCTAACGTTGTTTGATTGTTATTTAGAAAGTTAACGGATTGGTTTAGGAAATATTTTTAAGAAACTTTATAGAAAAGAAAACAATGATTTTTTTGATGGTTCATTAACAATGCCATATGGGCACCCGTTAACAGGACCTCTTGTTTTTTTAATACTATCTAGTATTTTGGTTGAGTGAGCTTATATGCTATTTGTACATCACTGTTATTTATTTGGTTTGGAATTGGCCTTTCAAAGTGGCCACCTGGTTCTTGTTCATTTTTTTCTTTTTTATACTTGTAATGTGTCCCGGTTTGATGAACTGCAGTGCAATTATGCTATTCTTTTTAGGAACTTAAATAGAATTTTAGGGGGAAAAATTTTACTATCTTTTATTGTAAGGGATGAGTTCTGATTTTGAAGGAGACTAGCCATCTAATTAGTAGGTTCACATTAAGGTTATAAAACATGTTAATATCACAGTGGTCCTCATGCGTGTCGGATCAGGCTATTAACTATTTTTAACTTTGTACTGGACCGGTCTGATTAATTGAAAATTCTTGAAGTGTATATGAATTTTGACTATTTTAACTTCTTAATTATAGATAGAAATGCTAATCGCGAGCAAGCGTTTGAATTGTCTACTTGCATTAGTTACATTGTTTGTAGCTGAGAAAGTGTGAAAATGAGTGAAGGGGGAAGAGTTACCATATGCTCTCTAAATTGGACTATGGCTTTTTTGCTTATCTTGTAGCCTCAATTGTCAACACAAATAGGAGATATTCCCGGAGCAATTTCCAGTTTGACTTTGAATTTGAGAGAAAATTTTAGCTGAAGCAGAGAAGGACAGCCAGAATTGGAGCAGGTTTGGGCCGGGAAAACTCCATCTAGAAATACGGAGTCTACATCTTCAATGGTAGGCCTATTTTCTATAGAGATTTTTGCATTTTTCTTCAATGCTATACTAGCTTGTGATATTTGCTTTATAATCACTTTACCTGATTTTCTAATTGTCATAATAATTACTGTGAAGGAACAATTTCATCATGGTTTGGAGTTTCCCATATTTAATCAGGGTTTCATATGCAGTTCCCATTACCTAATTGTTTGTGACTATTCAGCCAAAAGTGTTCTTATGGTTTACTTTAGAAAATACATTGTCTTCAGGAAGGATTGTAAATGAACTTATCAAAAAGAAAAGGATTGTAAATTACATTAGCTTTCACTTTGGTGTATGAAGTGATCGTATTGTAAAATTGCAGCGCCTATTGAGATCCTGTGGTGAACAAATATATTACTATGGGGGCTCAACCGAGAAGCCGTTCCTCTTTGGTAGTTGCGACTATGGAGCATAATCCAACCAAGGCATGCTCCTGAGTCTTTTCTTTGATTTAACTCTTTTATTGTAACACCTGAAGTACCTATCAAAAATTGTTACACCTAAGTACTGTGGGGATGAGAAAATTGGGGTGTTAGTGATGTGTACTGCCTTTCCTGGATGGTTTGGTACCATAAGTGGGTTCTAAAGAATGGTTTTTATGTTGAAGTTATTCCTGTGGTGTGGGTAAAGAATTGATGATGACATTTGTATAGTTATCTTTGGATGTGTGGCACATGTACATTTAATATTGGAACATCTCTACTCCAATTGTTGTTGTTTGTAAGGGTGACTGTTATTGACATATTGCCATGGTCTTCTGGAGTTCATCTTCAGAGTGAGGGCCATTGTATTGTGCTTGTCCAAAAGGCCAAGGTTCCTAACCAAGTCCAAGTTCAAATGGACATGCAAAGAAAAGGAAGAGAGGTTCAATCGTAATTATTTTTCTAGCACTTGCACCTTGGGGTTCACTTGTTACCAAAAATGACTGAAGTCCTATTATTCATCTATTTTGTTGAATGATCATAGTCTTATGATGGAATTCCTATTATTCATTTATTTCATGGAAATATCTTTGGCTCAAGAAAGTTTTTCGTGTTTTATATGTACGAAGTAGTGGACCTTCTTATCTTTTCTTGCTCTTATACCTATGATCTGCCTCAGCTTTGCATTTAAATTTGATTCTTCTAGTAGATGATTTAAACGAATGTCCTTGTTTTCACTTGCTGAAGGTTCAGGAATTTGTCAAAGGCTACGGGCCTTCCGAGAAATGGATTTTCATCAAGAATGTTGCAGAAGCCTTAGTCATGTTTGACAACGATACAGACAAGGGCAATAGCCATTTCCTTAATAGTTCAACGTAAGGATACAGGAAAATGTTGCTGTGTGTACTAGTGAATATTAGAGTAATGGTTTTATACAAACAATTGCTTATTTGTTTGAGATTTGTGGCTTTATTCTGATGATGAAACATTATGGGTTTTGTTAGTACAATGTCGAAGGATGGTCCCATTTCGTTCATTTTAACATCTTCCATAGAATAGTGTATTGTGACTGTCTTATCATGTAGTAGAATTCCTTATATATTATGTAAATAAATTAAACAGGTTTTGTCTAACAGCAGAAGGTTTTATGTATTTATTTATTTCCCCTTTCATCTCATGGACAGAGATTTATTCTAGGAGTGATAACAACTTATTATTATTATTAAATAAAGATTTAATAAATATGACTATCCTGTCTTCAGAACTATGGTTTTCTTTTGAAGAAACGTCTCTATTTACCACTTAATATCTGGAGAAGAAATGAGAATGACATGAAGAATATTTAGTAAAGATGTTTTGGTTAATATATATATTTTTTTGGTGAAAGATGTTTTGCTAATCAAACCATAGGATCAAAGGTATTTACGCCTATGTATTTAAAAATTTGATTGTAAGTCAAGATTTTGTGATACAATTAACATAATAAGAGTTTAAAGCTTGCTGGTGTTTATATTTAGTACATTTGGTGATCTCTACAAAAGAGGCTGTTTCCTAATGAGATATCTGTCTCACAACACATGGGACTTGTGTGTGTGGACTGGAACCCCACATGTTGTGAGAGGTCTCACCCCTCATGGGACCTGAGACAACATATTTTTTTTCCTTTTACGGGAGAAGAGAATGTAAAGATAATAGATAATACAAAGTAGTTGTTAACTGACTCTAACTTAATCATAAATTCCTAGCTTTTACAAAGTAACTTCAATAAAGTAACCTTATTTTTTAGTTGAGTTGGCACTTTGCATTCTGTAAGAAGGTTCACTGGCTTGCATGCTGTGACATCTCATTTTTCCATTTGGTCGATAAAGTAGAGATATTTTGTCATCATTTAGTGGATGCAAAGAGATAGGGCTTTAGTTATCCTTTAATATGCTGAGCTTCTATATCATCTTTCTAATAAAAGACAAGTCGCGACACATCAAGATTTTTCCTGTGACCATATCCCTCAAGTATGTAAATTCTACTATTTTTTTATAAAAATGATTCGATCTGCACTAAAATGTGTAATTAATTGGCAATTGGGATCAAGTAACATTCTTCTGGGATATGATCATCCCTTCCAACACAACCTTGTGTTGGATGGATGGATGGATTAAATGGTTGTGTTTAAATGAAACAGACTACATTGGACTGGGTGGGTAGAATACCTTTTCTGCCCTGACTGGTGTCTTTTGTTATACAAAGCATATACAAATGGTTCAAAAGGTTTACTATACACATTAAGGGTATTAACTTGAGGAGCATTCGCATTTCAACTCTAGTTGGAATTTGTCAGAGTTTATCAAACATTGATCCAACTTAGCAGGCAAAATAATCAAGTTCCCTTGTTCATGCTTCTAAGTACGGATATGAAACAGTCAAAGTTGCCATCCCCACAAGATGTCTTACTCAATGCTCTAGAAATAGTCAGCAGAAGGAAATAAATTTCATTGTATTGTGCCATAAAGTACAGCAAACAACATGGTTGTATGAAAACTACATCTACTTCTCATAAGTTCCAACATGAAAAAGAATCACTCTCAACATAATCAATCTCTCCTCCCCCCCCTCTTTTCCACATGAGGATGTGCCGCATGCTTGTGCTCCCAAATGAAAAAGTTAGCCTAAAAATACTAACAATGAAGCAAGAAGACAGTAACAATAAATCATGTAACAAAAAAATTTGCATTCTTCACTTTTCTATTATTGGTTTGGGTTGCCTGTCTTCCGCAATCATTGTGTGCTAATACTGCATCGCTGATTGCTCCTGTCTCCACAATGTATACAGATTTAACCAAGACTGTTTTCAATATTTCAAGTGATGGGAAAGAGAGATTTCAATGAGAGGTGCTCTGTTTTGTCAAAATTTTCAGAGCGTAATGCTTTTTTCTATCAAAACTTCACATCAAGAAGACTGAAAACAGCTGTGAGATGCATAGCAACACCTTCAAAACAATCCAACTGCATCTGGTTCATTTTTCCATTTCAGAATCTTTAAAGTGAATCAAATCAAACACCTGCACATATAGCACCTGAAAAAAAAAATTTAATTGATCAATAGGCAGAGTTCCATTCCAGCATTTATGTTATACAGATCTACTGCTGTTCAGAGGCAGGAGGCCCTTAGACAGGCCATAAAAAAGGTTTAACTTAGATAAGCAATATTGAGAATGGTACTACTGCAAGATTATTCAATTAACATTTAATATTTAGTTGCAATCATGGCTACACACACACACACACACATATATATATATATAGAGAGAGAGAGAGAGAGAGAGAGAGAGAGAGACCTGCTGACCAAGATGAGCAGCAAAACTTTGATTCATCTACATGTTTGACATCGAGCCCAATAAACCAGGATCCAGCACTGACATCATCATGGGCATAGGTACGGAGAATAGATCTGCATACTCAATAGACCTTGATTTAGTTCTTGCTTCATAAAGTGATTGCTTATAATTTATAAAACCAATGAGCCAAAAGAGAAAGGAACTGACCTATTTATTGATATAAATTTTGCCAAAGCCTGTGATATGACATATAGCTCACCTGAAGCATGGCGAAAGTATCTGTAGAATGCAAAAAACTTATTTGAGTTTCAGGGCCCAAAATTGTGAATATATATATATATATATACACACACACACACACTCACACATATATTGCTACTCCTTCAATGAATGTATTAGTACACACTTTTACACTAAATTAAACCATATTTTTAGTATAATCTAAAGGAAATCAAGCATTATAACTACTCAATTGTCATCACAACTCATAATGTTCAACCCAATAAAAAAATACTGAAAATTCAATATAACGTTACTGTTTTTTACATCACATAGTTTTAAGTTCTATCCATCCAAAAGATATTTAGAAACCAAAACACCACCTAAATTGTTACAAAATCTTAGGGTTTTTTCTTTGGTGTGTGTGTGCGCGCAAGTAAAAACTAATAGGAGGGATAATATAGTAATTTATATGCACAAACGGGTTGGGTTCGAGTACCTAGGGCATAAGAACTGAACCCTTCCCAAAAACCAGCAGATTTAAAGCTAAACCCAAGTCCTTACTATTAGGTCAGTTAGGTTAGATAAAAAAACTCACTAAGCCTGACCCATGCCATCCCTTGTATCCACTTTTTCTAAATTGTGCCTAATTAATTATCCATTACAATTAAAAAATAATACAAGTGTAATGCTGGTTGGGCATGGTTAAATTAGTGATGACCCACTTATTAGTTTTCCTTACTGTTGACTATCTCTTTTCTCCTTTGAAAAGTTAAAAATGTTAACTTTTTTAAGCATGAAGACTGATTAGGGATGGAAGAGAAGCAAATAATCATACTCTTATCATTCTTAAATGAATAGCTGTAAAATGTAGATCATGCAATTAAATTAGTCATGTTCACATGATTATTATGACCATCAAACAATCTATTTGGCAGGAAAAGCGAACTAAGGAAACCAAGGTGCTTCATGGATTCATTTTTAACCAGAACTCGCTTGACTAGGTGGGTATCAAGGCCTCTACCTTCATTATACATTCATCTAGCATAATACTATAGTTGATAATCAAATCCCAAACAAAGAAGAGACAGAAAAGTTAGAAAGTAATCTTGTTTATGGAAATAAATTTCCAAATGTGTGAGTTTAAGCACATAATGCATGTTTAGCCAAGATAAATAGTGTTTGACATAGCAAGACATGTTCCAGCAACATCTGCAAGCAACTACATTGGTTGAAATTTGACCAAATTGTATTTTTGTCAGTGACATTTTCATAACTTGCTCATGTAACAATCATGAAATGCAGTAACTCTTTCTCTTATGTTGAATTACAACATGTAATAAGTTGCAGTATTACTTACGATTTTTTATCGCCAAATTTCCACCAATCTGGTTCATACCATTTGTGGTTCCTGAAAATGTCCAGTAACTATAAGTATGAGAAGTACAGAAGATCTTCAAATTTTAATTCAACTTGTATCTTCTGAAAAATTTATACTTAGATTTTAAGGCCAGACTCACGGTTCTGAAAAAACTTCTCCCGATTTCATGCATCCAATATATACACGAGGTTTGTCCAAATGAGCGGCAAGTGTAGTGCCCAGGGCATCTGTGCAGGGAAAAAAATATGGGCCATGAAAACATGTTCTCGTACAGACTGAAATTTTATCAAAATCTGAAAAAGACTCTTTCTATAATATATCGTTGGTAAGAAACCGTAAATATAGAAAATCCATAAAAATGAACAGCAACCAAAGTTTCCTATATGTCTTATGAGAAGAGAAAACATTAGATGGATGCCAAACATTGAAGGTAGATGGTCTAGGGAAAATTACATTTTAAACCCTATAATTTAGGGAAGGTTTTAATTAAATCCCATAGTTTCAAAAGTTACAAATTAACCCTCTAGTTTAGGGGATGTTTCAAATTAAACCATATAGCTTTATAAGTTACAAATTAAACACTCAACTTTTATAAGTGTTTCAATTCAAACCCTTTCTTCTTTCTCTATAGTTTCTTAAGTTACAAATTAAACCCTATAGTTCAGGGGATGTTTCAAATTAAACCATATACCTTTATAAGTTAAAAAAAAACACTGAACTTTTAAAATCTTTTCAATTCAAGCCCCTTCTTCTTTCCCTCTCCGTCATTGACCATAGGACTCAAGGTTTGGATTGAAAAGGATTTAAAAGTTCAGGGTTAATTTATAACTTATAAAACTATAGGATTTGATTTGTAACTTATAAACTATAGGGTTTAATTTGAAATCCCCAATAAACAATACTTTATTGGTAAGTTATACACGCACCCAATGGTCTTGACTCCAAGCCCTCACCCTCCACCTAACACTTACAGGAGAAGGAGGTGGCAGTTGAGCTAGAGCTCATTGGCTCCCCGATAAACAATCTGATTACAATGTAATTTCACCAATAATCAAATTTCTAATTCTATAGATGGTTTCATAACCAACTTTATTATTATTTTGGGAGGTCTACGTATGCCATTAGCATGTCTTTGGGCATATCACAGACTCACAGTTGTGTATAACTACTACACATGCCATTAGCAGGTGTCTTTAGAATATCAGAGTTGTGCATAACTAACTCATCTTTCTACCTTTATACAGTAAAAGTGAATAAAACACTTAATCCACCTACTGGTTTGAAATTTACCCATTAATCCATCTAATTAAAGATAGTACTAACCAATATTTAAATAAACGTCATCATTGACTTTAGCGTAAAACTCAGCATCCCATTTATCAGCAGCATGAGCAAAGAATAGTTTAGTCTTCTTTGGAAGCTCTTCATCTGCCTCCACATGGTTATCCTGCCAACAAGAAGGGTGAAAATGATCAGGTAAATGAGCTTGTGTTGTTTGGATCTTGTTCCCTACCCTCGGTTCTATATCTCTACACAGAAAGAAGAGGCTGAGCAGAGCATGTAATTCACGATCAAACTATACTTTTGACATATTTGGGAACTACAACAGTTGTGTACCCACAATATTTCTATTTTCTTTGGAATCATGCTGCTTTTTTATCATATTCACTAATTCTCTATTTTGAACTCATTGGTTGCCTCACAATTCGCTTTGCAGGATTAACCATCTTTTAATAGGAAGAACCCATTAAAAATTAAGGAATTTAAATCTAGGAGAAGCACTTATAATTAGTTTGATGACATACAAGAATAATGAAGTCATTATTCTGTCTGCTTTCAATGTCAACGCTCTTGTCTGAACTATCCCCACGATTTGCACTGCAAGGGAAAATATCATCAGAAGAAAAGGCTATAGCCACCACCATACTTTTCTTTGGTATGGGTCACAACAGAAGAAAACAAAATAACAAAGAAAGAAGAAAACCTTCTTCCAATGACAAATCGTGCAACTATTCCCTTGTTGTTCTCCATTTTTTTCAAAGCTGAACCTGCAAAGTTGAAGCAATTGGTTCACAACTCTTATAAATTTTAAAGAAATAATTGCTTACTTGAAGTAAAATGATTTGGAAAGAAAGAATGTTCCAGAATCAAATAATTTATACACAACTCATATGCAACTTAGCCTGACTGCAAAGGATAATACATGCAAGCTACAGTGCTGCACAGGCAGACAAATCCTCAAGTATATCATCTATTATTGAGAGGGTATGAACATAGTCCAATAATTATAAAACTATTTATGCTGCAGAGAATATGTCTACTACAGTTATTTATAAATAAAAAAAGTCTACTACAGTTAAGCACTACATCAATCCCATGAATTTTCTGATCACATCCACAAATTATTTGGCTTTAACTTATCTTTTTTAATGTTTTTTATGCATTCCTGATAACTAAAGTAATTTAGTCTCCATGACGTTTTCCTCTAGGATCCCACTAGGACATCTTGAAATAAAGTAACTGTTCTTTTATGTATATAACATCCTAACACCTCTTTTTGCTTGTTTCTATAGCTCAGGCTTAGATGACCTACCCAAAACCAGCCAGAAGTTTTTACTTGTTTGGCAACATGCTTCCAGATTAGTCCTTCCATATAGATTCATAAATGCATAACCCAATGGCTACCATGGGAAATTCTAATTGCCAAAAATCTTAAATACTACAATATAGCCACACAAATCCTACTTGTAGTTGCAGATTTATACACTTATGTGATCATTCCTAATTCCATATAGAACCCTTGAATACTGTCATATTCATTTACTGTTCTAGTTCTACAATTATCCTGTCTATGTAATGCAATTATAGAGCATGTAATACTGGATGATATCAAACACATATGAGATGGACAAAAAGAAGATTACCATTCCAAGATATAGAGCATGTTATCCAAAAGAGAATAAAAATATTTTACCAGTTCCCATCCATGCCTTTCGGATTGCATCTCTGTTGTTTCTGCGGCCAAACCTTGTGAATATTCCTATAACTACTAGAGGCCTTTTCTTAGAAGTAATCTCATTAGCCTCTGTTGATCGCGAAGAAGCAAAACCCTCCTGTCTAGCTGCTGCCAACTCCATCTCAAGGGCTGATAACTTCTTATGTTGTTCCCTAACAAGCAAAACAGCATACATCAGACCCATGGCAAAGTTTTAAAATAATTATGGAAATTCTCAACTAAACAGCAGTTAAGTATCATAAGTATATTCGAAGAACAATATATATTTTTGATAAGTATAATCGGGACTCGGGTTGATGTTGTTCCAACCCGAGTCCTGATATATAAAACCAAATGACACATGAATACCAGCTTACCTGCAGGCTATGATTTTCAATGTATCATCCACTGATATGGCAGTTTTCCCCTAAAGTAGAAAAAAAATAAAATCACCGGTTAATTTAATTAATTCAAAGAGAATCAAGCATTTGCGCAGGTATATATGTGAGATATTCATGTGTGAAATGAGGAGCAATCAAAATTTTAATTGTACAGCAACCCCATTGTGAACAATGTACCAAATATTAAATGAAAATTGTTACATATGGGACATCCAGATTATGTCACTAGCCCCTTCTATGATAGGTTACTGAAACTAGTGTAAGAATTATGCAGTTAGCATAATTTTCCAAGGCTGAATGATGGAACAATTGCCCAAATTAGAATTAGCCCGCATTGCATGTATTCACAATAGATATTTCAGACTAGGAATTTAACAATGCCATTAGTGATCTAACAAATTGCAAGAATCATATAACTTTTGCGAAGCTCCAACAAATGTGCATTGATTTTACAAACCCAAATCCCAAATAAACATAAAAATTCCAAAACAAGCACAAAGAAGTAAAATTGAAGCATAACAAGGAATACCCACCAACCCAGTTATCCTATCAAGCTCTTTGATCAAATAAACCCGGTTCTGCGAGTCCTGCCATAGCCTGTACACCAACCCCACCAAAAATTGAGACCAAAAAAAAAAAAAATTCAAAAAGTTAAAAACTTTGCATTAGTAACAAATGCAAATTCACAAAAAGCCATTGAAAAAAAAGAGAGCTGACCGGCCAGCAACATAGATGGAAGCGAAGGTAGAGAACATGAAGAGCAAGAGAGTTGGGATTCGAGACCGAGAAGCCATAGTTGAAAGGCGGGTATTGGATCCTTTACCATGCATTTTTCTCTGCTTGAAAGATAAAAGTGCTAAGCAGATCCAGTGTTTGGATTCAGAATCTTCCAATTGTATATGTATGTGTGTGTCTTAAAAAGGAGAGAAAATTGGAGATAGGTGAGCTGTTGATGTCGGAGGTTGCGTGAGTTTGGGTTTCAGTGCCAGTTGCCTTACTTTAAAGTTTAAACCCATGTAAAACGGCAGTTTATAGTTGTATGCAACGTGGTTTCCTTGTGTGTATAAGATTTTTGAAAAAAAAAAAAAAAAAAAAACTATTTCTCAACTAAAAAAAAAATTTGAAAAATATAAGTAGCCAAGTAGGTATAAGATTGTATACATGGACCTAACCGAGTTGAGACCAAGTAGCGAATGTGTGACATCTACTTGAGAACAAAAATAAAATGTTCAAACTCAGTGTCAAACTTATAAACGATGTTTGAACTCAAGCTCTCCAAAATCTTGAGCTCATCTTGGTTTGGATGGATTCACTAGTTAAACCGAGTTTGAGCTAAATATGAGGCTTTTGAAATCGAGTTTAAACATAATCTAGATTTTTCTAAGAACATGATATACAATAACACATACAAAGACAGAGAAAGGAGTGACGAAAGGTAATCTACATGTAACAATTATTTTTTAGAATTGCATGCCTTTGGCCTATATCGTTTTTAAAACCAAAAAAAAAAAATCAAGAAACACATTTACATGGACAGTGTTTAATTCAATAAATTATAAATGAAAAAAAGAAGTAGAAATTTAAACTCAAATAAAACTATAAAATACTCCTATAAGTTGTGGATCGTCACTCAAAATATTAAATAAGATTTTAAAGAAATAAAAATTTGAAATCCTATAAATTTTTTAGGGTAATTCTACCAAAAAGCCCCCTAAATATTATTTTATTCATTTTGAAATGAATAAATTAGATTTTTCTATATCATTAAATTTTTTTTAAAAAGTGACTCATAATTTTTTCATTATTTAAATTATTAATAATATGACAAAATTTAATTTATTAATTTCAAAATTTATGAATAAAATTTTAAAAACTTAATGACAGAGATACCTTAAAGAACTCCACAAAATCCTAATAATCAATCCAAATCTATCCAAATTCTCCCATTTATTCATCAAATGTAGCTGTTTCCCACTTACCAACCCAAAAAGCTTCTCTGCCGGGCTGCCCCAATTAGGTTTTGGGCCATCTATTGGGCTTTTCCGCACGGAATAATAATTCATAGGCAAGCATCATCATGGGCTAACAATAAATAATTCCAGTTCAAGTTCGATAGGTTATAAATGAGCTAGAATTCAATGTTTGCCCAAGTATATTATTGTGGACCAGTGTTGCTAAAATGTTGGGCTACAATAAACCCAATGTGTAGCCACCACACTATATTCTGAACCATTCTGTGCTAGTTCTCCTAGGAAGGTACCCATTTTATTTTGCTTTGAAGGTTTGTATGTTCCATGTATACAATTGGGGCACTCAAAATAAAAGAACATATCTGCATGTGTTTATATATAGTTCAACTTGGAATGGATAATAGTTTTGTTATTTTCTTTAGAAAATATAAGTGATAATTGAGCAGCTAATAATGATTATCAGTTATAAAGTTCGCCAATGAAAATTAGTACTATTTAATTTACTTAACTCAAACAATATGATTAGTATATATCAGCTAGAATTAAGCAACTAATGATTATTGCCGACTTCATTTTTTAAACTTGTAATGATTACAATTTACAAAGATAAAAAATTTATGATTAACATTGACTATAAATGGGTAAAAAATTTTAATCATAGTTTTTAGTTTTTAGTTCGAATGAGAGAATAACTTAATCATACACAACTCATAAATAAGATTAGTGAACAAATAATTTAACTTGTAACTTCAAGTTTAGCTTGTTTCTCAAAGCAAAATAAAACAAATGGATCTCAAATTTTTTTAGTATTAGACTCAGTTTTATGTCATAGAAATTTATTACAATCCTAAGCATGGCCCAGTTGGAGTCTCAGGTTCATTTATTATGTGTGTACGAAGGTTGGTTGTTACTTATCAGTCAGCACAACGAGCTGGATCTGTTCTTTTTCAATAATTAATGTGAAAACAAAACATCATCGATCTCACTCCATCAGAAAGTAGAAAGAGCCATTTCCAAAAATATGAAGTAACTATCTACACTTATAGATCACACAGAGACATCCATTTTACCTTGCTGAGTTTATTTTGTTTTATGTTTTGTTAATTTTGTGTGACAGCTGAGCTGGGGTACATATTGATGAATACAAACAATGACCAACTTGGAAGAGTATATATTCTATTTTACGTTTTGTTTTGTGTGCTTGGACCAGTTGATAGAGTCAATTTAATTTCTCAAGGCACTAACTCCTTTTAATTTTTATTCTTTGCTATACAATAACAATCATGTACTTGGTGCGATGGTCACTCTAGTATAAGTGCTTGTGGAGTGTGGGGGGCAAAAGTTTTTTTTCAAGTCTCCAGTAGGGAGTTTCACACACATATACACTTAGATCAGGTTAGAGTAGAATTCTATCTTGTAAAAAAAAAAAAAAAATTGCATAGAAGCAAGTGAAAAGATTGAGAAATATAAATTTCTAATTTGATTTGTTCTCAAAAGCCATGTATTGCATACATCGACAAATGTTCTATTATACTCGTAGTCTTTGAAGAATGAAATGAAATTAAATATGAAATGAAATTAAATATGTAGTTTCTATATTGCAAATTCAAGTATTTTAAAGGTTAGTAGTTCCATCCTTTGAAATAATAAACCTAAAACAATGTCCTCTCTCTCTCTCTCTTAAAATAGAAGAAATTTCCTCTCTCTTCACCTTCTCTCTTCTTTGAACTATTGAGGGACATGATAATTTGATAACGAAATGCTTATCACAAAATGATTTTTTAAAAGAATTTTTGTGTTTTCGATAACTTTCTTAAGAAAATAATTATTTTCATTCGGTTCATATCATTAGTAGGCCACGTCAAAAAGGTACAATTCCACCTAAACGACAACTTATCAAAGTTCACTTAAGAAAAATGAGTAATGCTGGTGTCACATAAAATGACATAACTTGTGATACAATTCGCCCACGTGGTGAGTTGTGAGGGGTAGATGTGTAATGGTGGGTCCATGTGAAACACACTTCTACCGCTCACAACTCGCCATATATGAGTTGTGATAGAAGTTGTGTCATTTAGGTTCAGTTAATACTTTTGACCACCTACAATATTCGGAGTACTGTATTTATTATAGACCATAGATCTATTTCCAGCAGTATGACCACTAAGCAGGCTTTCCATGTGAATAAATTTATGAGCATAAGGTTTTTTGTCAATATTGCCAACCGTTACGAGACAAAACTTCATTTTGTCATCGTCTTTCCTTTTGCTATGGTTCATACATTTTGGTACTTTTTGTTTTTTGGTTCCTTTCTTTCTTGTTTAAAGTAGGACTTAACTAGCTAGGGGAGTGATTGGACCTCTTTTTGAAGAGATAGTGATTGGACTTGGAGGTTTGTGCATATAACTTTCATAGAACATGGGCGATAAACTTATTATAAGTGGTAACATAGCTGTGCTTATAAACTCATACTTAAGATTAGCAAGTTTTCCAAGATGAATGATGGTAATGAAATCATCCACGTTGTTGTCCATATTGAAAAACAGGAGAGGTACATGATGAAAGCTATGGCTTCAAACCAGTCAAAAAATCATGGAATCATCATCATAATCGGGGTGGGGTCAATTTGAATAAAAAAACACAAGCTTTTAACCAGGCTAAATATTCTTTCACTTACCTTTACTATTTTATATACATATCAACAATAGATACAAGAATATTTACGTTTTAACACATAAAAATAGATATAAGAAAAGATACGTGAAATAATAGAGATAAGAGAATTAAAATCCATTTTCAAAGATGGGTGATACTCATATTATAAGTAGAGGTGGTAGTTGAACTGTATAGATCTAATAAAGCATTTGTTAAGAGCCTTGTAGCTATCAAATTATATATATTTTCTTTCACTTACCTTTACTATTTTATACGCATATCCACAATAGATGCGAGAATATCTAATTTTAACATATAAAAATAGCTATAAGAAAAGAAATGTGAAATAATAGAGGTAAGAGGATCAAAATCCATTTTCAAAGATGAATGATACTTGTATAATAAGTAGAGGTGGTAACTAATTAAACTGTATAGGTCTAATAAAGCACGAGTTGCTAAGAGCCTTGTAACTATCAAATTATATATATATATATATATTTATATAAATGAGTTTGTTATTATTATTATTATTATGAACAAAAAATTTCATTAAGCATCAAGCAATAATAGTTCAGTACAGCAACTCAAACAGCAACTTTCAACTCAATAAACACTACCCATCAACCATATTATTATTGGTCCTAATAATATAAACATAGAAACATAGGAAACACGATTTCTAGAGTTTTCTAGCACTACAAGAAATTTGGTAATTTTCAACCGTCGAAAAAAGTATTAAAAACTGTCGAAAAAAGTATTTTCGACGGTTAAAATGACTGTCGAGATCCATCACTAAAAACTACATCGAGAATATTTCTCTATGGCCTATGCAACTGTTGAAAAAAACACATTTATCAACGGTTAATAAACGTTGAAGTGATATTGCTTATTACTTTTATCCATATGCACTCAACCGTTGATAATTGGTATCTTAAGATTAGTTTCAACGTACAGTTTGTAAACGTTGAAATAAGTTTTTTATAAAAAAAAAAATCAAAATACATAAATTTGGATGTGCTCTTTCACATTGAGCAAAATTTAATAACCTGATGCAAAATATAAACCATACACAATTGCATTAATACCATCAATATAATTTCCCAAATGATTTTCATAACATGTTCTAATATATTTTTCTAAATGCTTTTACAACACATACAGCTAAAACTTTTTTAAGTTGCAAATCCATCATCTCCATTGATTAATACAACATAAACAAAATAATATTTTCTAAAGAAAATTTGAATGTTTAAAGTTAATTGGAGAATTTATACATTTAGAAAGTGTATCTAAATTTTGTACAAATATCTAACTCTAAAATAGAGGATCTAGGTAGTTTGAGCTGGATCAGTTAATTGGACAAAAATATTGTCCAAATATTTTTGCCTTGAACCACCAACCTCCCAAACCATGTAGTTTGAGTGCTCTCACCAGTTTAAGCTTACAAATCCATGTACAGGTAGAACCAGTTTCTCAACAAAAAAAGAAAAAAGTAAAGGTTGAACACAATAAGCTTTACACTCATTAGGGAAAGACTACAATTTTAAGTTTATAATTTGTTTTTGCAAAATGTAAGCTTCTAACACATTACACCAAAAATAAATAAGATATAAAAAAAAAACTGACAAATGCATTAACACAAATTAACTAAAAATTCAAAAAATCAATCAAACCATCACTACCAACATAACCAAGCCAAAACTGCATTAAGTGTGAGTTTGGGAAGCGCGTTTTGCACGTTTCTCAGCGGGTGCATTTTTTTAGTGGGTCTCGTGCACTGTTCACGGAACCCGTAATTACTTTTTTCAGTAAAAACAACTTTAAAATTGGGTCTCATGGCACTATTCACACATTTAAAAATTATTTTGTTACAGTATTTTCAGTTTTCAGTAATAAGCGGTATCTAAACAGACCTTAAGAATGAAAAATTCCCATTGTAATGCCATTCCAATTAGAGCTTAGTAGCCAAAACTGCATTCATTAAGGATAAAAAAAATTACACAATTCCAAACTAAGTCTACAAAAATTAAGTCTAAAAATTGCACAATACAGATCCAATCTACATACAAGTTTATAAAATTATAATGAATGTGAAATAACTAACCTCCTTGCTCTCACACGTACGAGTCCAAATGTCCAGATTAGACACATGGGGAGACTTAAGGAGAAGCGGCAGCGAAAGAGGCAGCGCCGCCGAGGAAGGAGAGGAATCTGGAACTCTAAATGCACACAATCAACGTAAGATGAGGAGTGATGCGGCGGCGGAAGAGGCATCGCCGTCGAGGAAGGAGAGGAATTCGGAACCAAACACACATGATCAACGAGATGAGGAGTGACCAAGAGCTGATCTAGGTCTCACAATCGGAGAACAACGAGAGCAGATGAGGTAGAGAGGAGAGAGCAAAATGAGGGAGAGAAGAGAAAGAGAGGACTACAGGATATGAAAGTGAGAATGAGAGAACTATTGTACAATTGGGGAATAATAAATAATAAAATATTTCTATTTATTTTTTCAACGTTCATCCAACCGTTGATAAAAACTTTCCTTAATTTCTTCAACGTTTTTTCAGTGATGTTGATAAAAATATGTGGATTTTCTTCCTTTTTCAACGTTCTTAGTGACCGTTGATAAAATTATGTGAATTTCCTTCTTTCCTCAACGTTTTTTAGTGACCGTTGATAAGAGCGTGTGGATTCTCTTTTTTTTAATCAACGGTTGATTATAAGTGTAGAAACTTAAAGCTTTTATTAACAAAAAACTTACCATATCGTGTAGATTAGAACTCGTAGAATTAAATCTCATATACAATTTCGATCTTTTGTAATCAACATTTGATTAAAAAAAGAGAATCCACACACTCTTATCAACAGTCACTAAGAAAAGCTTTTATTAACATTTTTTAGTGACCATAGATAAAAATATGTTGAAAAAACTCAAGTTTGTTGTAGTGTCTATTCTCTACTTCCCACTGTATCATTTTTATAATGCCATCCTCAGACATGATTTTGCCCTAATGTCTAATGAATCAACGCATTCCTTTGTTGCCAAATGTAATAAACTGCAGAGGCCACGAAGATAGCCTACTGAGCAATGATTTCAAGCTTCCACCTTTTAATTTAGATTCACCCCCATAACATGATTTCATTTCATTGGTATAATCAAACACCATGACATCAAGCATCTCCATATTCTTCTTGATTTGGTTAGTCTGAGCATTACTTTTTAACCAAAAAAAAAAAAAAAAAGTCTGAGCATTACTTTAAATCTGAGGTCCTCTGCGGTCCGCCATGCACCTAGCATTAGCGATGGCAACAGTGTGCAAGTTGAGCCAGATCGTAGAGCAATGTTTGGTAGAAGTTTTTATGTTTTGGTCTTAAAAATTTAGTGTAAGTTTGACTTTGATTCTTCAAATTTAAAAATGTTTAGATTTGGTCTCCTCCATTTATTTTTATGTAATAAAACGGATGTTGAGGGGCACCCTAAATTTTTATGAACTAAAAACAAACCAATGCTATTTTTAAGAGACGATAATAGAATTAACCCCATATTTTAAGGGTTAAAAAGTTGAAACAAAGGGAACAAAATCAAAGCAACTACAAGGACAAAAAATTGTTTGCCTATAAAATTTCTTTGAAGGAGTAAAATCAAACTTATCCCAAATTTTAGTGATTGAAAATATAATTTGCCCGTTTAAAAGAAAAAAATCATGGCTCATAGAGTATTTGAGCAAAATGTTTGGGTTTCATTCTCTTTTAAGTTTTAACTCTCAAGAACCTTGGAGTTTAGTAATACCCAATTTTTCGACTGAAGAAAACCTATAAGTTTGAATCCTTCCCCTCCCACTTATGATGAAATTCATTTTATTAATTCATTTCATTCTGCTAAATTCCCAAATAGGATAAGGATTTATCCAAATCCATTAATTTCCTGGCCCCTTCCCAAATGGATCTTTAAATAATACCATGAATTTTCTTTATAAATGACCTCAAGTACAATTAAAGTTCGTCATTTGTGCCCACTAGATTCTTTGTTTCCATTCAGGTTTAGAATATATATACTATATATATATATATTTATATAATTTTTTTTTTGGAAAGTCAGAAAACCTATTGTTGAGGAGTACCTTAATTAATTAATTAATTTTTTTTTTGGAGAAAGTACCTTAATTATTTATTTGAACAAGTAAGGGAAGGCATATTTAATTCTTATCCGGAAGGATTATATTCGTTTTATTTATGTAGCTTTCTTGATCATTTTGTTGATTTATGTTCTAGTTGTACGTAGAAAAAGAACATTCTTTGGCATGCACTTTTATAAAAGTTGCTATTACCGTCATGGAGACTCTGGTGTCCCCTCATTCTTATGTTATTTATTCTGTTTCGATCTTCATTTAAATCTTAAATGACCAGATCTTCTGTTTAATAATAATAATAATAATAATAATAAGGAATTGATGTTTTAGAGTCTTTAATCAGATTATTCCATCTCTTGTATATGAGGCACCCGTAAATCCCATACAATGACAGCGTAATAGACGGAACTTGAAATATTCAAATATATGGAATGTTCTTTAAGTCTATTTAATCCACCAATAGGGTGTCTCCGAATGGATATTCCACATTAGATATTAATGTTAAGATTAAATGATAATATGATATTAATTGGTCCAAATTAATGATTTTAAACTTATTCAAAAAAAATTTATTTTAAACATTTTAAATCAAATAATGTCCCAATTCACGTTAGGTTATTTAATAAAAAAAATCATAATGTGTTGTATAAAAACTTTCTACGTAAAATTTTCAATAAAATTTGTTTTAATAAATTTGATAATTACAATGAATGAAAGGGGATTTAATATTCTCATTAGAAATATTAGGGGGTCAATTAAGCTATATATAAAGCTCTTAAACTTTTGACTTCATTATATTTCAAATGTTTAACTTTCTTTACAATTATTTTAGTTACATATGATGCCTTAGTAAGGAGAGTTAGGTTTTCTTTTCTCTTAGTAATCTGGATGGAGTCTATTCCACTAGAATTTTTTTTCAAAAAAATTTTGTTGTTGCTAATTTTCCTTCTTAATTTAATAATACTGGGGTTGATTTTCCCCAAAAAAAAAAAAAAAAAAAGGCTATGAAGAGAAGTTATGCAGTACTATTGTTGAAGAGTACAAGTATCCTCTCATTTGTATTATTATTATTTTTTTTCTCTAATTGATTGAGATAAAAAGTGATTGAGATAAAAAGATTCTGAATTGCACAAGTTTCAAATCACAAGATTTTTTAATATCTGTATATCTACAACTTTATATGGATTTTTAATTTTTTTTGGAACTATTATATGCTTTTTAAGTGGAATAATTCGATTCTGAAGTATTTATATTTATGATGTGATGCGAGTTGGTATAATGCATAAGTGCACTGATAGAGGAAAGGTGATAGACTGATATTTGAGAGACTTGAAGGGCAATCTGTAGTTATTGCGATTTGCAAAGGAAAAATTCCCTATAAGTTATTTGGTTTTGATTCTTTTTTTCTGTGACAGGACGTATCATTATAGAACTCTGTTTTTTACCTTTGATTGATCATTGACATATGCATTTTTGATTTGATTGAGTGAAACCACAAAAATTATATAACAAAATAGTTGTAAATTGATGCGATTGTTAAGTAACAAATTCAGCAATAAAAAGTAACAAATTCAGCTTGGTTGATCCATGCATATAATTGCAGCTATGCACATGCATAGGTTATAATTACCTGCACTTTGAAAAGAATTTTTTGTGCTAGCGTTTTACCCCTTCGTGAGTCTACCCGGCGAGATCAGTGATTAGTCTCTGGTTGAAAACCTTGAGGAAACACTGTGGGAAACCAAAAAAAAAAAAAAAAAATAGTATGATTTTAAAAAGCTGAAGCTTTTTTTAACACCTGTTAACCCAATATAGACAAGGATGCCGAAATGTTATTCTTTGCTAATAAGACAAAGAATGATGTTATATGTCACAAATAATCTAATGTTATATCTCTATCGAGACTTTGATATATTTTGGGCCTCACATGATATATATACTTTTAACTCTTGTATTTCTTTTCTTTCTCAAAAAAAAAAAAAAAAAAAAACTCTTGTATTTCTTTTCTTCTCAAAAAAAAAAAACTCTTGTATTTCTTTTAAAATAACAATAAGCCCAGGAGGGAATATTTTGTATGAGGATATTTAGAGTTCAGATTCCTACTCCCCATAGTTATAACTAAGGATAACAATTAAAATTTGATCTGCAAGTACCTAATTTGACTTGCCCTTAATGAGGTGGGTTTTACCTGACCCTTGAGTCAAATAAGGTAGAGGGGCAAAGGGTATTGGTTAAAATTAAGGGTTAATCAATGCCCTTAGGGTATTGGTTTATGAGCTATTTTTAGAAACATTTTATTGGGAGAATGATAAAATAATGAATGTTATTGATAACTTTTTATATTTTCCATAAAAGTGGTATTAAAACTTTCCTATTATGATTTATTAACAATTGTCTTAAGAGTATCCATTAATATGACCCTAAAATTAATATCCAAAGGCCATAATAGGTTTAGGGAAGGGGAGGGTGCAACCCTCGCCCAATACCTGACCCACATACACCCTTAAATTAATATATAAACAATATTGTTATCTTAACATTTCTAATTCTAACCCTTAACTCTATAAAAATATTTTGAAATTTTAAGATATATAATATTTGAAGTTTGAAGATATAGTATTCTTGTAATCGATTTTATTCTTTTAATTTTCTATACTCTTAGCTATTTTCAAAAATAGGGCGGGCCAAGGATGGGGCAGCAACCACCCTCCTCGACATGGTGACAAGGGTGGGGAGTATATCCATCTGGTTACCATCCCTATTTGTAATTATTGAATTATAAAAAAGAAAAAAGAGGGGAAATTTAGCCTAGAACTAGATAATACCACTAAGTCATAATACAATTTATATTATGTATTATTAATTGACATTAGAATTGGACAAAAATAAAAGTATAGGAAAGAAGGAGTTGTTTTTTCTATTGAAACCAAAGTCCAAAGTCCAAAGTGAAGTTTCACTCAATAATTAGACTGTTACAAGATAAACATAATAGAAAACTCATCATTATCTGCTACAAATAGAAAATATTTATTCAAAAACTAACCTAATAATTTGGTCCACTCCTATTTATTTACTCAACTCCTAATAAAAAAAAAAATATAATCATTAAATTATAAATTAACATAAAATAGAGGAAATAGATGCACATATCAACTCACCTTAATTATTGCACCTCAAAATTATAAATGATGAGGTGTGACATTATATAACAATTGTTGGGAGTCATAATTCACTCCATAAGTATAAATGCTTGTGGGGTGTGAGGGGTAAGGGCCGGGGTTCAAATCTCCAGGAGGGAGCTTCACACACATGTACACTTAGATTAGGTTAGAATAGAAATTCTATCTTGTATTAAAAAAAAAAAAAAGTACAACGATGTAGTATTTATTTTCCCAGAATAGTGAGTTTCACTAATTAAATTTATGGTGTGATTTATCATTCATGTGAGCAGGAAGGAGTACCCAAGTTACTGTAGTTTGAGGGCAACATTTGTTGACTAGTACTTTAATTTTAAGGAAAATTTTAGGAAGGAGTACCCAAGTTACTGTAGTTCGAGGGCAACATTTGTTGACTAGTACTTTAATTTTAAGGAAAATTTTAGGAGAATAGCATGTGGCTGAAGTTATTTAGGGTGAGTTTGGTTTAACTTTTTGAAATTGGGCTTTTTGAAAAAGTGGGAGTTTCGAAAAGTGCAGTATGAAACTGTGCTTTTTAAAAAGCTGAGTGTTTGGTAAAAATTGTTAAAAAGTATTTTTTGAAAAAGCTGGGTGTTTGGTTAGCACTTATAAAAGTGGTGGTTTTAGTTGTAAATTACCAAAAAGGACAATGTATATATAATGAAGTTTATTTCATACTTAAATCAACTACTTAATAATACTTACTCAAAAAAAAAAAAAAAAACTACTTAATAATAATAAATTTATTGTTAACTAAAATTTGTTGTAAAAATATTTTAAAGATAGCATTACTCTAATATAATTTTTTTTCATAAGCTTACTTTAAAAAAGAAAGAAAGATTTGTTCATGCCCTTGCCCCACACCACACGTATAACCAACACAACACGCTTTTTTTTTTTTTTTTTTTCTCAGCCACATTTTCTTCACCTTTTGTCTTCTTTATTTCTCCCTTATCTCTATTTTCCTCCACACACACACTTCTTTACTTTTTGTCTTCTTTCAAGTTTCAACACCTCTATCCCTGACTCTATGTTTCACATGTTGCATGCTTAACCCAGTATCCACACTTCAACAAAGTGATTTCTGTGAGTCACAGTTTCCTTCTCGCAGTGAGGCTTCGCCTCATGGCTCATCAAGAATCAAGACCCACTTCGACACCAACATTTGAGGCAGCTTTGTCATCATTGTGTTGATTAGTGACTCCACGATTCTCATCAAGAATCAATACCCAATTCACTTCAGCAGTATCCACTGTAGCAGAGAGATGAGATCTAGTTCTAGAACTGGGGACTGCAGATAGCATGATCTGCCTTTTAAAACACAGTGGGCAATTTGGGAAATTCACAGTAGCTTCCAACAGTAATATTGATAATGCGCTGTGGCTTTTTGCAAAAGCTCGTGCCCAGCTGCTGCACAGTGGGCTTTTCTAAAATGCGCGCTTGCATTTCGTTACCAAACACACTTTTTGGATTTTCAACTCGAAAACGCACGTTTTGGCTCCTTAAAGTGGAACCAAATGCACACTTAGTTATGTAGACTCTTTTTGGAACTTGAGTTTGTTAAACTCGAGTTCCAACCCAAAATCGAGTTTAGGAAACTTGAGTTCTAATTTGTCATACAACGTCAAACTGCCATGCGATCTAAACTAACTGAAACTTGAGTTTGATAAACTCGATTTTGGGTTGGAACTCGAGTTTGACAAACTTGAGTTCTAGAAAGTCTACATAACTAAATAACTTCACCCTTGTGCTATCCACATAAAGTTTTCCTTAAAAAGTACTATTCAGCAAATTTTGCCGTTGTTTGAGAGTACTTAATACTTTTCCAATTGTTGGGTGGGTAGATCGGTGCAAAATTAGTATTTTAGTTGAATGAGGATTGTTAAAGAGGTGTATGTTGTCACACATTAATTCAGTAGTGTAGCCTAAGAATGGTTAATTTCAGCCTCTTAATCTTGATCTTGAGGTTATTTTTGCAATTGCTTATAGGGAAGTTTGTGCCTGAAGGGTGAGTGGGACTAATAAGGGTACACAATTGCTTTGTGAATTACTTCTTGAGATAGCCTTGTAAATTACTATTTGTAACAATTTTTGTTTGTTTTGAGAAATCCACCAACGGTGGATGTATGCTAATTAATATTGGTAGTTATGTGTATATGTAATGTGGGTAGGATGAATAAAATTCTTTCTGTCCACACTTCTCTTCATATTTCATGAATCACAATTCACACACTTCCCTTATTTCTTTTATTAATATAAGTAATCAAAACTTAAAATGGAAACTTTCTCAACAAAAAAAAAAAAAATGGAAACAAAAATCAAGGACATAATATGTTGCTTTTCTTGGATGACATTTTGTAATTGGTGAACACTAATAATCTATATATCTATATATATAATAATAGGTGAAGCTAAGAGAAATTCAAATTAGAATTCCAAATTAGAGTTTCAATTTTGCGCAATGTGTCCTAAATTATTTATTTTTGAAGAGTTTTATTTTTTAATTTTAGAATCACATGTGAGACCACATCATAAATATTCATCCAAGTGAGTTATTAAGTACAAAAACCAAAGAGTCTAGAATAAATGAATTGTAAAAAAAAAAGGACAATTTACATTTTATACGTAATAATATCTTTACAAATTTTTTTAAAGAGTTAATAAAATATAAAAATGATTATCAATAATATTTAAATTATATATATAGGAATTATATCATGCATCTTATTATATATTTAAGTGTATTTATATATATGCATGAGTTACAAGTTACTAAGATACTAATAAAGGAATATTATTTGGTTATGACTACATATTCTATATATGTGGTTATTATTAATTTCCTTATTTGCGGTTTAATAGTTGTAATTATGGGTTTGGCATTAAAAAACTAATAATGACTAGTGTTGTATAATAGCACGAGTCCTACACTTTCTGCACACCAGATGGAATGGAATGTGTGGCTCATGCATTTGTGAGAAGGTCTCTCTCAGCTGGTAGAAAAAGACACATCAAATGATTCGAATCCATCATAAATCATTTTCGATTTTAGAGTTTCAAAAAAAACAAGTAAGTTTCACCACTGAAATATTTTACCAAAAACGATACGATTGCCTAAAAAAAAAAAAAAAAAAAAAAAGCTAAATAAAACAAAAAATACGTGTGAATAAAGAAAAATAGGCTGCGATAATGATCCATGCATTTATTTTCATGTAAAGTTAGAAGACGAGACACGGAAGGAATAAAAATATTTATTCCAAATTTTCCACTCTTCCATTTTATATTTGACGGTTTTGACCAATACACTATTTATGTGTCAACATAAAATTAAAAAAAAAAAATATAAAATATATGTATCTGATTTTTTCAACAGTTTTACTATAAACACAGAAAAAATACTGACTTTCTAGATTTACATCAAAAAAGAAAAAAAAGAAAAGAAAAAAAACTGACTTATTCTCATCATAGTTGCATAACATTTGAGATAAAAATTAAAATTGGGTAAAACTTTTAGTGTCGGCCGACTTTTTTCTATTTCCAATTAACATTTTATAAAAAGAAAAAAAAATTGTCATTTGACAAAAGAAATATAAAATGAGATATTTTGTTGGTTTACTCTAGCACATCAACTCCGAATTCAATCAATCAGTGTAGAAATGATTGTGCATCTACTCTTTCATTTTTTTTTTTTTTTTTTTTTTTTTTTAGAGATAAAATATAAACAGAAGACACGGGGATGGGAAGACAAAACTTACAATACTCGCACTTACAATTTGATTATGTAATCCCTTCTTGATGATTGGAGAGCCTTTTGAAGACTTTTCCCTAACTCAACCATCTAACACATCTTCAAGGAAGCAAATCAGTGTGGCGATGCACTTACTGAAATAGGCGTCTATCAAACTATTAACTATGTTTTATTTGATAACTTGTGGTGGAGGAAGATAGGCGTTTTAGACCAATTTAGAATTAAACATTTTTTTTAGGATCTTCATTCTAATAATTCACTAATTCTAAAACCGCGGTCTTTATCTCACTATTTTCTCACAACTACAGAGTGTGATGGATTGTTTGTCGCATTCACATTGACCCAACTGTTCACAAGTTGCGCCAAAGTTATGGCAACAAAAGTTTGCGGTTTAGATTTTCTCTTTCTGCTCAGAGACACATGATACATCCAAGGTGAGACGTGAGCCATGACGACATTAGAGTCCGATTTTGTCTCCTACTCCGAACACCTCACTAAATATATTGTTCCCATCGTCATGTCTTTCGTCAAACATTAGAGTCTCTCTCTCTTTCTCATTTGTTTCTCAGAGACACACACATAGCTTAAGCCAAATTAGCCACACAGGACCTACCTATTCTCATTGAAATGAAACGCCAGCATTGTTTTTCAATAAAATAATTGCATGACTGCAACACACCACTACTTCTGACGTTGATATATAGCAAAATCAGAGAAAACAGCAAGATCCCATAATAATTGACTCATTCGGGTTTACGAAAAGACAGACAAGCATCAATTGCATTTAGCGATCCTTGGTCAGTTTACATTTTTTAATAAAGTATAAAGTTTGCTTTTGAAGTTTTCATCCTTCCTCTATACCTGTGATTTTTTGACGCGTTTGAATATGGTTTTGTTTTTTAATTCTCCATGTGGGTCACAAATCAGATTTTTAATTTATAATAATCTCTTGGGATGTCAAATTTTTTAATAAAGTTTTTTTTTTTTTTGAGAAACAAATTTTTTAATAAAGTTGAATTGGGTTCTTTTTGTATTAAATAAAGGATTTTGGTAAGTGTAGTACACTTATCTTGATATGGTTCAGTTGTTTAATTCGTTTTGAATACTTCTTCTGTATCTGTGATTTTTGTTATTTTATATATCATTCTTTGACACAGTGTTTTACGTATTTTTCAATGGCACACGTGGATCTCAAGTCATAATTTTTATGTCGTATTGGAAGTCATGTTTCTTTATTTGGTTTTTTATTTTTATTTTTAAATGTTGGTACATGGTCCTCTGTCTGTTTCTCGTGGAATTTTGTTAATGAAGCTGTATAATGGTGTTGAATTGGGTTCTTTTTTGTAGGACTATTTTCAGTTTTCACCAGAGCACTGTATGAACTACTGGCTAAGAGAAAGAAAAAGCTGTTGTTCTTAGACCAACAAAGGTACGTTCTCTACTATCATGAACCTTTTAATATGTTTTACATCACAAAGCTTCCATATTTCACACCAAAATTTTTAGACTAATAGACTTGGTTGTTGTTATTGTATCATGGGCATCAATGATTCACACCATTTGGAGAAGTTCCTTAGAGCGTGTTTCAGCTTTTTTGATTCCTTTAACTTCACTGAATTAGTTAGTCATTCTTTGTTTTTTTGTTTTTTGTTTTTTTGATTTTGTTTTTTGTTGTAGAGTAACTTTTCTGAATTTAAAGTGCAACTCCTTTTCACTAGCAGACAGCTACATTGGAGTTTTACTGCATGTGTTTCAGCTACACTAATGGTTTTGACCCTTTGAACTTTCTGAGTTTTTGTTCTCTTGCACTTAAAATTTCTTTGGTGGGGTACTTCATCTTGTTTGTGTAATGGTGCTGCATAACGGTGTTTTCTTTTCTACTTTCCTCTTTTCCCCCAAAAATTATTAATTGTGGTTTGCTTCTTGAATTCAATTGGTTGGCTGCTTCAATGAATTGAAAGAAAAAGTTACTTTCTATGTGTATATTTATGCTCTTGTATGTAATACAGAGGTTGAAGAGCAAAGAGAAAAGGATGATGGAGGATTTGTGGACTACATTCTGCGGGCAGTCTGGTTGTTCAGACAGTGGTGGAAAGCCATGCAGTTCTGATTTTGTGTTTTTAAGCAATCCCTCATCATGTATTAATCACATATTGATCATTTGCTTCGATGTCTTGCTCTTGGCCCTGCTTATATTCAATATGGTTCAGAAGTCATCATCTAAATCAACTGTGGTTCCAGCTCGATTTCAAGGATTTTCAAATTTGCAGATATTTTCTGCAGTTTTCAATGGCTGTGTTGGATTCGTTTACTTGTGCTTTGGCATTTGGGTTTTGGAGGAGAAATTGAGGAAAATGAAGACTGCTTTACCTCTTGACGGGTGGTTACTACAGTTGTTTCAAGGGTTCACATGGTTGTTGGTGAGTTTAGCTGTGAGCCTTCAGGGAAAAAAGCTTCCAAGAGGACCATTAAGGCTATTGAGCATTCTTGCCTTTTTGTTTGCCGTAATCGTCTGTGCTCTATCTCTGTCTGATGCCATTTTAAAGAAAGAAGTATCAATTAAGGCAGCATTAGATATCCTGTCTTGTCCAGGAGCTATATTGTTGCTGTTCTGTACGTACAAGGGGTATAAATATGAAGCAAGTGATGAGAGTATCAGTGAAAGTACTCTTTATACCCCTTTAAATGGTGAGGCCAATGGCATAAGTAAAAGTGATTCTGTTTGCCCTGTTACTACCTTTGCCAAAGCTGGATTCTTTAGTAGATGTTCATTTTGGTGGATGAATTCATTGATGAAAAAGGGCAGGGAGAAAACTCTTGAGGATGAAGATATACCAAAATTGCGCAAGGCAGATCAAGCAAAAAGTTGCTATTTGTTGTTCTTGGAGCAGCTTAACAAACAGAAGCAAAAGGAACCGACTTCCCAACCATCGATTCTGAGGACAATAATTATATGCCATTGGAAAGAGATCCTTATATCTGGATTCTTTGCTTTGTTAAAGATACTTACGCTATCTGCTGGTCCTTTAGTTCTGAATGCCTTTATATTGGTCGCTGAGGGAAAAGAAAGTTTCAAGTATGAAGGCTATGTATTGGCAATAGCACTTTTCTTCTCAAAGAGCATAGAATCCCTAGCTCAAAGGCAGTGGTACTTCCGCTGCAGGCTTATTGGTCTGAAAGTGAGGTCTTTGCTCACAGCTGCCATTTACAAGAAACAACTGAGATTATCCAATGCTGCTAGGTTGACGCATTCAGGAGGGGAGATCATGAATTATGTTACTGTGGATGCTTATAGGATTGGCGAGTTCCCATTTTGGTTCCATCAAACTTGGACAACAAGCCTTCAGCTCTGTATTGCATTAGTTATTCTTTATCGTGCAGTGGGGCTAGCAACAATTGCATCTTTGGTGGTGATAGTTCTCACCGTGCTTTGCAATGCTCCACTTGCAAAGTTACAGCATGAATTTCAAAGTAAGCTTATGGCTGCACAGGATGAGAGACTGAAGGCTAGTACTGAGGCTCTTATCAACATGAAGGTGTTGAAATTATATGCATGGGAAAAACATTTCAAAAATGCAATTGAAAATTTAAGGAAGGTGGAGTACAAATGGTTATCAGCAGTGCAGTTACGAAAATCATATAATAGCTTTCTCTTTTGGACATCTCCTGTGTTGGTCTCTGTTGCAACCTTTGGAGCATGCTATTTTCTCAAAGTTCCTCTACATGCAAATAACGTTTTCACTTTTGTAGCAACTTTACGCCTTGTTCAGGATCCCATTAGATCTATTCCTGATGTTATTGGGGTGGTCATTCAAGCAAGGGTTGCATTTACACGTATCTTGAAATTTCTCGAGGCACCAGAGCTGCAGAGCACAAATATACAGAGGAAGACCAATGTGGACAGTGTAAATGACACCATTTTAATCAAGTCTGCCAATTTCTCATGGGAAGAGAATTCATCAAAGCCGACACTGAAAAACATAAATCTGGAGATTAGACCAGGACAAAAGGTGGCTATATGTGGAGAAGTTGGCTCAGGCAAATCAACCCTTCTTGCAGCAATTCTTGGTGAAGTTCCACTCATTCAGGGAACTGTGAGTTCTTGCTGCTCCTTTCCTTTCTTTTTTATTTTACATAATATATTTCAACCTTTGCAGAGTTGTCTCTTATCCTATGTTTCCCTGCACTTCTATTTCCTGTCAAGAGTAAATCCTCTAATCAGTTTCGCATAGATATGTTTTTGAATGTTGTCCTATTACACATTCCAAAAGATCAAAAAGTATCAACCATGATGAATCTGGTTTCATCATTTGAATTTTCAGACTCAAATTTATGGGAAGATTGCCTATGTTTCTCAAATGGCATGGATCCAGACAGGGACGATACAAGAAAACATTTTGTTTGGGTCTGAAATGGACAGTCAAAGGTACAGAGAAACACTTGAAAGGTGTTCACTGGTAAAGGACCTTGAGTTGCTTCCCTATGGTGATCTCACTGAAATAGGGGAGAGAGGAGTTAATCTGAGCGGTGGACAAAAACAGCGAATTCAACTTGCTCGTGCTCTTTATCAAAATGCTGATATATACCTCATGGATGATCCATTTAGTGCTGTTGATGCACAAACTGCCACAAGCTTATTCAATGTAATCACTTTTTTGTAGAAGTATGCAATGTCTTGTTTGTTCAACTAATAGCTTTATGTGAAAGCTAACTTATACTTTGGCAGGATTATGTTATGGAAGCACTTTCTGGGAAGACAGTTTTACTTGTAACCCACCAAGTTGATTTCCTGCCTGCATTTGATTCTGTTCTGGTCAGTATTCTAATTTAAGAACTCTCCTCAAAATTCTTCATTATTTCCCTTGCAATCTTTGTGATAAATCTAATGACTTAAAAGTTATGAATTGGCTGGGGGTTATTAGTCCTCTGGTTACCACATCATTCTGCTAAAACACATCCAACCTAGCAGTTTTTTATTTATTTTTAATCATGAGATGCATTATAGAAAGGGTGAGACTCACAGATTTACTATTACCTGGTGAAGTCAGTTATTACTAATAGACTAAGCTCACTCAACACTTGTTTATATGGTATTTCATGTTAATAAGTTCTTAAATTTATCAAGACTAAGATATCTCAAAGCTTCCGTGTCTACATTATTTAATCAAAAGCCTCTGATTTCTGTCTGGTGACTCTTGCCACCAAATGCCCATAAAAAATATTTCAGATTGATTTTCCAGTTTATCAATATGCTCATACACCACAGATGAATGGAATCTCACTCTTCTTCCAATTTTGTCCGTAAAAGTTGCATCAATAAGAAGACTTAATAACTAAGTAAGAGTGAATAGATAATTAGGTTTAACTTTTCTTGTATGTAGTTTGTTTTTCTATAAATATTATTGCTAATCAAACCTGTCAATCAACACAATCATCCTAAGTAAGTTTGATACTATTGACAGTTGATGTCAGATGGGGAAATCCTACAAGCAGCTCCTTATCATCAATTATTGGCCTTAAGCCAAGAATTTCAGGATCTTGTCAATGCACATAAAGAGACTGCTGGTTCTGATAGGCTTGCAGATGTTACTGCTGCCCAGGGAGTTAAAACAGTTGCGAGAGATATCAGGAAGACTTATGTAGAGAAGCAATTTAAAGGATCTAAAGGAGACCAATTGATCAAGCTAGAGGAGAAAGAAATTGGAGACACGGGATTTAGACCTTATCTACAATATCTAAATCAGAACAAGGGGTTCTTGTACTTCTCCATGGCCAGTCTTTGTCACATTATATTTGTGACTGGTCAGATATCACAGAACTCTTGGATGGCTGCTAATGTTGAAAATCCCAATGTTAGCACATTGCGGTTGATAACGGTTTACTTGCTGATTGGAATTTCCTCAACACTATTTTTGCTAGGTCGATCACTTTTTTCAGTTGTTTTGGGTCTTCAATCATCAAAATCTTTATTTTCACAGCTACTTAACTCCCTCTTTCGTGCACCAATGACTTTTTATGACTCCACGCCTCTGGGAAGGATACTTAGTCGGGTATGAATCTTGATCAGAATCTGTGTTCAGAGATCAAAGAGATTTGTGAAACTAACATGGTTTGGTATCATTTTGTTCTTGTCTAGGTCTCATCTGATCTGAATATCGTCGATCTTGATGTCCCTTTCTTCTTTATCTTTGCTGTGGGGGCTACCACTAATGCTTATGCCAATCTTGGAGTTCTGGCCGTTGTTACCTGGCAAGTTCTGTTTGTCTCCATACCAATGCTTTTTCTGGCAATTCTCTTACAGGTAACACCATAAACATTTCAATAAAAAATTCCCACTGGACGAAGTTTTCCTTCATTTGACTTTGATATTTCTCACATAAAGTGTTTTTATTATTGATAACGAGCATAGATGATGAAGTGAACTTTAGTCCAATCTCGAATGCATGCTTACAAATTTAGATGTTTGAATCGCTTTGAATTAGGAACAGTTCAAAGTGAAATCAAGAGATTAAAGCAATCTGACAAAGTCAGGATGCCACCGAGTAAAATGAGGAAGAGTTTTGGTGTAATTCTTATATTACAGGAAATCATAAATATTCTCCGAGTTATGTAATATTACTAAGTTTTAAACATAAGCATTACTTTTAATATTACTGAATAATGAATAGATTTTCCTTTCTTTCTTGTCTGATTATTTTGGCCTCTCTCTTTTCATGGAGTCATATATTTTGTTTACTTATTCTCTGTGCAATGGATGAAGAGATATATACATTATTTGAGATTTTTGCAAAAAGCTTGAAAACTAGAGAATAGTGTTCATCTGAAAGGATCAATTGTATACTAGCCACTGCCTTCATCTCCTGTTCCCTGAACTGGATTCTTCTTCTTCTTCTTCTTTTTGTGTGTGTGTGATGTGGAAATATTTATTTTAATCCTCTTTGATATGAAGAAGTTCTAATTGTTGGAATTCTTAATCTACAGAGATATTATTTTTCATCAGCAAAAGAGTTTATGCGGATCAATGGCACAACCAAGTCCTTCGTAGCAAATCATTTATCTGAGTCTCTAGCAGGAGCCATGACTATAAGAGCTTTTGAGGAGGAAGACCGATTCTTTGCAAAGAATCTTGAACTGATTGACAGAAATGCTAGTCCTTTTTTCCATAGTTTTGCAGCAAATGAGTGGTTGATCCAAAGATTAGAAACACTTAGTGCAGCTGTTCTTGCTTCTTCAGCACTCTGCATGGTTTTGCTTCCTCCCGGAACTTTTAGCTCTGGTGAGTTTTACCTTGAAGAGTTATTTTTTCTGTCTTTAACGATTTACAGTTCTTGTATAGATGCATCAATTTACTGGAGATGGTTTTTTAAACACGCTTGTGGAGTTATATTGAGCTGTAAAATATGCGTATTAGATTCTTTATGACAATTTCTCCTTTTATTGCAGGATTTATTGGAATGGCACTTTCTTATGGTCTTTCATTAAACATGTCACTTGTCTTCTCAATTCAAAATCAGTGCACTTTAGCAAATTACATCATTTCTGTAGAAAGGCTAAATCAATACATGCATATACCTAGTGAGGCCCCTGAAGTAATAGAAGGGAACCGGCCTCCAACAAATTGGCCATCTGTGGGTAAAGTTGAGATACATGATTTGCAGGTAAATATTTTTTTTTTTTGATTTAATGTTAAAATTAAAGAAGGTTCTTATGCTGAGATTCTAAGAATACCAATGTTAAAACAGATCAGATATAGGCCTGATGCACCACTTGTTCTTCGGGGGATCAGTTGCACATTTGAGGGAGGGCACAAAATAGGTATTGTTGGCAGAACTGGCAGTGGGAAGACCACTCTCATAGGTGCTCTATTTCGTCTAGTGGAGCCAGCTGGAGGGAAGATTATAGTAGATGGAATTGACATTTCTATGATTGGACTTCATGATCTTCGCTCGCGTTTTGGTATAATACCTCAAGATCCTACTCTTTTTAATGGGACTGTGAGATTCAATTTGGATCCCTTGTCTCAACATTCTGACAAGGAAATATGGGAGGTAATTCTCCAATTCTTTTCTACCTGTGGTTGCTTCTGTATCAGTAGGTCTAGCTTTGGTTGAAATTTCTTCTGTATAAAAATAGTCTTTTTGTTTGTTTGTTTATTTCATGGATCAAATATTAAAGTGATAATGTTGACTTGAAGGTTCTTGAGAAGTGTCAACTGGACGAGGCTGTCAAGGAGAAAGAAACGGGCTTAGACTCCTTAGGTAAGGCTTTGTTATTTATGTTGTTTGCACTTGCTTTTGGTTATGATCACCAGTGATAACTAACAACTAGTTTTTCAGTTCTGGAAGATGGATCAAATTGGAGCCAGGGGCAACGGCAATTATTCTGTTTGGGGCGTGCACTTTTGAGGAGAAGTCGGATATTAGTGCTTGATGAAGCAACTGCATCAATTGATAATGCAACAGATACGATTCTGCAGAAAACAATCAGAACTGAATTTGCTGATTGTACTGTGATTACAGTGGCCCACAGGATACCGACAGTGATGGATTGCACAATGGTTCTTGCTATTAGTGATGGTGAGTTGCATTAATTACCTTAACCATCATCAATAGAATATTCCTTATGTGTGCATGATATGAACCTTCATTTTTGTTTCAATGTCTTTCATAATTTTGATGTTAGGTAATCTTATTCTGTGAAGTTTCTAGTCCATATTTATCTAACTGAAACCTGGTTTTTTTACTTAATCCTTTGAGTATATTTCAAGAATCCTTCAAGTTTATTTCGTGAGAACTTATAAAATGTAGAGGATTTGGTAGACGAGATATTATTGGATTATCATTTTAAGAAGGTTGATCTGATCATGATTTAATTATAATTTACCTGATTTTGTTTAGTTCAGAAAATAAGAAAGTCCTTCGTGGCTTTTTTTTTTTGGGAGGGAGGAAGGGGGGGGGGGGGTGGGGGTGGTGTGGAGGGGAATTATACACAGGTTAGTATCGACTTGTAGGATCAATGAGCAGATGGGTCATGCTGCAGTTTCTCCACTTTCTTGATGGTGCATGTCAACTGTATGTGCAATTTATATTGTAAGGAACAAGCTGATGTTATTTCACCTTTTAAGTAAACAAGAAGCCATATAATCATAAAGAAAATGATGTTCATAAAAAAAAATCATAAAGAAAATGATAGTCATGTAAACCAGTTAACTTTGCGGTGAAATGTTTAAGTTCAAATGTTTTGAAGGAAATCTTTCCATTCTATTTCAGGGAAAATAGTGGAGTATGATGAGCCAATGAAGTTAATGAAGAGAGGAGGTTCACTGTTTGGGCAGCTTGTCAAGGAATACTGGTCTCATCTTCAGTCTGCAGAATCACATTGAATCACTGAGCTTTTGTTTCTCAGGCTTGGTGACAATCAAGATAAAAAAAGAAAAGGTACAAGTAGGAGGTAGGATGATATAGCAATATCACGGGGGCTATAGTCTATAGAGCGCGACAAGAAGAGGTTGCAAGGCCACACTTCTAGAATGTGCAATGTAATTAGTTATATTCATATGTCATGCTTCCTTATTCCCAAAAGGCAACTAGTTCATGAGAAATTCAAAAAGCTCTACCTATACAAGTTGAATTCACCACCTTGATATTGACAGTTTTATTCAACCATGCACCTTTGTGTTGTGTTGATCTCGCCTGACCGCGTAGGGTCATGTAGAAAGCTTTTAGAGCCAGCTATGCGTTAAGGTTGAGCCAGTACAATGCCATTTGCCTCCTTCCTAAGTTTCAAAAGACTGAAGTGATGATGGTGTTCTAATTCAAGGTAACACAATAACTCCTTGCTGAGTTTAGCATCGATTTCATTTCACATTGTATGCTTTGTGGCAGCCACAATGTTGGCAAATAATAAAAGATTATTGTGAGTTAGCTGTACTTGTATTACTTGCATGTACTTCTCCAAATAAAAGTGTCTTACTGTAAATCTTTTTGTACAGCCTTTCATGATCTCAAATTTTGACAATGTTCATGTTCTCATCTCTACTTAGGGATCCATGAGCCTTCTTTTTTATTTGAATTGGAGGAATTATGTGGTTGGTGCTATTAAAAGAAAATTTTGATATTTTTGCTGATGCAAATTATGATGAATGCCTTGGTGGCCAGAGCTTGATTCTTCAAATTTCAAAAGGGTATTTGTACTCCTTTTGTTTTGAGAAAAATTGTATTTTGTTGACTTGAAAGATGAGGTTTCAAAAAGGAAATTTTGTGGGTTTAGCGCTTCAATTTCTTCAAATTTCATTTTTAAAAAAGAAGGTTGTAGAGAATGAATTAATTTTTTTTTTTAATTAGTGGTTCAAGGGGAGGAATAAAATCCCCCGTCTCACTTTATGTGTTCTACTTCATGCTCTTCTTCACGCTATTGTTAATACAACTAACAACAACATTTTTCTCGGGTAGCTAGAGTTTATTACATAATATAAACAACAAGTAGCCTGTAATTCAATGTTGAATTTGATTTATACGAAACCTTTCAATATTGTAAAAGCCATGAATTAGTTGGATTTTTTTTGTTATTTTTAGAATTAAAGTACAATGCGAATTCACTTTAGCAACATAGCACATATTGATTTCTTAGATAATTAATGAAAGTTTTAATGACTCTGCATTTCGCTCACAATAGCAACTGATCATGAAAGGACTGTGTCCTGGAGTAGATCTTGAAATGGTTGCAGTAAATTGTTTCTTCTTTAGAGCATGAGAATTGGTACTAAGGAAAAAAAATCAAATACGAAGGATCAAAAATGAAAATTTTGAAACGTGAAAGATCAAAATAAAAACAAACCCAAACTTTATGAGCCAAAAATATATTTTAATTTCATGCTATCAACACATGTGGGCCCCAAAAGTTTAGTTTGATAATTAGACTTAATAGAAAAAAAAAAATGATAGATTGGCTATTTGTTCTCTTTTTCACCCTAATATGACCCCTAAAATTGTGGGTAAATAGAAATTCAAGTTAATTGAAATTCTAAAATGGTTTTTAAAAATTGGTGTAAGTGTGCCAAATCACCATTTTTCATCAAATTTCCACAATAATTTGGAAAAAACTAAAGTTACAACAAATTTTACTAAATTTTAACAAATTAATGCTGTAATGAATGTAATCGATAGACTTCAAAAACATAATAAATGAATGTCATAATGAATGGTAATACATCCGTTTGTAAATATTATATAGTAAAATTTATAGTATTCTTAGCATCACTCTAGTAATTTAAGACTTCAATAATAAACTAGTCGCAGACCTGTGCAATACGGTAAAAAATTTGACGATTTGTTTTTTCATTAAGTGAAAAAATGAAAATAGTAGATGAGATTTATAAATATTCTTAAAATGATACGGTTATTTTCTAATAAATTATAGTTTATTTTTGAGAAAATTCTAATAAAGTATAGTTGATACAATATAATAGATTTTATAAATTAAGTTATTTGTATTTGTTATTTGAAAGTGTTTTAAAGTTTGTAATTTTTTTTTCAAGGAAACATAATGTATTTAAATCTAATTATTATATAAGGTGAGATATATTGTAAATAATGTAATGTGTTGTTGAAATTTGTTTTTAGTGCTCCTTACAAATGATTCATCCTCTATATATCTTAAATGACCTAAAAAAGAAGCAAATATAAGTAAATTCATCACTTATATTAGAAAAAAATACAAGACTTTAATAATATAATAAGAAAAATGTAATTTTATCTAGAACATAATTTTCAATGAAGCGTTTCATCTTTTTACAAGAATATCTCCTCCCAAAAGCATCGCCGAAGTGGACCAAACGGACCGAGATAGACCGAATGGATTGAAGTAGACTAAAATGGATCGAATGAACCTAATTAGACCGAACTAACTGAAGTGGACCAAAGTGGACCCAAATGCTACATTGTGTAGGGAAATATACATGAAATTCCCAAATTTGTGAGATACAAAAAATAGAGAAAAATATGCGCCAAAGAAAATAATCACACAAGACAATATTTACATGGTTCGACAATTTGCCTACGTCCACGGAGTTGCAGGGATTTCACTATTTTCAGGAAAAAATACAAGATGCGGCAGTACAGTTTTCTCTCTCAAAAACAACATAAAACCCTAATCTCCAAAACCATAGTTTTTCTATCTTGCGTAGAGGATTCACAATGGGCTACAAAACATGCCAAAAATTTGGACTAAGCCTTAGTAAATCTCCCATTAAAAACCGGGAGAAAATGGACATTTGCCCTTAATTTACAAACTATGCAGCAAAATGCCCTTATTTTGAAACTATTTAGCAAAATGTCAATGTTTTTAAAACTTGATTTTAAGAAAATCAAGTTATAGGTAGAACTCGACATTAGCAATGTCGAGTTCTATGCATATTTTGCCACTTAAATTTTTTTGAAAATTTAAGTGGAACTCGACATTGCTAATGTCGAGTTCCACTTAAAAATATATATGTAACTCGATTTTGAGAATATTGAGTTTTACTCATAACTTGGTTTTGTTAAAATCGAGTTTAAAAAACAAAGACATTTTGCTAAATAGTTTCAAAACATAGGCATTTTGTTGCATAGTTTATAAATTAAGGGAAAAATGCCCATTTTCCCCTTAAAAACCGTAACAATATTACTTCTGGTCGAGTCATAATCCGGATCAAACGGAACTAGGCTCCACAAAGCCCAATACGTTGATGTGGCTCAACAAGAGGATAGTAACAATAAATGCTATGCTTCAACTTTTAGATGTATTATATATAGATATAGATGTCCTACATGGTAAATTATTAACTATAGTCATCCAATTACCTATACAACCATACACCAAATGATCGGTCTCTCTCGACATCAAAATCAAAATTGGAAATTAGGTTGTAGCTTAACTAGCTTTACCCAGAATAAATTAAAATTTTTTTAAATAATAATTAAAAAAAAAATGGTTAAACGACCATGATATGGAATTTTCTGTATAAAATTGATCTTGTTTTAGTTAGTATTGTTTTGTTATGTGTTAAAGCCTTTGTTTGGATAACTTGATGGTATTGGATGATTTTATTATTAATTGAAGTCACAATAGTGACTGATAAACTAGTTAGATTCTATTGTTCTATGCTTTAAGTGGATAAATTTTCATATTATCAATTGAAAAGTAGATGTTAGTATAACCTAAATACAAAAGCTTAATTAGTGCGTAGTTTTTCTTCTCAAAAAGTAAGAAGAATGAATTTTAAATAAATAAATAGATTTTAAATATGAAAAAAAAAAAACTTTTTAAATTTGTCACCTTAAATCTTGAATTGTATCTATATATATTTTTAATTTTGAAAACTGGTTCCAAAATCCGGAACATTAAAACTAAAAGCTTAAGACATCTAATTGAGGTAATAACTCCAACTTGAGGGGAGTGTTAAGGAAGGCAAAAAGAAGAAGAAAAGAAAACAATATGGAAAGTACTTTCCATATTCCTCCATCAGCAATTCATCTCTATATTATCAGCAAAATCAAACTCACAAGAAACGCAATGGCTACTAAACAACTTCTACTATATTCGTCAATGTTTTCAATAAAAACTGTGTACATAGAAGCACATGTATAAAAACACAATATAGGCAAAAAGAAAGAGAATAACACACAGACCGTAGATGTAGAAAATGTATATAATGTGAGTGAGTTGTTGCCTGTATGAGATGCACCGATACCGCCACCTAATTGTAGGTTTTCAGAGCTGAACAAACAAACCATGTTAAAAATTATGTTGTTGAGTTCAAGTTACACTTGGTGTAACTCTAATCAATGTTATACCATCCAATAACTTATTATAAAATTCATATTTTGAAAATTCACCGTTGAATAACATGTTTTATATGTTTTTAACATTTTTGCCAATTTTCATGTCAATTGGATGTTATTTACTATTCGATCCATAAACTCATATTTTATGCATTATTTTAAACTATAAAAATTTGAATTTAAACAATTGATTGATGACATGGTTATTAATTTTTTATCAACATGAAAATTTGCAAGTATGAAAAATATAATATACGAAAATAATGTAATCTAACGGTAGATTTATCAAAATTCCCATCCAATTAAAAAATATTAGGTGGTGTAACATTGCTTAGAGTTAAGATAGGTGTAACTTGAACACAAGTCTCTCTCTCTATATATAAATTTTTTTTTTCTTTCTTTTTGATAAGAATTCGATATATTGGATAGGATTCGACATATATCTTTAAAGCAAAAGACATTTAATTGAAATAAAGATCACAATAAATAATTCACTTAAAAAAAATGGAAACCATGTGTCCATGAAAAGAAGAGACGTGATGTAATCCATGAATACATAACACATTCACACTGCTAACTTTCCGTTCTACAATTCTCTATCTCCCTAACAATAATTTCCATATTTTGCGTTCATTCTTTTTCTACTTGTACTCACTCTCTTTGTCATACTCAATGCCTCATCAACCTTCTTTAAAACACTAGAATATGTCAAACTGGACACTGCTAGCGGATCACACTACACTGCGTTTCAAAGAGACAATCCAAAGACAATATATAAACCCTGAAATCAATTGCCACTGCCATAGCAAACCATTTCTGGGAATTGGGATTCCCTCAAAACTTCATGATCGGTTAGTTGTTTAACATTTTACGTATACTTGCACTCTTTTATACGTCGTTTTGTGGAATACAAATCAGAACTTACATTTTTACAACGATTTCATATAGGGTCATTATCATCATCATTGTCATCATCATTTATTACTGTTACTTTCTAATAAGGGTCTGTTTGCACCCGCTGTTCCTTTAGTTTTTAGCTTATTTAGTTTATGTATTGTTTTTTGAAACCTTACTTTGTTTATTTATAGCTTTTTTAAAAACTTTTTTTTTTTTTTACAAGTATATTTTAATCTACTTTCAACAAAAAGTCAAATAAGCTGATGCCAAACCTGACGGAAAATTTGGTTAATGAAATATGGGTATTGCTTATATTTTTAATGCTGAGTCGGTTTCTCTTATTGGAATGCTTGCAGCAAAGCAAGCGGCAATATGAACTTAAGCCTATTTGGGTATGTCAGAATCATGAACTTACATTTCTGCACATAATGAATCACTCTCATTCACAAGCAAACGGCAAAGCAGTTGGTGAGCAAAATACATAAACAGAAAGTTAACCAAAGCAAAAAAGAAAACCTGCACTAGATATCAGTATAAAAGAAAGGTCAGACATATTACTACACAAATAAATAACAATTTGAAAGTACTCAGTTCTGATTTGAGTCTGTCAATTTTATTTAGCAGCTGGGTATGTAGCACTTCATTTGTTATTATGTTTTTCGTTTTGTTTTGTTTTCTTTACAGATATTCTGATGATTTCAATCTTCTCACCCCACATATCGTTTACATAAGCATTCTAGGCTAATCTAAGAACAAGAACGTCCATAGTTATTCCACCAGGATGAGATTCAACCAAGTATATTTCATCCTGAAATTTTCAAAATTGAATACTAATTTTAATTTTCATGACCAAATAGAAATCTTGTATGTCCAATTTGTTTGGTCAGGTTTAGAGGAGAGCAATTAATGCACCAATGAGAAATAGTGAATTCATTCAAGTTGAGGAAATGAAAAAAGGTAGAGGAAGACTAAAAATTAAATTAGTGGAAGTAGTAAAAAAGGACATGTTAATTAAGAAAGTATTAAAGAGTAGATAGAATAGAATAGTAGAAAAGAATAGATGTGGCTGACATTTACTAATCTGTTGAGGATCTATTAGCGACCCCTTAAGACCAAGGCTTAGTTGTTGTTCTTTAATAATATTATCAATTGTACACTCTCTTTTACTTCCTTTTATTTATTTATTTATAGTAAATTTTATGCAATAAGTAATTGGATGACAAGTTTTTCTGTATATACTTATAAACGTGTTCTTGCATGCAATACAGAGGTTGAAGAGCAAAGGGAAAACAGAAAAATGAAGGGTGACAGTGATTCTGTTGGCCTTGTTACTCCATTTGCTAAAGCTGGATTCCTCAGTAGAATGTCATTTTGGTGGTTAAATCCATTGATGAAAAGGGGCAGGAAGAAAACTTTGGAGGATGAAGATATACCCAAGTTGCGGGAGGCAGAACGAGCAGAAAATTGTTATTTTCTGTTTTTGGAGCAACTTAACAAACAGAAACAAAAGGACCCTTCTTCCAAAACTTCAATTCTAAAGGCAATAATTTTATGCCATTGGAAAGAAAATTTATTTTCTGGGTGCCTTGCTTTGTTATATGTTCTCACACTATCTACAGGTCCTCTACTTCTGAATGCCTTCATATTGGCTGCTGAGAGAAAAGAAAGTTTTATGTACGAAGGTTACGTTTTGGCAATATCATTTTTCTTTTTAAAATGCATACAATCCATGTCAGAAAGGCATTGGTACTTCCGAAGCAGGCTTATTGGCCTGAAAGTGAGGTCATTGCTCATAGCAGCCATCTATAATAAGCAACTGAGATTATCCAATTCGGCTAGGTTGATTCACTCAGGTGGTGAGATAATGAACTATGTTACAATGGACGCTTATAGGATTGGAGAATTTCCATATTGGCTCCATCAGACTTGGACAACATGCCTCCAGCTATGTATTGCTATAGTAATCCTTTTCCATGCAGTGGGGCTAGCAACAATTGCAGCAATGTTGGTGATAATTCTCACCATGATTTGCAATATTCCACTTGCAAAGCTACAGCATAAGTTTCAGTCTAAGCTAACGGTGGCACAGGACGAGAGATTGAAGGCTTGTTCTGAGGCTCTAGTGAACATGAAGGTTCTGAAACTGTATGCTTGGGAAAATCATTTCAAGAACGTTATAGAATATTTAAGGAAGGTGGAGTACAAATGGTTACGTAAAGTGCAGTTAGAGAAAGCATATCATAGCCTTCTCTTTTGGTCCACTCCAGTTTTGGTCTCTTGTGCTACATTTGGAGCATGCTATTACCTTAAAATTCCTCTTCATGCAAATAACGTTTTCACCTTTGTAGCAACTTTTCGCCTTGTTCAGGAGCCAATTGCATTGTTTCCTGATGTTATTGGGGTGGTCATTCAAGCAAAGGTTGCATTTGCACGTATTGTAAAATTCCTTGAGGCACTAGAGCTGCAGAATTCACATGTCCAGCAAATTTGCAACATGGAGAGTGTGGATCATTCCATTTTTATTAACTCAGCAGAATTTTCATGGGAAGAGAATTTATCGAAGCCCACCCTGAGAGACTTAAATTTGGAGGTTAGACTTGGCGAAAAGGTGGCTGTATGTGGAGAAGTTGGCTCAGGCAAGTCAACTCTTCTAGCAGCAATTCTTGGAGAAGTTCCAAAGATTCAGGGAACCGTAAGTTTCTACCGCTCTTTTACTTTCTTTTCTAGTTGCAAAGTACATTTTTAACCTTGGTGAAAACTCTCTTATTACATGCATTCCTACACTTTAACTCTAAAGCATATGCATTCATATGGCGCAAGTGTATTCTGAGTATTTTGGTTCCATTTATTGAAATTACAGATTAAAGTATATGGAAAGATTTCCTATGTTTCTCAAACAGCATGGATTCAAAGTGGGACAATACAGGATAATATTTTATTTGGGTCTGCTATGGATAGTGAAAGATACAAAGAAACACTGGAGAGGTGCTCATTGGTTAAGGACCTTGAGTTGCTTCCTTTTGGTGATCTCACTGAAATAGGAGAGAGAGGTGTTAATTTGAGTGGTGGTCAGAAGCAACGTATTCAACTTGCCCGTGCTCTCTATCAGGATGCTGATGTATTTCTCTTAGATGATCCATTCAGTGCTTTGGATGCACAAACTGCAATGAGCATATTTAATGTAATTGTACTTCTTGAACACCTTCCATGTATATGTAATTTTTTTTTACTACTTATATACTAACTTCAAGTGTAAATTACTCAAACTGTGACAGGAATATGTTATGGGAGCACTATCCAAGAAGACTGTCTTACTTGTGACCCATCAAGTTGATTTCCTGCCTGAATTCAATTCTGTTTTGGTTAGTATACTAAAGTTTCATAGAAGATTAAGTGCATAGAAAAATTATTTAAAGTTTATCTAGCATTTTTCCTCTATTCAAACAACAGTAAATATTTTGGAGATGTGACACACTAAATAGATTAGAAATTGGATTAGATTGTATGAGTGTTAAGTCTCAGATTGGGTATTTATTAGGTCAATCTGGACTATATAAGCGATTATTATTAGTCCTAATTGTGACTTGACTTGTCCTTGGGAAATGCCTGCAAAAGAATATTTTACCATGGTTTTATTCTTTTCTCAATCTCCCCTTCACTCATCAGATTTTGGTGGAATTCCATGCATTCTTTAGTTATGTCATGCACTATGAAGCAAGAATCACTTATCCTCCACATTATATTGATCTTTACTTTCTTATTATGTAATTGGTTATTGATATTATCATTAGTTGGAATCTGTTAGTTTTACACAATGATTTGGTGTGAGTTTCATTTTGTGGACAGTTGATGTCAGATGGAAAAATCCTGCAAGAAGCTACTTACAATCAGTTGTTGGCCTCCAACAAAGAATTTCAGGACCTTGTTAATGCACATAAAGAGACGGCAGGTTCTGAAAGGCTTACAGTTGTTAGTTCTACCAGTAGACGAGGAACATCGTCTAGAGAGATTAGGAACATTTATGTTGAGAAGGAATTACAAGCAAACGAAGTTGATGGATTGATTAAGCAAGAAGAGAGAGAGATAGGAGACACGGGCTTCAAACCTTATAAACAATATCTGAATCAGAACAAAGGGTTCTTGTACTTCTTCATAGCCTGCCTCTCACAACTTATATTCGTGGTCAGTCAGATATTGCAGAACTCATGGATGGCTGCTAATGTTGATAATCCCCGTGTCAGCACATTGCGATTAGTCAGAGTTTATTTGTTGATTGGATTGGCCCCAATACTGTTTATATTATGTAGAACTCTTTCTACAGTTGCTTTGGGTCTTAAATCTTCGAAATCCTTGTTTTCACAGCTATTAGACTCCCTTTTTCATGCACCCATGTCTTTCTATGACTCCACACCTCTGGGTAGAATTCTTAGTCGGGTAAGTGTCACAAACATAAAATATTAATGTCCCTGTTTGACTTCTAAAACTAATGTTTCTACGTGTGTCCTCACATTACGTGCAGGTTTCTTCTGATCTGAGTATCATAGATCTTGATATCCCATTCAACCTTATTTTTTCTATTTCGGGTGCCATTAATGCGTATGCTACTCTTGTAGTACTAGCCATTGTCACCTGGCAGGACTTGATTATCACTATACCAATGCTTTATCTTTCAATTAGCTTGCAGGTAATACTGGACAACATCCTTTCATGAATAATATTCTGTAGAAGCATGCCATACAAGTCAATAATATTTTAGACATTCTGTAACCATCATCCTTGGCTCCATGATGCTAATATAGTAGATAATCACGTGAAGTGAAGTGATCGTTAGTGCAATGCATACTGTCTATACGACAAATGTTGGACAATGGAATTGCTTTTCATCAGTAATAGTTTAATGTAGAGTCAAATCAGAAAATAATATGACAAATCATGACCGATTCATGTGTTAGGAATATGAATACAGAACTTGTAAATTTAAATTCTTGGAATTTTTGGAATTTTTACTGAATTTTAGGTAGAGTTTCATAATCTTTTACTATATGAAGGCTTTCTCAGCCTTTTGGCTAAGATCAAGTGACAGTAAAATGCCATTAATTTGTGTTAACTTTTGAAAATTATTTTCATAGTGATTGTATGAATTGATTAATACCGTAGAATTCTTTCTGGCCAAATTTTATTATGAGTTATGTTGTGAAAAAGTATTAAGAATTCGTTGATACTGTTCAACTTATTGGATCAATTGTGCTGAGCAGAAATTTTCTTTCTTGCACTCCATGATTTAAGTCTGTCTTTGCTTTGTACTTGGTCTGGGGTGTGGGTGGTGCTACTTTCAATTCAAGTGAAATGTTATTGAGTTTTCTTTTGGTTTAACAAGTATATTTGACAGAAAATGTTCCCTTTACTAGAGATACTTCCATTTTGCTCTCTGCAAAAGAATTGATGCGGATCAATGGAACGACCAAGTCCTTAGTGGCAAACCATCTAGCTGAGTCTGCAGCAGGAGCCATGACGATAAGAGCTTTTGAGAAGGAAGACCTGTTCTTCAAAAAGAATCTTGGCCTCATTGATACAAATGCTAGTCCTTTTTTCCACTGTTTTTCAGCAAATGAGTGGTTGGTTCAATGGATAGAAATAGTCTGTGCAACGGTTCTTGCCTCTGCAGCACTTTGCATGGTTTTTCTTCCTCGTCGGACTTTTAGCTCTGGTCAGTATACGATTGTTATTCTTGGAAGTAGGACCATTTCAGTAATTTACTTATTTACACATCTTCTATGCCTCTGCCTATTTTGTAGGAAGAAAATTTTGGAAATATAATTCATACATGATATTGAACTACTGCCTCTCCTATATGATTTGCAATTGCAGGATTCATTGGAATGGCACTTTCTTATGGTCTTTCCTTAAACATGATGCTTGTCCGTTCAATTCAAAAGCAGTGCACTATGGCAGATAACATCATTTCTGTGGAAAGGCTAAACCAGTACATGCATATTCCCAGTGAAGCACCTGAAGTAATAGAAGGGAACCGCCCCACAACTAATTGGCCAGCTGTTGGTAAAGTGGAGATACAAGATTTGCAGGTAAATTTTGATTCATTTAATATCAAATCAAAGGAAGCTATGTGTACATACTGAGAAAGTTGATTTGAAAACAGGTCAGATATAGGCCCAATGCACCACTTGTTCTTTTGTGGATAAGTTGCACTTTGAAGGAGGGCAAAGATTGGTATTAAGGCAGAACTGGCAGTGGGAAACTACTTAATAGGTGCTCTTTTCGTCTGGTAGAGCCAGCTGGAGGGAAGACAGGAAGTTGGATGGCATTGACATCTCTACAATTGGACTTCATGATTTGAGGTCATGTTTTGGAATAATACCTCAAGATCCTACTCTTTTTAATGGAACTATGAGATTCAATTTGGATCCCATGTCTCAACATTCTGACCAAGAAATATGGGAGGTACTATTTCGGTTCTTTTCCAGTTCTGGTTGCTTTGACATTAGAAGTATTTATTGGAACTTCCACTGGGTAAACAATGCTTATAAAGAAGTATTACACATTTAATTCTGTATGGGTTGCAATTTTGCAATAAGTGATGCTTTTTATTTGAAGGTTCTTGGAAAGTGCCAGCTACAAGAGGCTCTTCAAGAGAATGGAAAGGGCCTAGACTCCTTAGGTAACGTTTCAATATTTTAATATGTGGCATGTGCTGAATTATAAATTTTGATCATTAACAACTATGAACCTGTCACTCAGTTGCGGAATCTGGATCGAATTGGAGCATGGGGCAGCGGCAAATTTTCTGTTTAGGCCGTGCACTTCTGAGGAGAAGTAAGATATTGGTGCTTGATGAAGCAACTGCATCAATTGATAATGCAACTGATATGATTCTGCAGAAAACTATTCGTGCTGAATTTGCAGATTTTACTGTGATCACTGTAGCTCACAGGATACCCACGGTGATGGATTGCACGATGGTTCTTGGTATTAGTGATGGTAAGTCACACATTATTTCAACCCCTGGACATAGAATTAATATTCCCTATTTGTTTGAGCACCCAAATCCTATACATTTCTGTGGATGCCTTCCATTACATTGATATATCTAATTTTTGAATTTCCTAATCTAAATATTCCCAAGATCTAGTTTTAGAGTGTAGTCCTTTTCTTTATCTGATTCCACAAATCACAATGTACATAGTATAGGGTTGAAATAAATTCACTTGACTTCACAATGAGCAGATGGGACATGTTGCACTTTTCTTGACATTGTGGCAACTGTATGTCTAGTACATATACATTATATGGAAGGATCTGATGTTGATGTACAATTAAGTGAAACAAAACCCCAAATATAAATGTGAAAACTAGTAGAGATGCATGAAGCAATAAATTTGGCATGAAAAAGTTACTAATAGGAAATGTTTCCATTCTATTTCAGGAAAATTAGTGGAGTATGATGAACCAATGAAGTTAATAAACAAAGAAGGTTCCCTGTTTGGACAGCTTGTTGAGGAATACTGGTCTAATCTTCAGTCAGCAGAATCACATTGAATATAACAAAAATTTCTTAAGTAGCCTTTTATTGGCTTTGGCTTGGTGTTGTGAAAGCAATGTAAAGAAAAGAAGTTTATTTAGTATAAATAATATCAAATTTTATTTTTAGTTTTGCCTCACACTAAATAGTATATGGATCCACACATGCATAACCCAAATAAGCCACGTGGCACAACAGACACATACTTTTTTTTTGTTTTGTTTTGTTTTGTTTTTGAGAAACAGACACATGCTTGAGTTGATGCAGAGGAAAACTCAATGGCTAGTTTTAATATTTTTATGCTCTGGTATTCTCCCTCCTTTGAATCTCCACTATTCCACAGCCACTAACTAACCCTACATTCCTAATTTAGGGCCTGATTTGGGGATTTTTATTGTCTATCAATAATTTCTTTCAATTGATTGTTAAATCATGTAATTGAGGTCCTAAATTGAACATTTGAGCCATTAATTATGCTGAATAGTGGATTTTAGTGAATTATTAAAGATTTCAAGTCTTAGGGTTAGGGCTACAAATGACATTCCTACTTTGGGGATTTTTATGTTCTAGCTATTATCTCTTTAAATTGAATAATATTGAATGAAATTAAGATTCTTAATTTAGGAATGGAGCTCTCAATTTTGTATGACCAGCTTATAATGATCTATCAAATAGGGATCTTTAAGGATTAAACTTATAACATTAAATTAAGGTTTTCCAATCTAAAAAGTATTTCACTAAAATGGCATTGAATTGACTGAAATAATTTGTAACTAGAGCATGTAAGTAGGGTTTTGTGATAACAATTGGGTGAAATCATAATATATTTACAAGTAATCAAATAACAAAACGTTAAGGTTAGGACTAGGCCAAAATTTGGGGGGTTTGATGATATGAATGTTTTTCTATCAAATTTAAAGTGCATATATGAAATTGAAGCATCCAATTAAAAGTATAAACCTTAAATTTGATGAAATGAACTAAGATTTATGATTAACTTTATTTTAGGATTATAATTGAAACGGATTTTTCCTCAAATTGGGGTCTTGTCATCCAAGTATAATTTTTCAAAATAAGCAACACTTACATGATTATATATGTGTGTGTGTGTGGGGGGGGGGGGGTTAGAGATGAGATGCTAGGACTTTAGAGAGAGAGAGAGAGAGAGAGAGAGAGAGTAATGGGGTGGAAAAGGTTTACAACTAGCTCCAACTTCATTTTATTAGCTTTAAATATACTATTGAAAATTTGAAATGAAAGTGTCTTTTTGTAAAAGGAAAGATCCTCTAGATTACAATGTGAATTTTGTAAAACTTCTTGTCATTGTGAATTGTGATGAATAAAAAACCTATGTTCTAATGTGTTGCTTGATATTATATTCCATATCATAGTGTGACCCACTAACATTGTTTTCTTCTTTTTCTTTTTAAAGGAATTAAAATTTATATAAATAGCCAAGAGTGTTGTAGTTCAATTCATTGAAATCTCTCTTGATATTTCCCAAAGACATCTAAGGTTTAAATCCCTCATTCTCCATTGTAACTTTTAAATTATATAAATAAAAAATTAAATGCATGATATACTACAATAATGGAACACAAAAGGAAATGATCTTAATAGGACAGAATATTTTTGTTCATCGATAGCTACTTGTATACTTTATTAGGATAGTTGTGCAAAGGCCCATGCATAGTGGATCCTCTTTTCTAAGTTCTAATAACCATGTCATTAACAAGCTAATAAAGAAGGGTTAAGTGGGTCTTGACCTGCTTTTTTGTTTTGTTTTTCTGAAGACATCATATGCTTGATCAAAAGTAGGAAAAAGATGATGGATCCCCCACACTGTCTACGTGACTATGCAAACCATGGGAAAAAGGAAGCTATTTTTTGTTGTTGTCATTGTTGTTATTGTTATTTTTGATAATTTGACAATTATAATAATGAGAAAGGAGAATTCGAACACCAATTCTGCTAGAGACCAAAAATGCCACTCAGTTAGAAAGTTCTTGACAAATTAAAAGTTATTCTTACTATTGTAGCAATCATGCTTTGTGGGGGGAAGGGTGGTTAATAACATCGATATTTTTGTCAGTTGATTTAACTTTTAAGGTATTAGAAACTTTGTTCAAGCAAAAAATTGAAAGCAAAAAAACTTTTACTACTCTTAAAAAGGGAGGAAAAAAAAGATAAATAAATATGAATATTTAGCGAATTAATTAATGGATTTTATTTATTTATTTATTTAAAAATACAATGCTTTACAAACAAACAAACAAACAAATCTTACATATTGATGAAGCAATGTGCTCTAACAACCGCAAGAGCCAAACGTATAGATTAGAGGTAAGATAGTGTATAACACGTCTTATCAATAAATTTCGTAATATTCTTTGAAGATTTTCCAAGGAGAGAATAAAGACTATTGTCATGATACTTATTGTCATAGGTTTATAATTCCAGATTATGTATCCCTTTCAAGGAGATGCAAAGAATCCCAACCAGTAGAAGAATATAGTTTTATTTTTATAATTCTATTTTTAACCTCAACAACCTTTTTTATTTTTCGCCTTCTAGAAAAGGTTGAAAATTTTATTCATGAATTTAGAGAGATTGAACATCATCTAGTTAAGATAGTTTCTTCTCAAAAAAAAGAAAAAAAAAAGAAAAGAAAAGAAAAAAGTCAAGATAGTAAATCCTCTAACCAAATATTACAACAAGACTTAGCATTTGAGGCCAATAATCTAGCCACCGAATGGCCATCGCATCCCAGTGTTGCTGATAATCTCATGTTATGGCCATATTTACCCATAAAAGCTTATGTAGTGGTTTTGTTGAAAAATTCAACAATTTAGACTAAGTTCACAATTATCAATTTATTTGTTCATTCAATCACACTAAGTATTACCCAAATCTTTTTCTAAAAAATAAAAAAAGAATTACCCAAATCTAAGTATTACCCAAATCTTTTTTTTTTTCTCATAAAAAAAAAAAGTAGTAAAAGCAATAAACAATAACCAAGCACAACGATTTGGGGTAATGAAGTTAAAAATTAACAAAGAACCACTTCAAAAAAAAAAAAAAAAAAAAAAAAAAAAAAATCCACCTTGGGAATCCGTTAGAAAATTCACTATAATGGAATAGTTACAATCAATCAGAACACACAAAAATTTTGTAGTTTAGACTCTTTATGTAACATCTGTAACCACTTGCCTTACTACTGCAGTAGTCTAGAACTTCTAGAATCCTTTCATATGGACTTCTTCATGAACGACACGACGGCACATATTGGAACATCTGGCACTCCAAAGAACTCCTTGAAGATTTGCTCTAGTAATAAACTCACTAGAATGGATCTTTGTGATTTTAAATGATTCTCACAATCACTTTTTTTTTTTTTTTATTTAAGCGGAACTTGGATTTTGTTTTAGCACGATTTTGCTTGAGCAAGAATCGATTGAAATACTTGCGAAGTCTTTATTTGCATTATTGTTTCGCCCAAGCAAGTTTGAATTTCGCTTGAGAAATTCTTTGAACTTGAATTTTTTCAAAATTAATCAGAATTGAAATAAAGGTAACCCTTGATTTTGTTGCATGGAATATGCCAACCTAAAACCTAACATTATATATTTCAAATCGTTATACGTTTATTTTTAGTAATAATTCCAGAAAATTAATTGATATAAAGGTGAAAATGACCTACTTATTACCTAAAAAATAAAAGCCATTTGTCAATCAAAAGTAGAGACGTGAGCCATGACAACATCCCACTAACAATTCATACTATGATTCTTTAGCTCCCTAACCAACCATGATTCCCAAGTTTAAACTTAGTACCTATATCAACTTCTTTTAAAGAATAGAATATCTCATAGGGGAAAATCCAACAGGAGATCACTTCCGAGAGTTTCAAAAGTACATCTTTTTAGTGGAAATCCAACTAAAATTCAATTTACTTGAGACTAGAGGAGTCCAGGACTTTAACCCTAAAAAACTAAAGTTATTACATGGAAAACTATTTCTGGGAATTGGGATTCTCTAACAATTTATGGTCAGCCACTTGTTTAACCCTTTAGGTATGCTTCTTCTTTTCTTTTATGTTGTATGACTCACTTGCACTCTTTTAAACATTGTTTTCATTTAGTGGTCCATGATGAACACACTTTCGTATCCACATGCATCGCATACAGGATTGCTTATCACCATCATTGACAATAACATTATTGCTATTATGTTCTAATAAATGTGAGACCTTTCAGTAACTCTCCTCCATCATCAACAGAAAATATGGTTAATGATTGCTTATATTTCTAAGCAGTTGAACTTAATACTGTATTGGTTTCTCTGGAATACATGCATGCAGCAAAGCTTTTTGTATAAACTACGTACCAGCTAAGTGAAGGAGAAAGAACCTGTTTTTATACTTATTGAGGTATGTCATAGTCATGAACTTAATATTTTTGCACATATGGAAATGGAATCACTTTGAAATTCTCATTCACAAGCAAATAGATAATTTGAGCTTTTCTTCATGTTTTGGACAAATTAGTATCCATTCCAAACCAAAGTAAAGTGCAACAACAGCAAACCAATATAAATAGAAAGTTAACCAAAACTACAAAGTAAATCTGCACTACTAATTGGTACATAAAACAAACGTCAAACAAATTTGTTAGGTTTTTATGAGTGTTGGCAACTGTGAACAAATTGTAAGTCTTGTATGTTCATAGAGGTGTATTTCAAGTCCAAAACGAATACCCAAGATCAACTTAAGAAAAGGAATTTTCTAGAAGCTCAACACAATCGATTTGAGTTGTGTCTCGACAAAATCTTAGGGCCTGTTTGGTATCCCTTCTCAAACTCACATTTTCACATTTTAAACAACATTACACACATTTTCACACACATTTTCACCCACACGTATTTCAAAAAATTACAAAAATCACATTTCAAACTACTCTACCAAACACCCCCTTAATATTCTCTATCGATTGAGTTTCAAAGGATTCCGAGATCTCATTTGGGCCCATTAAGTTGGCTTAGGACTTGGATTTTAAGCCCTACTTGCTGAAGTATTTAAGGGATCATAAGTGTCGACTAAATACAAGGAGAGAGAGCTTTTCACATGTTCCTAATGTTTCTATAACCTAATTCTCACTATTCGCCATCTAACAGGAGAAATTAAAGTGAATTTGAAGAATTTATAGTTCTTGAGAAAATTGGTGATCAAGCTGAAGCCATAGTACCTACTTAGACAAGTTGTTGTGAGAATCTTCAAGGTGGTCCTTGTAGTCATGATAAGGAAGTTTATGTTTGGAAGAATACATATTAGAAGAGTCCAACTGGATTGGAGTAACATGTGGTCATGTGTTAGTTACTATTGAGGTATCAACTAGAAGTAAGGGTTTATTTTAGTTGTAAAAGCTTCAATTCTAATAGTGGATTTTACCTTAGGGTTGGTGGTAAACTCTCGACATGTTTTTTCCTGTAGTTTTGGCCAGAGGTTTGCATTCTTTATATTTTTTCACTTTATATTATATTGTGATTTGTTGTTGTGGCTATTAATCGGAATTTAATTGAATACTATAATCGATTAATCAAATAATTTGGCATAATTCGATCCGCTTATTTTTCAATGACATTTAAGCCATAACCTTTCAGTTGGTATCAAAGCTAGGTTTTTGTACCCTACAGGGATTAAGTATAAAAGGCATAATTATAACTTGAAAACGAGAGGTTGGAAAGGTGACCAACTTAAATTTCCTAGAGAAATCATCCAAACCTTTTTTTTTTGAGAAACGAAATCATCCAAACCTAGTTTTATACCCGTGGATTCAAATTGAGAGATTTTCTACACGGTGTTGCCGTGTTGGTGTTATCTAGTAGTGAAGCTAAAATCACAAGAGCCCAGTACATTACTGTGGTGAAAAAAATCTTTAAGAAGTTCTTGGAGTTGGTCGAAGGTTCCAATGAGGGATAAACCCCCCACTATTGATAAGTACTCAATTCTATTTTGAGTATGTCAATTTTGTTTAGCAGCTGACCATGTAATTTGACATCCTGATTAATGCTGGAAAGCAAATTACTGACTTCTTTACATATATTTTCCTTTTCCTTTTCTTTTCAGATATTATGATGAGCTCTATGTTCCTCTCCCTCCACATGTGATTTATTTTATACAAGCATTCCAGGCTGATTTGAGAACAAGAACATGCATATTTTTTCCACTAAGATGAGATTAGCCCTGTTAAATGCATCCTGTAACTTTCCAAATGAACTCTATTAATTTTAATTTTCATGAAAATAAGCAAATCTTGTATAGTTATATGTGCTCTTTTACATGCACCTACATCTCCATTGCTCGGTATACCAACACTACCATAGCTATATGGCATGTGCATACCCAATTTTTTTTTACTCTTTTTCTTTCTAAACAATATCAATTATACAATTTCGTTCACTTTATTTTATTTTTAATTTTTTAATTAAGTCCTATAAGTAATTGGATGGCAAGATTTCTGTATATACATATAATTCCATTCTTGTATGCAATATAGAGTTTGAAGAGCAAAGAGAAAACAGAAGGATGAAGCTCGAAAGTGATTCAATAGGACTTGTTACTCCATTTGCCAAAGCCGGATTTGTCAGAAGAATGTCGTTTTGGTAGCTGAATCCGTTGATGAAAAGGGGCAGGCAGAAAACTCTTGAGGATGAAGATATACCCAAGTTATGTGAGGCAGATCGAGCAGAAAATTGTTATTTTCTGTTCTTGGAGCAATTGAATAAGCAGAAAAGAGCAGAACCATCATCCCAGACATCAATCCTACAGGCAATAATTTTAATCCATTGGAAAGAAATGTTCTTATCTGGGTGCTTTGCTTTGTTATATATTCTCACACTGTCTAGTGGTCCTCTACTTCTGAATGCCTTCATATTGGCCTTTGAGGGAAAAGCAAAATTCAAGTACGAAGGACACTTATTGGCAATATCATTTTTCTTCTCAAAGTGCTTACAATCCATGTCACAAAGGTAATGGTTCTTCCGAAGCAAGCTTGTTGGACTGAAAGTGAGGTCATTGCTCTTGGCAGCCATTTATAATAAGCAACTGAGATTATCCAATTCTGCTAGGTTGGTGCACTCAGGTGCTGAGATAATGAACTATGTTACAATAGATGCTTATAGAATTGGAGAATTTCCATTTTGGTTCCATGAGACTTGGACAACAAGCCTCCAACCATGTATTGCATTACTAATTCTTTTTCGTGCAGTGGGGCTAGCAACAATTGCAGCACTGGTGGTGATCATTCTCACCGTGATTTACAATATTCCACTTGGAAAGTTACAGCATAAGTTTCAGTCTAAGCTAACGGTGGTGCAGGATGAGAGACTGAATGCTAGTTCTGAGGCTCTAGTGAACATGAAGGTTTTGAAGTTGTATGCTTGGGAAACCCATTTCAAGAATATCATTGTAGAGAGAGAAAATTCCCGACCTATCACAAGCTGACACATCATACTACCAAATCCACAAAGTATGGCCAATTACAAAGCGCCACGTACCTATCACAAGCTGACACATCATACTACCAAATCCACAAAGTATGGCCAATTACAAAGCGCCACGTACTGTTACTAGGTTTTGCCATCACTATTCAAAAACCAACCGAAATTTGCCAAGTGTCATTGAAATAGAGACATAAAAAGTATGCAAAAAAAACAATCACACGTCGGCGCGTGTAAGCAATGACATAAGCAGCCCGGTGCATGTAAGCAATGACATAGGTAGTCCAATTGGGTGCTGACTGTGTCACCTTGAAAATCAAAACATTTCAGCCAATCAAAAGATGCCACGTGTCTTGGAGAAAAAGTCTTAAAACTCCTCCAATCAAACTGTGACACATGTCACCAATTAGACTTCGCCATGTGTCGCTCACCCCACCCCCAAACTCCTATAAATAGAAACCTTCCTAAGGCATTTCGACACACCAAGAGATCCGGAACACAAGCAGCATCAAAGAAGATTCAGAAGCACTCAGAAGTACAAAAGCTCTATAGGAATCAAGCCTCAAAGCCTTCAAGAACTTCAACATCAAAATTGAAGAACATTCGAAGCAAAACCGTCCAAACTACCTTCCTAGATCTTAAAGTTTGTTGGAATCAAGCTTAAAAGCCTCCAGAAACTTCAAGAAATTGTAAATCAGTGAAGCTCTACGGATTCAAGCCTCAAAAGCTCCGAAGAACTTCCACCACAAAACCTTCGAAGATGAAGAACATGCAAAGAACACGAGAACATACGAAGAACATGAAGAACAAAGAATTTCTAACAAACTCATAGCCAGAGATTCATTGTAATTCTGTTTCAAGGGTCTTCGATCCATCCTTCAGCCAAATTGAAGGATATTTGGTGTTCGAGTCAAAATCACATTATTACAATTCCAATCAACAAGTCTTTCAAGGAGATCGAATCAGAGGATCACTCTTTTGTAATTTTAGAGAATTTTATCACATATTCATCAATACAAATCCATATTTGTGAAACTATTTTACTTGTTTGATTTATTTCAAACTAGAAATTTAGTCCTCCACTGTCATAGAAAATTTAAGGAAAGTGGAGTACAAATGGTTATCTGCAGTGCAGTTAGACAAAGCATTTCATAACATTCTCTTTTGGTTAACTCCTTTTTTGGTCTCATCTGCTACCTACGGAGCATGTTATTTCCTCGGAGTTCCACTACATGCAAATAATGTTTTTACCTTCATAGCAACTTTTCGCCTTCTTCAGGATCCGATTATTGATATTCCTGATGTTATTGGGGTGACCATTCAAGCGAAGGTTGCATTTGCACGTATAGTAAAATTCCTTGAGGCACCAGAGCTGCAAAGTACACATGTCACGCAGAATTGCAACATGGAGAGCATGAATCACACCATTTTTATTAACTCAGCCAAATTTTCATGGGAAGAGAATTCATTGAAGCCCACTGAGAAACATAAATTTGGAGGTCAGACCTGGTAAAAAGGTGGCTATATGTGGAGAAGCTGGCTCAGGCAAGTCAACCATTCTAGCAGCAATCCTTGGAGAAGTTCCAAAGATTCAGGGAACTGTACGTTACTACAGCTCTTTTACTTTCTTTTAAAGTTCAAAAATACAAAACTATGAGTTATGTTTAGACCCCTAGCATGGCTTAACTACCAATTTTAACCAATTTATTCACTTATTAGTTGGGTAGTTAATTAATGAATATTCAACAGTAGCACGGACAAATAATAACTACAACCACAAAAGAGATAAGGAATTGTTCACGAAGTGAAAACCCAACAAGAAAAAAACAGTTCGGGGCCAAGTCTAGTCTCATCAAATCCACTATGAAAAAGTTGGATACAATCAGGATTTATGAGACCTCCAGCACATGTAACCTGACTTGTATCAAAGATCCAAACTCTTGTTGGAACTTCTCCTGAAGCCTTTGTCTTCATAGTGATTTGCCACCGCAAGAGTCGAAACTCTGATTAACAAACTGAATTCTCTGTTACTCCAAGGCCACTTGAAGATTTGATCTAGTCTATGTGGTTTCAGTATAGCCACTCTGACTAACGAACAATGATCTAGTGTTTTTGGGTGGCTGAATCTACTCTCAATAGTTTTGTCAATTTGGAGAGGATTAGAAGAAAAAACAAGTTAACAATATTTTTCTTTTGGATCCGGTGGCCGCCTCTCTTCTCTTTTAATTAGGGTTGATGTAGGGTTTAAATAGAAGTAGGCTTTGGGCTAGAGTTTGGCACACAACCACCTCTTGAAACAAATCAGAAATTTTTTCTATCATAACTAGTTGTTGACCCGGTGATGCGCGGAAAAATTTGACGATTTTTTTTATTAATTCGAAAATGAAATAGGAGATGATACTTTTAAGTGTTAGTCCCAAACTCTTCTTAAATTATGTGATTATTTTCTAACAAAGTATAGTTAATACAATATATTATATTTTTTTAATTAAGCTATCTATATTTGTTATTTGTAAGTTTTTTTTTTTTTTTTTTTCAAGGAAACATAATGCATTTTACATACAATTATTATATAAGGTAAGATATTTTGTAAACAAACCTAGCACTGGTACACTTAGCAATCTCAATAAAACCCTAAAAATATGAAGATTGATGTGAATAGGAGCATTAGTGAGAAGATCGTACATCATCCGAACATGACAAGGATGAAAATAAGATGTGTGGGGAATGGGATACAAGTTGGAACATAAGACTCGACCTAGTAGGCGGTACTTGGGAAGAAATTCATCGGTTTGGACAACCTTGCCAATCCAAGTGGTATTACATCAACAAAGATGTGTAAGAGCCTTGTTGAGATTAGGGTGCTCACGGTCTTCATAAGACTTGGAAAAGGGTCCTTAACATAGGGAATATGTATGAAACTGGAAATGAGACCAAATACCTCAAACAACCGTATGGAATGTGTCCTCCTTTGTGATATGATGAAAATTAGAAAAAGACTCACAGATAAAGATAGGTGTAGGCTCTATGAACTCTCTGGTAAGGCTTTCCCACCCTCTAGACTCTAAAATTTTGGGAACACAAGTATTGGATAGGGTAGGGAGGTCAATAGGACACTTGGTGTGCATACATCTATGACGATGTCACTCATGAAATGCATTGGAGGCATTGGTTTTTTAAATCTAGTCTCGTCAAAGTGAGAAGAGGATGCACTAGTCCAAGATCTTTTAGGGGCCATGATCCTTAAAGAAACTAGAGTTGAAGGCAAAAGGATCAATATCAAGCTCAAATAGAATGAGTTTGTGCATAAGGCTTCCTAAATTGATGCAATTTAGTTTCAAGGAATGTGAATGCATGACATCTAAGATGCATCTAGGCCAATTACAGGTAAAAAAAAAGTCAATCATGTCACTAGGACAATGATTTCATGACAAAAATATCACGTGAGCATTTTGTCAAACACATGGTGTGCACTATGAACACAACCATGGAATGAGTCACTCATAAATTTGGCCAAAAACCCACATCTATTGCCTCAAAGGCACCAAAGGGGAATAAACCCCATGAAATTCAAGCATTTGAAATAGAAATTTCAATCTAACTGACTTAATCTAAAAAAACTTGACAAAAACCCCAATGTTTAAACCCTAGAATCTAAGCTGCATGATTTATGATGCAAATGCATTAAAGAATATGTAAATGAGAGGTGTGAGTTTGCGAGAGAGGTGTAGACTTCATTACCCAATATTAAAATACATTTGAAATCCAAAAATACACTAAATTTTGTCTTAGAATCAGCCTACATTAAAAATCTTAACAAAAACTACTTTTTATGAATGTGAAAAATTTCAAAAATACAAAGCTTCTTATCACATATGGCCTTCCAGGTACCTTTGCAATTATCCTTTTTATTTTCAAAAGCAAACAACTCAACCTTATCAATATCACCCAACTGAATCCCCACAACTTACTTTGTATTTGGACTAAATCATCAGACCTCACCTAGCTGAGGCTAGTTCCACTGGCATTACCCATTGAGAATATGATTGGATAACTTGGCTGAACAAGAGTTACCTATATCATAAACAATTCTGTGTCCATAGTGTTGGAAAATAATTTAGTGGCACAAATTCCTAATGCCAATAAACAAAGTTTAATTTGAATAATCAATAATAATAACAGAAAATTAAAATAAGTTATCTTACTAAGTTGTAGAATCCTTAACAGGTTGATTTGTGTCATCCAGAGCTAAGCTTGGTGTGAAGCAGTTTCCAAAAACCCCCCTGATTAGATTATAGCGTCTATTTCTGTGTTGGATGCACTTCTACACACAAATTCACAAATGAAGGTGTAAGGACATATGTGATTCAATGTTAGGAACATATGTCAACATTTTATGTAATTGGCTAATCCTTTGACAAAACGCACTTTACTTGTAATTGGGTAGATCTAGGATGTGTTTAATACTTCAAGAAACAAGGTTTTAAGTTCAAGTGTTAAAGCCATACAAGTCTGTCTAAGAATCAAGTGAGAAAGTGCAAGATTTTAAAGCTCGACAGCTAGCATCTATCGAGGTTTAAAAGCTGCTGAAGCTCGTGGCTTAACAGCTAGCTCGACATCTATCGAGGTTTATGAAATTCAGTTTTTCAGAGCTGATTTCAATCCAATCCGTGGGTATATGTTTGAGCTTTCTTTTCTCACAACCCTAAACATATATAAGGATTATTTTGAGAGCCGTAAAAGATTACGCACAGTTGCACAAGAGCACAATTCCACAAGTGTGAAGAAGAGTGTGACCGGAAACCTGTTTGCCTTAGTTCTTGAAGAAGTTGCTGTGTTTTGTACCGTAGGGTTTTGTGACCAAGCAACTTCATGATCTTCATCGTGTGATGAACTGAAGAACTTTGCAGCCAATATTTTTCTCAAGTTGGTGATCAAGTCGCGTACTGGGATCCGCACAATTGGTTAGTCACGTACTGGGAGCCGTGCATTGAAAATGAGAGATTGTTATTATAGAATAAGTCCAATTGGGTATTGAGGTAAGGGTTCAACTGTAAGTTGGTATAAGGTATTGGGATTCTTTTATTTGTAACCGCTTGTTTTGATAATAGTGGATTCTCGGGAGTAGTGACCTTAAAATCACCCGGTGGGATTTTTGCCGGGTAGGTTTTCCCCATTCGTAAACAAATTACTGTGTCAATTTATTTTTTGCTGCATACTTTAGTTGATTGGTGATTTGTTTGTGCTGCCACGTACAATTGCATGTTAATTTGATTAATTAATAAACTTGACTAATTAATCAATTAATTCATCACAATGGGTCAATATATTTTTGGTCTATCATAAGACATATTTATTGGGGTTTTAGGGTGGTTCTAGTGGGTTTCTTTTCCACCCACCAAGGACACGATGAGATCAATTTCAGAAAGAGTTCGCCCATTGCTAACCATCGATGCTAGAGTTCGACCAGCTAGTGTCATCTGATAACTGATCAGATTTGGTTGGTTTTGCGGGTGTGGTGCCATGACGACAAGGAGCAGATCAAGCAGCAATTGAGGGAGTATGGAGATCTAGGTACCTAATGGGAAGCTCATCTTCCTTGAACTTTAAAATTCCAAGGAGCTCAGATTTGGAATCAACATCAACACCAATGAGTGAGCAAATATTTAGCACACCTAGATGATACACAAGTCATCTACCAAAACCCACTTCCTTGAAAAAACTCGCATTGCCTTTACAAAGAGTCATATCTTCTTGTATTAACCCTTCTTTCCCTTCAAAATGACCCATCAATGCTCTATTGACTGCAATAGAGTATTTAGGGTAGTAAGACAATCGTTTCTTAAAAAAGGAGTTGTAAGACAAACTTCGGTCCAAAAAGAAAAAAACTTAGCATGGCAACCAATACAAAATCCCATTCAATGGAATCATAGGCCTTCAAGGTATCGACCTTTATAGCACATCCAACAGGTTTATTGTTCCTGTGATATCTTTTAACCAAAACAACTTTTGTTAGAACAGGCTCATATCATATTCATTCCAACACTTCCAATTTCCAGGAACATGTCCATATGGCATGATTGTAATGCCCATCTAAAATTGAAAAAAGTTCAAGTATTCTAACTTAGTAATCTAATTCCATTTTTTGAAATTACAGATAAAAGTCCATGGGAAGATTTCCTATGTTTCTCAAACAGCATGGATACAAAGTGGGACAATACAGGAGAATACACTATTTGGGTCTGCTATGGATAGTGAAAGATACAGAGAAACACTAGAAAGGTGTTCGTTGATTAAGGACCTTGAGTTGCTTCCCTTTGGTGATCTCACTGTAATAGGGGAGAGAGGCATTAATTTGAGTGGAGGTCAGAAGCAACGTGTTCAACTTGCCCGTGCTCTCTATCAGGATTCTGACATGTATCTCTTAGATGATCCATTCAGTGCTTTGGATGCACAGACTGCTACAAGCATATTTAATGTAATTGTATTTCCCAGCACCTTCCACATCTTTGTAATTTTTTTAAGATCTATTTGTGTTCAAATTCTAACTTCAAGTGCAAGCTTACTTAAACTGTGACAGGAGTATATTATGGAAGCACTTTCAACAAAGACTGTTTTACTTGTGAGCCATCATGTTGACTTCCTGCCTGCTTTCAATTCTGTTTTGGTTAGTAAACTGGAGTTAATAATAGACTTAAGTACACAGAACACTTGGTGAGGTTAATGACAGGAATAGGTTTTTTTTTTTCCCTATTAGAAACACACCAACTATTTTGGAGATATCACAAAACCGCCTTTGTTTTCTTCTTTTTTCAATCTCTCGTAATGCCATGAACTGTGCACTGAAAGTGTCACTTAACCTGCACAACATAGTGTCCTTACTTTACTTTTTATTTGTTATTGAAATATTCCTTAGACTTGATTAGTTCCACACAATGATTAGATGTGAGTTTGGTTTTATGGACAGTTGATGTCAGATGGGGAAATCCTACAAGAGGCTCCTTATCATCAGTTGTTGGACTCAAGCACAGAATTTCAGGACCTTGTTAATGCGCACAAAGAGACGGCAGGTTCTGAAAGGCTTACAGTTGTTAGGTCTACTCATAGACAAGGAACATCATCTACAGGGATTAGGAACACTTATGTAGCTAAGGAATTGAAAGCATACAAAGGTGATCAATTGATTAAGCAAGAAGAGAGAGAAATAGGAGATACAAGCTTCAAACCTTACATGAAATACCTGGATCAGAACAAAGGGTTCTTGTACTTTTTCATTGCCTGTCTCTCTCAAATTTTATTTGTGGCTGCTCAGATATCGCAAACCTCTTGGATGGCTGCTAAAGTTGATAATCCACATGTCAGCACAATTAGATTGGTCTTGGTTTATATCTTGATTGGATTAGCCTCAATACTATTTTATATAAGTAGATATCTTTCTACCATTGCATTGGGTATGAAATCTTCGAAATCCTTGTTTTCACGGCTATTAGACTCCCTTTTTCATGCACCTATGTCTTTCTACGACTCCACACTTAGGGAAGAATACTTAGTCAGGTAAGCATCTTGAACATAAAAGGTCCATGTCCCTATATTTTGATTTTTAAAACTAATGTTTCTGCATGTGTCCCATCATTATGTGCAGGTCTCTTATGATCTGAGTACCATAGATCTTGATGTTGCATTCAGCCTTATCTGTTCTCTTACAGCTGCCACTAACGCTTGTGCTAATCTTGTAGTACTAGCTGTTGTCACCTGGCAGGTCCTGTTTGTCTCTATACCAACGGTTTATCTTGCAATTAGCTTGCAGGTAATAATATTTTAGGTCCTTTAAGGAATAATTTTTTGGAAGCGGTTCTCTTTAATATGCTATAACAATCTGTAGCCATTACCCTTGGTTGCATGATGCTAATATAGTGGATAAGTACTTAATTAGCAATTATCCTTCCTTTCTTTGATCATGTTCATCTGATTGGATCAATTGAATTTATTTTTCTACTGTTTTGATAAGTAAATTTGACAGAAAGTGGCATTTCTTTTTGCTAGAGATATTACTTTACCTCTGCAAAAGAATTGATGCGGATGAATGGAACGACCAAGTCCTTAGTAGCAAATCACCTTGCTGAATCTGCAGCAGGAGCCATGACAATAAGGGCTTTTGATAAGGAAGACCTGTTCTTTGCAAAGAATTTTGACCTTATTGACACAAATACTAGTCCTTTTTTTCACAGTTTTTCAGCAAACGAGTGGCTGATTCAATGGATAGAAATAGTAAGTGCAGCAGTAGTTGCCTTTGCAGCACTTTGCATGGTTTTGCTTCCACCCAGGACTTTCAGCTCTGGTGAGTATATATTTGTTATTCTTGGAAGAATGATCAATGCAGCCATTTGTTATACTGGTACTAGATTCCAATGTATGTGTTTTATTTTATAGGAAGAAAATTTTGGAAATAAAATTCATAGAATGAAATTGAACTACTGACTCTCCTATATGATATTTTCACAGGATTTATTGGGATGGCACTTTCTTATGGTCTTTCCTTGAATATTAAGCTTGTCAATTCAATTCAAAAGCATTGCACAATAGCAAATAAAATAATTTCTGTAGAAAGGTTAAATCAATACATGCATATTCCAAGTGAAGCCCCTCAAGTGATAGAAGGGAACCACCCCACAACTAATTGGCCAGCTGTTGGTAAAGTGGAGATTCAAGAGTTGCAGGTAAATGTTGATTCTTTTATTGTTAGATCAAAGGAAAGTTCATGTACATACCAAGAAAATTTATATGAAACCAGTTCAGGTATAGGCCCAATGCACCTCTTATTCTTTGTGGAATAAGTTGCACTTTTGAAGGAGGGCACAAGATTGGTATTGTTGGCAGAACTGACAGTGGGAAGACTGCTCTCATTAGTGCTCTGTTCCATCTGGTAGAGCCAGCTGGAGGGAAGATTATAGTTGATGGCATTGACATCTCTACAATTGGACTACATGATTTGAGGTCACGTTTTGGAATAATACCTCAAGATCCTACTCTTTTAGTGGGACTGTCATATATAATTTGGACCCCTTATGCCAACATTCTGACCAGGAAATATAGGAGGTAATACTTCAATATGTTCTGCCTATGGTTGCTTTATACTGGATATTATTACTGGATCTACTACTTGTTAAAAAATTATGGTATAAAGTAGTGATTAGTCTTTTCAGGTTGTACATTTTTGCTTCAGTTGCAAATGCAGACTGATATATCAATGTGCATTTTGAAGGTACTCAGAAAGTGTCAACTACAAGAGACTGTTCAGAAGAAAGAAGAGGGCCTAGACTCTTTAGGTTAGTTTCAATACTTTAATATGTGGCATGTGCTAATTTTTTGGATGTGATCACCATTAACAACTGTGAACCTGCTACTCAGTTGTGGAAGATGGATCTAATTGGAGCATGGGGCAGCAGCAATTATTTTGCCTAGGGCGTGCACTTTTGAGAAGTCAGATATTGGTGCTCGATGAAGCAACCACATCAATTGATAATGCAACTGATATGATTCTACAGAAAACTATTCGGACTGAATTTGCAGAATGTCCTGTGATCACTGTGGCTCACAGGATACCTACAGTGATGGATTGCACAATGGTTCATGCTATTAGTGATGGTAAGTCACACATTACTTCAATCCTTAGCTATAGAATATTCCCTATTTGTTTGAGCACCCAAATCCTGTACATTTCTGTGGATGCCTTCCATCATATTGATATATCCAATTTTTTAATTTCCTAATCTCATTTTCCTGAGACCTGGTTTTAGAGCGTGATCCTTTTCTTGATCTGACTTCACAATGTATGTAGTATAGGGGTGAAAGGAATCCAATTTTGACTTCACAATGAGCAGATGGATCATGTTGCACTTTCCTTGACATTGTGTGTCAACTGTATGTCTAGTGTATACACACACACACACACATTATATGGTAGGATCTGATATTGATATACAATTAAGTGAACAAGAACCCAAATATAAAGATGTGAAAACTAATAGAGATGCATGAAACTATAAATTTGGCATCAAAAGTTTACTAATAAAAAATGTCTTCGTTCTATTCAGGAAAACTAGTGGAGTATGATGAACCAATCAAGTTAATGAAAACTGAGGTTCCCTGTTTGGGAAGCTTGTTGAGGAATACTGGTCTGCTCTTCAGTCTGCAGAATCACATTGAAGCTAACAAAAATTTCTTAAGTAGCCTTTTATTGGCTCTGGCTTGGTTTTGAGGAAGCAATGTAAAGAAAAGAAGTTTATTTAGTATAAATAACATCAAAGTTTATTTTAGCTTTGTCAAATGACTTAATTTTCTCACATGAAGTCACTCAGATGGAGATAGTTGGTTGATGAAAAGGTTTATCATCTTAAAATAGTTTGATAAGATATTTCAAAATTATTAAAATTTGGACAATAAGAAGTTAAACTAAAATAATAATTATTTAAAATAGTTTAAATTATGTGTGATCAGTGTTTTCAATTTTGTAACGAAGTATTTCATAAGAATACAAATTAATGTTGAGAGTTAGAGTCTAAGCGCTTGGCCACCCTCAACTATATTTAAATAGTAATAAGAAATAATGAAAAAAAGTAGTTCGATGCAAACTAATTCTTTATTATTCAATTTTTTTTTCCTGCAAATTTATATTCAATAGTATTTATGTTACAAAATCAGAAAGTAAAGATAAAGACTAAAGTACTAATAAGGTCTAATATGATTGATCAATCAATAATAAAATTTCTTTGTTATTGGCTCTGGCTTGGTGTTGTGGAAGCAATGTAAAAGAAAATAATTATTTAGTATAACATCAAACTATCAAAGTTTATTTATTTATTTTTGAATAGGGAATCATAATACTTCATTGCTAAAGATGATCCAAATCAAAGTACAAAGCCTCCATAGCAGGAGGAGTAGAATCCTCAATCCAAAATACATCATTAGAGATATGCCTAGCATATCGTGCTACAGAATGAGCAACAAAATTAGCCTCTCTACTTACACTACTCACTGAAAACCAAGTAAGATCTGTCAGCAAGTTCTGCAAATCAAGAAGAACATGTCCAAGCCGAGAACTGTGAGGACCTGGGACTGTTAGGGCCTTCATCACAGTGGCATTGTCACCTTCAATCACTATGTCCCTGAACCCGACTTCAAAGGTAAACTCTATCGCTCTTTGGCATGCTAGTAATTCAGCTTCGTCACTATCAACTGCTGGAGTGCCATGGATAGAGGACACCATGACCTCTGCTTGATTGTTACGGATAACAGCTCCGTACCTGGTAGATGCTGGATCCGAAAAAGTGGCAGCATCAAAGTTAAGTTTGTAGTGATCATCAGGAGGAGGCATCCATGTACTCGTGTAGGAGTGACTATGCAGAACACTCCTGAGAGCTGGTTCTGTGATTGCCGAGAATCTTCCACAAATTCTTGAGCTCGACCATTAAGAATATTGGGGTTCTGAAGCTGTCCCCCAAAGACAATAGTAATCTCAATCTTCTCTGTACACATCCCTGTTCATCAGTTTCTCCATCAGTTGTAAAAACTACTAAAAAGTCATCCTGGAAAGTGCCGAATTTTAATTAGATTTCGGTTCCATCCATTTAAATCAAAATCAGTCAGATCTGTAATCTTCTTAGTAGGGTGATTCAGTATCCAAGTATCCTGTAACACGCGAATCCGGTCCCCGTTCCCAACTCTCCAACATGTACCATGGATCAAAATAGACTTTGCAGCCATAATTCTTTTCCAAACAAAAGAACTATTAGGTCAGTCCACAGCTTCCAAAAAATGACACCTTGGGAAACATCAAGCTTTCAAAACATTTGTAGAGAAGAGAGTTGTAATAACCTCCACCCCTGCTTGGCCAGCATTGCAAAGTTGAACTGTTGAAGGACCTCAAATCATGAAATCCCATGCCTCCAAGTTCCCAACTCATCCAATATTTGGAACCACACACGCATAACCCAAATAAGCCCACGTGGCACAACAGACACACTTGAACTGATGCTGAGGAAAACCTCAACAGCTTTAAATCCTCTGCTGTTCTCCCTTATTTTAACCTCTACTATTGCCCACAAAAGCCACTAACCCTAAATCCCAAATTCCAGGGCCCGATTTGGGGATTTTTATTCTCTAGCAACAATTTCTTTCAATTGATTGTTAAATCATGTAATTGAGATCCCGAATTGAAATTTGGAGCCATTAATTAGGCTGAATAGTGGCTGTTAGCGAATTATTAAAGATTTAAAGTCTTAGGTTTAGGGTTACAACTTATGTTCCTAATTTAGAGATTTTTATGTTTTAGCTATTGTCTTATTAAATTAAATTGAATGCTATAGAAAGATAATTGGGTATTTTTTTTCTAAAGAATAGAACACTCTATTTGGTCAGATTATAACCAGATTATAATGATCTATCAAATAGGGGTCTTTAGGGATTAACTTATAACATTAAATTAAGGCCTTTCAATGTAAAAAGGATTTCACTAGATTGGCACTAAATTGACTGAAATAATATATAACTAGGGCATCTAAGTAGGGCTTGTGATAGCATTTGGGTGAAATCATAATCGAAGAATTTAAAACGTTAAGGTTAGGAGTTGGCCAAATTTAAAAGTAATCAAAGAATACTGGAAATTTAAGGTTATTGCAACTAATTATTTTTTATGCAATAATTTTTACCACTTTTAAGTTACTATTGCAACAATTTTTAACTCGTTGATGCGATATTGAATTTAATATCACTATACTAATTTTGTTGTTTTAGCACTTGATGTTTAATACAACTATGTGATATTGTGCTTCTTATCATCAATTGTTGGCCTCAAGCAAAGTATTTTTAGGACCTTTTTAATGCATACAAAGAAACAACAAAATCTGTAAGACTTGCAATTCTTAGTTATGCTCCTAGACATGGAACATCTTCTGGAAAGGTTAAGAACGCTGATGTAGAGAAGCAATTAAAAGCATGTACAGGTGATCAATTGATCAAACAAGAAGAGACGAAAATAGGAGATACGTGCCTTAAACCTTACAGGCAATATCTGAATTAGAAAAAAAGGGTTCTTGTACATCTTCGTAACCAATCTCTCCCACCAAATATTTGTGGTTTGTTAGATATAACAGAACTCTTGAATGGCTACTAACATTGATAATCCTCATGTTCCCACATTGAGATTGGTAATGGTTTATATGTTGATGTAGAACAGACAACCCACACCTTCCTAGATTAGATTGAGCGCCACAAATTATTGCAACAATATTTTCACTATAATAGATCATTATTTCATGTTTTTCATTGCAATAGATTATAAAATAATTGATATCAGGTTATTGCAATGATATCTTCGTTGCAACTTCATATTTGTCATTGTAATAAATTGTAAAATCATATATATCAAGTTATTACAATGATAACTTTGTCATTTCAAAATTTTTGTTGCAATAGATTGCAAAAATAATTGGTATCAAGTTATTACAACAATTTATTCATTTTAAGTTATTGCAACGAATTTTCCTAGTACAGTAAGGAATTAAAGTCTCTATAGCAACCGAAAATTTTAAGTTATTCCAACCAATTATTTTTTAAGCAACAATTTTGAACAGGGATTTCCTGCACACAAGCCTGTAGCAACTGCTGCAAACAAGGACAAGCGTAAAAAAAAAAGAGAGAGACACATTTGCAAGGGGTTTCACATAACCCAATTCAAGAAAATACTATTAACCTAACGTTAACAATTTCTCCCTCTCTTTCATCTAAAGTTGACCGCACCCACACATGGCCAGGCTTCTCTCTCTTCAAACCCGCCTCTCTCCTCCCTCTCTTTCTCTTTCATCCTCCTCCTCCTTTATTTTTCACAAGAACCCCAAATGAAAATTGCTATTGTCTTTTCTTGGAGCAATTGAATAAGCAGAAGAGAGCAGAAACAACATCCCAAACATCAATCCTACGAGCAATAATTTTAATCCATTGGAAAGAAATGTTCTTATCTAAGTGCTTTGCTTTGTTATATGTTCTCACAATGTCTAGTGGTCCTGTACTTCTGAATGCCTTCCCATTGGCTTATGATAGAAAAGAAAAATTCAAGTATGAAGGACACGTACTAGCAATATCATTTTTCTTTTCAAAGTGCCTACAATCCATGGCACAAAGGCAGTGGTTCTTTGTCAGTCTGGGGCTCCTGAGAAAAACAAAGGAGGAGGAGTAGGATGAGAGAAAAAGAGAGAGTTGCAATAGATTGTAAAATAATTAATATTAGATTATTGCAATGATATCTTCGTTGCGACTTCATATTTGTCATTGTAATAAATTGTAAAATCATTTATATCAAGTTATTACAAATTTACAATGATAACTTTGTTGCAATAAGCTATCATTTCAAAATTTTCGTTGCAATAGATTGCAAAAATAATTAGTATCAAGTTATTGCAACAATTTATTCATTTTAAGTTATTGCAACGAATTTTCCTAATATAGTAAGGTATTAAAGTCTTTATAGCAACTGAAAATTTTAAGTTATTTCAACCAATTATTTTTTAAGCAATAATTTTTGGAAAGGGATTTCCTACACAAAAGCCAGCAGTAGTTGCTGCAAACAAGGACAAGCATCAAAAAGAGAGAGAGACACATATGCAAGGGGTTGCACATAACCCATTTCAAGAGAATACTATTAACCTAACATTAACAGTTTCTCTCTCTATTTCATCTAAAGTTGACCGCTCTCACACACGGTTAGGCCTCTCTCTCTCTTCAAACATTTCTTTCTCATCCTCCTCCTCCTCCTTTGTTTTTCACAAGAACCCTAGATGAAAAATGTTATTTTCTTTTCTTGGAGCAATTGAATAAGCAGAAGAGAGCAGAAACAACATCCCAAACATCAATCATACGAGCAATAATTTTAATCCATTGGAAATAAATGTTTTTATTGAGGTGCTTTGCTTTGTTATATGTTCTCACACTGTCTAGTGGTCCTGTACTTCTAAATGCCTTCATATTGGCTTATGAAGGAAAAGAAAAATTCAAGTATGAAGGACACAAACTGGCAATATCATTTTTCTTTTCAAAGTGCCTACAATCCATGGCACAAAGGCAGTGGTTCTTTGCCGATCTGGGGTTCCTGAGGAAAACAAAGGAGAAGGAGGAGGATGAGGGAGAAAGAGAGAGAGGAGAGAGGCTGGTTTGAAGAGAGAGAGGCCTAGCCGTGTGTGAGTGCCATTAACTTTAGATGAGAGAGAGAGAGAGAGAGAGAAATTGTTAATGTTAGGTTAACAGTATTCTCTTAAAATGGGTCATGTGCGTTGCACACGGCCCTTGCATATGTGTATCTCTCTTTGATGTCGCGGAAGCCTAAAGAAAGCACACACGATGCTCTCTTGATGGAACAGAAACTAAACTGTTAGTTCCTGGTAGTAAACCTCGAATCCACGAGTGGTTTCCTTGAATCCACAAGGAGAATAAAACTAGAATCCACCAGAAGAAAATTTGACAAAACGTCTGTGTTTATTGATAATAGTCTATTAATTGAATTGCCTTTGGAGGCTACAATGCGTTTAAATAGTAAAAACAAAACCTAGGGCAACTAGAAACCCTAAGGCGGCTACGAAAGCATATAAAACCCTAATTTGACTAAACAACATTAAAAACACCTAAAAACAAGGAAATAAATGCCCTAAACCTAAAATAACGAAAATTACATAAAAATACCAAATATAAAAGATTATAGAAATTAATTAGAATATATTGTCCTACATCAGACCCCTCCACTTGAAATAAACTCGTCCTCGAGTTCATTCTTGAAATCTGAATTCTTCCACTCCAAATAAACAAATACTTTGAATGTTTTAATAACTTGATCCGGTTCTGAAACTTGAATCTGTCATAAAGTGTAGCATAAAATTTCTTCTCATCTATTTTCAATTTATTTGCAACATCAATCAACAAAGGGTTGATAGTAAAATTAAAATTTTCTACTCCAAGAAAATCAACATATTATGTAGTCATCTTCAACAAGTCAACTGAGACCTGAGGATTGTGAGTTGTGGACTCATCCTCATATTTGACCTCAATTGAATCTTCCACAATGTTCTCAATAATGGCCATATCTTCATTCTTGTCATCATCCACAACCAACTCAACCTTCGTATTTTTGACCTCTTCATCAAATCTTTGACAAGTGGTATCTTCAATCTTCAATGCAATAACTTGTTGCAAGTCTTGATCTTTTTTAACCCCTTCAAATTTTTCTTTGGAAATAGGTTGCTTCTTCTTAACCCTCAAGCTCTTTTCTTTACTTGACACATGGACTTGATTGTGATAATTTTGGTTTTGTGGTTGACCTTTCATATTTTGAACATATTGCTTTTCATATGAATATACAAATTTATAATAAACACTTGTATAATCTAGTATATCATAATAGTCATTAGAAAACCATAAATCAATTAATACCTTCTTCATTCTTTGCCAAGAGCAAATTGGATGCTTACCTCGCCGCTTTCTATCGATTTGAATGTCTTCGCACCATTCCTCTGCTTCATTGTCCAATTTATTAGATGCAAGCCACACTTATTCTTCATCACAAATCTTCCAAAAATTAAAATACCCTTCCAAATCAAGAAGCCAGTCAATAAAATCCATCTTACACATATCTCCATCAAATAATGGAATTTTCTTGTAGTTAGGAGTGCGTCTTTGAATATATTGGTCATTGTCATTGTGAGATGAATTCCTTGCAAGAAGAGTAGCAATCTTTTGCTTGATTTCACCTATAATTTGCTGACTCTTTTCACAAAATTGGTGATTCTCATCACGAAAATTAAGGAACTCAGCCCTAGTGAGGACTGGGTTGTTGACGTCGTCACCACCATCATTGTTGTGGTGGTCACCGTCTCGTCGGTTAGCCATCAGACCAAGGTAAGTCAAAGCTCTGATACCAATTGATGTCGCGGAAGCCTAAAGAAAGCACACACAATGCTCTCTTGATGGAACAAAAACTAAACTGTTAGTTCCTGGTAGTAAACCTCGAATCCACGAGGGGTTTCCCTGAATTCACAAGGAGAATAAAACTGGAATCCACTAGAAGAAAATTTGACAAAACGTCTGTGTTTATTGATAATAGTCTATTAATTGAATTGCTTTTGGAGGCTACAATGCGTTTAAATAGTAAAAACAAAACCTAGGGCAACTAGAAACCCTAAGGCGGCTACAAAAGCATATAAAACCCTAATTTGACTAAACAACATTAAAAACACCTAAAAACAAGGAAATAAATGCCATAAACCTAAAATAACGAAAATTACATAAAAATACCAAATATAAAAGATTACAGAAATTAATTAGAATATATTGTCCTACATCACTCTTTTATTGACACCTGTCCCTGTTTGCAGCAATTGCTACAAGCTTGTGTGCAGGAAATCCCTGTTCATAATTTTTTACCACTTTTAAGTCACTATTGCAACAATTTTTAACTTGTTGAGATATTGTATTTAATATCACTATACTAATTTTGTTGTATTAGCACTTGATGTTTAATATCCCTATGTGATATTGTGCTTCTTATAATCAATTGTTGGCCTCAAGCAAAGTATTTTTTGGACCTTGTTAATACATACAAAGAAACAATGCTATCTAAAAGGCTTGCAGTTATTAGTTATGCTAATAGACATGGAACATCTTCTGGAAAGATTAAGAACACTGATGTAGAGAAGCAATTAAAAGCATGTAAAGGTGATCAATTGATCAAACAAGAAGAGACGAAAACAAGAGATACATGTCTTAAACCTTACAAGCAATATCTGAATTAGGAAAAAGGGTTCTTGTACTTCTTCGTAACCAGTCTCCCTCACCTAATATTTGTTGTTAATTTGTCAGATATTACAGAACTCTTGAATGGCTACTAACATTGATAATCCTCATGTTACCACATTGAGATTGGTCGTGATTTATATGTTGATGTAGAACAGACAACCCATACTTTCCTAGATTAGATTGAGCGCTAGAAGTCAACTCGCAAGAAATCCAAAAAGTAGGGGTCAACAGGGTGACATTGATGGAATTGAGTGAAACTTTGTGACATGAAGGGAAACGATGTGGAGAACACAAGTCAGGAGCTTCGGTCTTGTTCAATGTTGCTTTTTCGGTAAATTCCTTCATATAGGCCCTGAAATCTTCGTTTTTGCCATTTTCAGTCTTTTTTTTTTTTCCTTAATAACTTTTGATTTAAAAGCCAAAATAGGGCCTTGTCTGTTTTGGGACGTCTATTATAGAAAGTAGTTTTTAATTCTACAATTATCTCAAAATACGGTCTTGTATATTTTGGGATGTCTATTATAGAAGCTGAAATAGAAATTCATGATCGTTGAACTTCATTTGTGATTTTACCTTCCACACTTAATCATATTTCTCTATTCAACATACATAAGTGGTGCATTAGGTGTATGTAATGACCCTTTCGTACAGGAATAGATCTCATGCTGGTATGGTCTACCCTTATGAGAGGGTGATTACATATATACCAAATACACATACTTTTTCCAAATGTAAAGCACCTAACTATAATGTTTTCTTTTTAGCTTGTGCAAGATTGTCCGGTTAGAAATTTTCTTTACATCATTTCCGAAGTAGAAATGCAATATAAATTGTTGAGTAAAATACTATTTTGGTCCCTAAACTTTATTAAAAGTTTTTTTTTTGTCCCTAAACTTTAAAAAGTTCTTTTTTCAACTCTAAACTTTGTAAAGAGTTTTTTGAATAGTATAGAGATAAAAATAAGGATGAAAAAAGAACTTTTTCAATAGTTTGGGGATGAAAAACAAACTTCTAATAAAGTTTAAGGACATAAATAAAACATTTTCAATAGTTTAAGGATGAAATATGAATTTTTTAATAGTTTAGGGACAAAAAATGAATTTCTTAAAGTTTAGGGATGAAAAACAAATTTTTGATAAAGTTTAGTGACCAAAATAATATTTTACCCTAAATTGTTTTATAAGGAGTTTTTGAAAAAGTTAAACCATTTTGCTTTACAGAATTGACAGCTGGGTATGTCCTTTTGCTTGAGAATTGACATGTTATTGATTATAAGTTGTTTTATGTGAGGATTTAGAAACACTATACTGTTTTAATAATTTTTTGACACACCGCTAATTAGTGCCATCACAGGACAAAAAATTGACATATTATTAATTATAAGTTGTTTTATGTGATGATTTAGAAAAACTAAACTGTTTTAATAATTTTTTTTGACACACCGCTACTTAGTGCCATCACATGACAGAAAATTGGGGGTGAAAATCTGCCCGACGTCCAACTCTAATACCATGTTAAATTATCAATTCTTCCAAAAACTTAAGCCATTGAAAAATGATAAGTTTAATCGTTTAACTATAATTTTAAGAATTAACCATAATTTTAAGAACGGTTTTTTTTTTCTTTGAGAAAGGAGAAAAAAAAAATGCAACCTTTGATTTTGTCACATGGAATATGCCAATCTAAAACCAAACATTATAAATTTCAATTTTAGTATATGTTTATTTTTAGAAATGGTTTTAGAACCTTAATTGAGATAAAGGTGACAGTGATCAATTATTTCCCAAAAAAACCCATTTGTCCATCAAAAGGAGAGACGTGAGCCATGACAACATCCCACTACAAAATGCTAACCAATAAAACTTCCATGTTTGTGTTCAGAAATTTCTTTGATGCATGCACTCAGTCTCTTTCACTTTATTGCTTCATCTATCATAACTTAATTTACATGTGTTTATTTTTTTTCATTTTAAATTTTGATTATTTCGTAAGAAAAGTCAAATAAATATATGGCAAGTTGTGATTGGTGGAGAATAAAATGCAACCCAAAAAATGGGACAAAGTATTCTATTCCTCTCTTTCAATTCTAAAAAATAATAAAAAATTAAATAAAAAAAATTAAACACATGGCATGCCATTATTAGTGGAGCATAAACTAAAACATAAAGGTGGAACATAAAATTTATATTCGAAAAGTAGAACCTACACGTCAATGGTACACTAGCTTCTTTTTAAAGAATAAAATATTTCATAGTGGAAAGTCCTAACAGCAGAGATCACTACCCAGCGTTTCAACATCAACAGTGAAACATTTTTTAGTGGAAATCCAACTAAAATTCAATTACGTGAGTCCATGACTCTATATAGAGTTGGAGGCTTAGAGCAATATCCAACCAAAAATCTGAAGTTATTACATATAGAATAGAAGCCAAACAAATATATAAACCTGAATCAATTGCCATGCAAAAACTATTTCTGGGAATTGGGATTCTCTAAAAATTTATGGTCAGTCAGTTGTTTAAACTTTTAGGTATGTATCCTCTTCTCTTTTGTTCAGTATGATTCACTTCCACTGTTTAAAACGTTGTTTTCATGCATCCCATACAGAATTCATTATCACCATCATTGTCAATAACATTATGGCTATTATTTTCTAATAAATGTGAGACCATTCAGGTCATCTCCCTCATCACTGACAGAAAATATGGTTAACGAAAGATGGAGTCGCTTATATTTCTAAGCAGTTGAACTTAATGCTGAATTGGTTTCTATTATTAGAATACATACATGCATGCAGCAAAGCTTTTTGTATAAATTACCAGCTTAGCGAAGTAGAGAGAACAATATTTTTAGGATTATTAAAGTATTTCATGGTCATGAACTTAATATTTTCGCATGGAATCACTTTGAAGTTTGGAATTCTCATTCACATGCAAATAGATAATTTGAGCTTCTTCATGTTTTGGACTAGTTAGTATCCACTCCAAACCACAGTAAAGTGCCACAACTGCAAACCAGTATATGAGATAAACAGAAAGTTAACCATAAAAAAAAGGCACTAGTAATCAGTATAAAGCAAACGTCAGACAGATTACAAGACAGAACAATGAGAGATAAACCCCAACAATAGGAAAGTACTCGGTTCTAGTTTGACTCTGTCAATTTTGTTTAGCAGCGGACTATGTAATTTGACATCCTGATTAATACTAGAAAGAAAATTATAGACATCTTTACAGATTTTCTTTAAAGATATTGTGATGAGAGCTCTAGGTTCCTCTCCCTCCACATGTGATTTATATATGCATTCCAGGCTAATCTAAGAACAAGAACATTAAAAGTTTTCACTCAGATGAGATTAGCCCTGTTAAATGCATCCTGTAACTTTCCAAATTAACTCCATTAATTTTAATTTCTCTGAAAATAATCAGATCTTTTATAGTTATATTATATTTTCTCTTTTACAATCACCAACACCTCCATTGCTCGGTACTCCACCACTATCATAGCTACATGGCATGTGCATATTGATTTTTTCTTTTTTTCCTCTTTTTCTTTCAAAATAATATCAGTTATACAATTCCTTTCACTTTTTTTCTTTCTTTCAGCTAATTGAGTGCTATAACTAATTGGATGACAAGTTTTGTGTATAAACATATAATTCAATTTTTGTATGCAACAGTGAGATTGAAGAGCAAAGAGAAAACAAAAAAATGAAGCTTGAAAGTGATTCAGTAGGACTTGTTACTCCATTTGCCAAAGCCGGATTCTTCAGTAGACTGTTGTTTTGGTGGTTGAATCCGTTGATGAAAAGGGGCAGGAAGAAAAATCTTGAGGATGAAGATATACCCAAGTTGCGCAAAGCAGATAGAGCGGAAAATTGTTATTTTCAGTTCTTGGAGCAATTGAATAAGCAGAAAAGAGCAGAACCAACATCCCAAACATCAATACTACTGGTAATAATATTAATCCATTGGAAAGAAATGTTCATATCTGGGTGCTTTGCTTTGTTATATACTCTCACACTGTCTAGTGGTCCAATACTTCTGAATGCCTTCATATTGGCTTGTGAGGGAAAAGAAAAATTCAATTATGAAGGACAAGTATTAGCAATAGCCTTTTTCTTTTCAAAGTGCATACAATCCATGTCACAAAGGCAGTGGTTCTTCCGAAGCAGGCTTGTTGGACTGAAAGTGAGGTCATTGCTCTTAGCAGCCATTTATAATAAGCAACTGAGATTATCCAATTCTGCCAGGTTGATGTACTCTGGTGCTGAGATAACGAACTATGTTACAGTAGATGCTTATAGGATTGGAGAATTTCCATTTTGGTTCCATCAGACATGGACAACAAGCCTCCAGCTATGTATTGTATTACTAATTCTTTTCCATGCAGTGGGGCTAGCCACAATTGCAGCACTGGTGGTGATAACTCTCACTGTGCTTTGCAATATTCCACTTGCAAAGTTACAGCATAAGTTTCAGTCTAAGTTAACAGTGGCACAAGATGAGAGACTGAAGGCTAGTTCTGAGGCTCTAGTAAACATGAAGGTTTTGAAATTGTATGCTTGGGGAACCCATTTCAAGAAAGTCATAGAAAATTTAAGGAAGGTGGAGTACAATTGGTTATCGAAAGTGCAGTCAGAGAGAACATGTCAAGGCATTATCTTTTGGTCATCTCCTATTTTGATCTCTTCTGCAACATTTGGAGCATGTTATTTCCTTAGAATTCCACTGCATGCAAATAACGTTTTCACCTTTGTTGCAACTTTTCGCCTTGTTCAGGAACCAATTACAGCAATTCCTGATGTTATTGGGGTTGTCATTCAAGCCAAGGTTGCATTTGCACGTATTATAAAATTCCTTGAGGCACCAGAGCTGCAGAATGCACATGTTCAGAACAATTGCAACATGGAGAATGTGAATTACTCCGTTTTTATCAACTCAGCCAAATTTTCGTGGGAAGAGACTTCATTGAAGCCCACACTGAGAAACATAAATTTGGGGGTTAGACCTGGTGAAAAGGTGGCCATATGTGGAGTAGTTGGCTCAGGCAAGTCAACACTTCTAGCAGCAATTCTCGGAGAAGTTCCAAAAATTCAGGGATCCGTAAGTTACTACTGCTCTTTTACTTTTTTTTTTCAAGTTGAAAAATACAACTCAACTTCTGTCTGAATTGTCTCTAATCATATGTATTCCAACACTTCAATTCCTGGGCATAGTTATGTGTCCATATGACGTAACTGTAGTGTTCATCTTAAATTGGGAAAAGCACAAGCATTCTAACTAAGCAATCCGGTTCATTTATTAAAATTACAGATAAAAGTCAGTGGGAAGATTTCTTATGTTTCTCAAACAGCATGGATACAAAGCGGGACAATACAAGAGAATATTTTATTTGGGTCTGCTATGGAAAGTGACAGATACAGAGAAGCACTAGAGAGGTGTTCGTTGGTTAAGGATCTCGAGTTGCTTCCCTTTGGTGATCTCACTGTAATAGGGGAGAGAGGTATTAATTTGAGTGGTGGCCAGAAGCAACGCATTCAACTTGCCCGTGCTCTCTATCAGGATGCTGATGTATTTCTCTTAGATGATCCATTTAGTGCTTTGGATGCACAGACTGCGACAAGCATATTTAATGTAATTTTATTTTCCAAACACCTTCCATATCATTTTTTATTTTTTTACTCTTTATTTGGGTTCAATTACTAACGTAAGTGTAAGATTACTTTAACTGGGACAGGAATATGTTGTAGGCGCACTTTCAAGGAAGACAGTCTTACTTGTGACCCATCAAGTAGACTTCCTCCCTACTTTCAATTCTGTTTTGGTTAGTATACCTAATTTCCAATTAAAGTACACTGAGAGCTGATTTATCTTGTATTTTCTTCCCCAATTAGAACTACAGTGACTGTGCTTAAGGTATCCAAAGGCCACCTTGTCGGTTTCTATTATTAAAAATCTCCAAATACCTGCAGAAGTATTTAAATTTTTTACTATTAGAATAATGGTCAAATGATTAAATTCCCCATTTTCTAACAGCTTAAACTTTTGGGACAAATGATAGATTATCATGGCTTCTAAGCAGGTGGGCTTGATTTTGAACCTTGTCTATAAATGATAGTAGTTTATCAGTTACCATTGTTCTATTCTTTTCTCGATCTCCCCATCACTCATCAAAATTTGGTTGAACTCCAGTCATCTTTAGTTATGTCATGAAATATGCGCTACAAGAGCCACTTATCCTGCAGAAAATATTGATCTTTACATGTTTTGTAATTCAGTATTGATATTATCATTAGTTAGAATCTGTTTGTTCCACATACTGATTGGGTGTGAGTTTTATTTTTTTGACAGTTGATGTCAAATGGGGAAATTGTACAAGAAGCTCCTTATCATCAGTTGTTGGCTTTAAGCAAAGTATTTCAGGACCTTGTGAATGCACACAAAGAGACAGCTGGTTCTGAAAGGCTTGCGGTTGTTAGTTCTACCCATAGACGTGGAACATCTTCCCGAGAGATTAAGAACACTTATGTAGAGAAGCAATTAAAAGCATGTGAAGGTGATCAATTGATTAAGCAAGAAGAGAGAGAAACAGGAGACACGGGCTTTAAACCTTACAAGCAATATCTGAATCAAAACAAAGGATTCTTGTTGTTCTTCATATCCAATCTCTTTCATATTCTATTTATGGTTGGTCAGATATTACAGTACTCATGGATGGCTGCTAATGTTGATAATCCTCATGTTAGCACATTGAGATTGGTCATAGTTTATATGATGATTGGATTAGCCTCAATACTGTTTATATCCTGCCGATCTATTTCTACAGTTGTTTTGGGTCTTAAATCTTCAGAATCCTTATTTTCGCAGCTATTAGACTCCCTTTTTCATGCACCCATGTCATTCTACGATTCCACCCCTCTAGGAAGGATACTTAGTCGGGTAAGCATCGCGAAAAAAAAAAAAAAAAAAATGTAAATGTACCTGTTGTTTGATTTCTACAACTCATTTTTCTACATTTGTCCTGTTATTATGTGCAGGTGTCTTCTGACCTGAGCATCATAGATCTTGATGTCCCATTCAACCTTAACTTCTCTGTTTCGTCTTTCATTAATGCATATTCTATTCTTGTAGTACTCGCCGTTGTCTCCTGGCAGGTCTTGTTTGTCACAATACCATTTGTTTATGTTGCAATTAGCTTGCAGGTAAATAATAGACGATGTCCTTTCATGAATTATATTCTGTGGTTCTCTTTTAATGACGTTTAAACCAATAATATTTTAGACAATCTTGAACCATCATCCTTGGCAGAATGATGCTAATATAATAGATAAGTACATGAACTGGGGTGAGCTTTATTACAGTGCATATAAACAAACTTTGGACATTGTATTGCTTTGCATCAATAAGAGTTTGAAGTCTAAAATCATATCAGCAAAGTAATATGAAAAAATATGCATAAAATATAAGCCACCAAAAATTGAAATTTTTTATTTTAGTATTCATGGGAAATGTCATTGAGTTCTCTTTTGTTTAAGTAAGTATATTTGACAGAAAATGGCATTGCCTTTTACATTACTAGAGATATTACTTTGCCTCTGGAAAAGAGTTGATGCGGATCAATGGAACGACCAAGTCCTTAGTAGTAAATCATCTAGCAGAGTCTGCAGCAGGAGTCATCACAATAAGGGCTTTTAAGAAGGAAGACCAGTTCTTCACAAAGAATCTTGACCTCATTGACACAAATTCTAGTACTTTTTTCCACAGTTTTTCCGCAAATGAGTGGTTGATTCAATGGATAGAAATGGTCAGTTCAATGGTTTTTGCCTCTGCTGCACTTTGCATGGTTTTGCTTCCTTCCCGGACTTTTAACTCTGGTCAGTATACCTTTGTTTTTCTTGGAAGTATGAACATTGCAATCATTTTTTTATTAGCAAATATTTTATGCCCTTTTTTTTGGAAATATTATTCATAGAATGATACTGAACTCTCCCATATGAATTTTCAATCACAGGATTCATCGGGTTGGCACTTTCTTATGGTCTTTCCATAAATGTCTTGTTTGTCCGTACAGTTCAAAATAGGTGCACTTTAGAAAATAACATCATTAGTGTAGAAAGGCTAAACCAATACATGCATATTTCCAGTGAAGCACCTGAAGTAATAGAAGGGAATCGGCCCACAACTAATTGGCCGGCTGTGGGTAAAGTGGAGATACAAGATTTGCAGGTAAATGTTAATTCCTTTAGCTCCGTTTGTTTTTAAGTTTTTTGGAAAATGTTTTCCCATTTTTAAGTGTTTGTTTGTAGGTAAGATATAGTCAAATTTGTAAAATATTTTCCGTTGATTGTAAAAGTTTTTATAAAAAGTTGTAAAATGTTTTACCTTTAAAAATTTGGTAAAATATTTTACAAAACACAAGGTGGCTTTCCTCACCTCATTTAGTGGTTAGGTCATCAATTCGATGGGCTAGGCAGCTGATGCCGATGGTCCGATGGCTAGAGCCACTATTCCGACAACTTATGCCAATGGTATAGTTGCTGAAGCCACCGCTCTAGCGATCGCGTGTTAGGGTCCAGTGGCCGTAATCACCTCTATGGCGATTAGGTGTTCGGCGCTACCGTCCTGACCATGGATGTTTGCAGTCCAATCACTAAAGACACCATTCTAGGGACCCATGCTAAAGGTTCTTTGATAAAAGCCGTTGTTCCAACCACTGTTGCTGGTGGTTTGATCACCGGAGACATTACTCTGATGGCGTTTGCCAACAGTATGGTAGTCGAAGCCACCATTTTGGTTGCAGGTTCCAGCATTTCGGTCACTGGATCTCCGACAACAACAACTTTGGTGGCTATGGCATTGGTTTTGGTAGTTTTCTTGAAAAAAATTATTTCTCATACTAAACACCTGAAAATATTTTACTTCAAAACAAGCGGAGCATTGCAAACCAACGCGATACATGGAAGTATATAATTATTTTGAGATGTAGTATAATTTGTTCTCTAAATTTTATTTAATATAATTCGTTCTCCCTAAAAATTTAAAAATTATAAAGCAATTTCTATCTCTCTTTTTTTACAAACATACATAATTTTATCATTTTTTGTATTTTTGATTGATAATATTCTTTTTTGAAGTGGTTCATATTGTTATAACTATTGTTATTATGCATTATATTTTCCTAATTTCTTTTGGTATAACTAAAATTTTTATGTTTCAAATTTATTATTCAAAATTTTCATTCTCTTAAAGAGATTATCGTGATAATCAAAACTTATCACATAATTACAATTGATATTACTCAAATTCTCACTTACAAACTAATGACGGATTAACTTAAAAAAAAGATCAAACCAAAGCTATAAGAGAGAGAGAGAGAGAGAGAGAGAGAGAGGACTTGTGATGGGAAACACAAAAAACACAACACCAAAATGTATCAACCCAAAGTATAAATATTAAGACACATAAAAACTCATTAACCTAAAGTACAATTGCAAGAAAGAGTTAAAAATCTAGAGAGAGATATATCATAATCACATTTATTACAAGAGAGAAAATGAGAGAGAAAATAGCAAATTTATAGAATAAAATATAATGAGAAGAATATTCAAATTAAATAGGTATAATTGTAAATAACAAATTATCCAAGCCATGCTATGCAATACAATAATATTATATCATTATATACTATATTTAAAAAAAAAAAAAAAAGGATCACATTTAACAATTAAAGAAAAATAAATATAACAATTTTATTTATTTTTAGTTTATACTCCCCAAAAAAAAAATCATATTCCACTACTTTATTGATATCCATATGCTAATTTAGTATTCAAGGCTAGGTTGAAGGATTCAGTTCTTCTCCTACTTAAAAGAACCGTATGTCATTTTCATCTACTTTCAGAGATAGAGACAATAAAGATAATAACTTTATTTATTTTTAGTTTATACTCACCCAAAATGGACAAAAGTGGACAAAATTGAATCGAATGGATTGAATTGGACTGATATGAACCGAATTGGACCGAAGTTGGTGTTTGCTATCTCTTGAAGTTGATGAGAATGACATATAGTTCTCTAAGTAGGAGCGAAATTAGACCCTTTACCCTGGCCTTGAATACTAAAATAGCATACGGATATGAATACAGTGGTGGAATGCAATTTTTTTAGGTGAGTATGAACTAAAAATAAATAAATTGTGTCTCTGCCCAAACTGTTTGTAATACATGTATTTTCTATTATAAGTAATATTTCGGTTCAAGAATGTATAAAGTCATGATAGTAAAAAGTGATAGTCCTATCATGATAGGTAAGTTACAATTAGTTTTAAAAATGTCTAAAGGTATAATGCATTAATATTGCATACATTAATATTAATATTAACACTCACACATATAAATATATATATATATATTATATATGGAAAGAAAATGATGCGATGGCCACTGATGTGGCTCAACAGAAGTGTAATAACAATAAATGCTACACTTCAACTTTTATATATTATACAAATTTGAGGAAGGTTTCTATACATAGTGAGAAAATTATTTGAAAACAGGTCAGATATAGGCCCAATGCACCACTTGTTCTATGTGGGATAAGTTGCACTTTTGAAGGAGGGCACAAGATTGGTATTGTTGGCCGAACTGGCAGTGGAAAGACTACCCTGATAAGTGCTCTTTTTCGTCTTGTCGAGCCAGCAGGAGGGAAGATTATTGTTGATGGCATTGACATCTCTACGATTGGACTTCATGATCTGAGGTCACGTTTTGGAATAATCCCTCAAGATCCTACGCTTTTTAATGGGACTGTGAGATACAATTTGGATCCCTTGTCTCAACATTCTGACCAAGAAATTTGGGAGGTATTACATTGGTCCTTTTCCACTTCTGGTTGCTTTAACATTAGAAGTATTTATTGGATCTTCCATTGGGTGAACAATGCGTATAACGAAGTATTCTTTTTTATTTATTTATTTCTGCATGGATTGCAAATATATCAAAAGTGATAAATTTTCATTTGAAGGTTCTTGGGAAATGCCATCTACAAGAGTCTCTTCAAGAGAAAGGACATGGGCTAGACTCTTTAGGTAACATATTAATATTTTTAATATGCATCATATTCTGTGTGATTTTAGATTTTGATCTTTATCAACTATGAACATGTTACTCAGTTGTGGAATATGGATCAAATTGGAGCATGGGACAACGGCAACTTTTCTGTTTAGGGCGTGCACTTTTGAGGAGATGTAAAATATTGGTGCTCGATGAAGCAACTGCATCAATTGATAATGCAACTGATATGATTCTTCAGAAAACCATTCGGACTGAATTTGCAGATTGTACTGTAATCACTGTGGCTCACAGGATACCTACAGTGATGGATTGCACTATGGTTCTTGCTATTAGTGATGGTGAGTCACATACATTACTTCAACCTTTATCTATAGAATATTCCATATGTTTTTGCACCAAGATCCTTTATCTTTCTCTGTATTCCTTTCATTATGTTATGTCAGCTAATTTCTAAATTCCCTAATCCAAATTTTCCCAACTAAGGTGTTGATTTAGATGTAATCATTAGCTAGATCTGACTTCACAATGTGCAGATGAGTCATGTTGCACTTGTCCACTTCTTTGACAATGTGTCAACTGTATCTGCAGTATGCATTTTATGGAAGGATCTGAAGTTAATACTTAATATATAATTAAGAAACAAAAATCCAAATATAAAACTGTGATATCTAATAGAGAAGCATGAAGTAATAAATTTGGCATCAAAACGTTATTGTTCAATGTTCTGAAGGAAATGTCTCTATTCTATTTCAGGAAAATTAGTGGAGTATGATGAACCAATGAAGTTAATGAAGACAGAAGGTTCCCTGTTTGGGAAACTTGTCAAGGAATACTGGTCTAATCTTCAGACTACATAATCTCATTGAACTTAACAACGTAGCCTTCTGTGGCTCTGGCTTGGTACCTTGAAATGAATGGGAAGAAAATTAGTATATGTAGTATAAATAGCATTACTGTATCAATGGGGCCAGAGAAAAGAAAAAGAGAGTTGGAAGGTCATGTTCTGGGTTGTATAATGTATTGAGACATGAATGTTCAAATAGCGTATAAAACACTATGAACGTTTAGACCCCCAATTTACAAGTTACCAATTCAAGCTTAATATCAAACAATTAATGTGCAGAATATGAACATAAGCTAAACACAGAATTGATAAACAATTTAAACCAAATAAAATCACATCCACAGCAGAAATTAAATGACAAAGATTAAGGGAAGAGAGATGCAAACATAAGGACAACACAGCGATGTGTTATCAAAGAGGAAACCGAAGCCCTCGGCGTAAAACCTCTCCGCCGCCCTCCAAGTGGTCAATAATCCACTAAAGAATGTAGTTGGGATACATAAACAGCAGAAGACTCCAAGCTTAATTTACCCAGTATACCTAAGCCCTCCAAGCTCCTACTCCAACGAGGTTGCGCCGAACCTATTTCTTCTTTAGCTTACCGGATTCCGTTATAGCCCATAGCATCAACCAATAACCATTGGTCCCTTCTTAACTGCTTCCCAAAGCACCAAATAGCCTTCTCACAGATATGGGTATGGTGAGAAAAGGTTTTGGTAGTGTACCTTTCAAGGATGTAACAATGGAGAGGAAGAGAGTAGAGGAATTTGAAGAGTCTCTATGTAAAGATTGTGGATGAGTCAATCTTGTTTTTCTCTAGGGTTTCTCTCTCAAAATTCTCTCTAGAAGCTCTCTACATTTCGTGGGTATAAGGGGTATTTATACTTGTGTGTGTTTGGAATGCGAAGAGTCAGTTTTTCCAAAAACAAAGCTGGTTGGCGACTTGGCCTCGCGACTTGACTGAGCTGCGAGTTCAAGCCGCAAGGTAACTGAACAGCCAATCTGTACTTTTTGTCTTGTAGTGCTCCAGCTGGCATGACGCTTCAACTTCTGGCATGTTTGGCATGTGTGCAACTTCTAGCGGCTTGCAACCCGCGAGCAACCCGCGAGATTCAGTCGCGAGACCCTGCTTCTTTGCACAATCTTGAATATTTCTTCATACTCTCTCACACACTACCCTTATATGATTCCCACATAAATATAGGGTTACTATTTGCTAAAATACAAACAAATTTGGCACGTAATAAAGCTAACAAAATGATTGATTAAATTCAACCTTACAAGACATATTTAAGCAGCATCCAAAATGCAATGTATTCCATTGAAACTTTAAATAGCTCCACTTTTACAAACTGCAATCTCCACCATTTATTGAAGACAAGATTCTTCATGTATATTTTTCCCTGATTGCAGCAATGCTTTAGGGTTGAACCTTAACAATGGCTTTTGCCTTGTCCAATGGCTCAACAGATTGATGACAATGTCAGAGAAATCATCAATAGTTTCTGTCATTATATTTGGCATTGGAGTGATGACAAATGGTAGACAATAAGATGTGATCCAGACTGGCATAATTCACAGAGAAAGTTCTTTTTGTGCTAAACGATATGTGGCCCTCTTTCCTTCTGCAACTTGTACCCCATTCTTTCTTAAACCACTTAACAGTTTTTAGAATGACATGTAGCTTTGTTTTTGGGCGCTTGTAGCACAGTTTCCATGACTGTAGCATTTTTCATTAAACAAGTTGTAGATAGCGATGACTAATGAGGTTAAAGGACTTCTATCTTGTAGCCGGGGTTTTAAAATGCAGTAACGGATTTGAACATGGTATAGATAGCAGATTATATTATCAAACATGACAAATAATGGATATTGCGGTTGTGAAATTTTGCCAAGCTCATAAGTGCATTTGGAATAGCTTTTTGCTGAAAGTTTATTAACTTATTTACTTAAAGTTGACAAAAGTAATAGGTGTACCTACAAGAAGTAAGATCTTAGAAAGTTTTACTAAGCAAATAGGCTAAAAAGTTTCAGTACGATATCAAGTTATCAACTTCTCTTAAGGAGATGTTTTGTATGTAAAAATCCTGCTAAAGGAATGCTTATTCTACTTCAAATGTCATAATTGACATTTGAACTATCATAAACAAAGAAAATTTCTGTTATGATTTTAACAATGTAAAGAGCTCTTATAGATATCCACATTAATTCAAGAATGGCCATGAAACAATTAATAATGGGAAAGAGAAAAATGAGAATGTAAAAAACAGAATGAGGAAGACTAATTCTTCTAATTAATATATCCCAATCCAGGGGCAGAATGAAACCTTAACAGCTTGAAACGCTCTGCTGTTCTCCCTTGTTTTAACCTCCACTTTGCTCACAAAGCCACTAACCCTAAATTCCAAATTTAGGGCCTGATTTGGGGATTTGTATTCTCTAGCTATAGTTTCTTCTAGTTGATCATTAAATCATGTAATTGAGATCCCATATTGAACATTTAAACCACTAATTAGGTTAAATAGTGGCTGTTAGTGAATTATTAAAGATTTTAAGAATTAGGGTTAGGGTTACAGCTTACATTCCTAATTTGAGGATTTTTTATGTTCTAACTATTATCTCACTGAATTGAATTCTATTGAATGAAATTAAGATTACTAAATAAAGGTTAGAACTCCGAATTCGGTCAGATTATGACCAGATTATCAAATAGGGGTCTTTTTTGTTTTTTGTTTTTGTTTTTAGAGATAATTACAACATGTTGCTAACCCCGCAGCTCGAACTCTTTCCCCTCAAATAGGGGTCTTTAAGGATTAAAATTATAACATTAAATTAAGGTTTTTCAATCTAAAAAGGATTTCACTATATTGGCACTAAATTGACTGAAATAATATGTAACTAGGGCATCCAAGTAGGGCTTGTGATAGCATTTGGGTGAAATCATAATATATTTAAGAGTAATCAAAGAATCAAAAACACTAAGGTTAGGACTTGTCCAAATTTTGGGGTTTCGATGATTTGAATGTTTTTCTATCAAATTTAAAGTGCATATATAAAATTGATTCATCCAATTACAAGTATGAACCATCAATAGGCGGAGAAGAACTAAGATTTATGATTAACTTATTTTGGAATATAATTGAAAGAAAATTTTCCTTAAATTGAGGTCTTGTCATCCAAGAATAATTTTTCAAAATAAGCCACACCTACATGAAATTGAAGGTTCTAATTCGCTTGTAGTATGTTCAATGATGATTGGTTAAGTTTTTATTGGATTTTATTTAAGAATCCTAAGGTTTTTTTAATAAATAATATAATTTTGATAATTATTTGGCAAAATAATACTATTTCAAAATCGTTCTCAAATAACCTTTTCATAAAATCATATCTTATAGAGATGAGCTCAAGGGCTGAAATAATCTCTTCAACAGAAAATTTTTGCCCTTATTATGATGATATGACAAAGATAATGTGCTCATTTTTAAACTTTGTGGATTTAAAATTTGGAGATTTGTTATGAATGATTTAAGCTAATTGGGTGTGTATTACTTCAAATTTTCATGAATATTGGGTTTTAAGGTTGAACTATTTGACACTAGGATGTTAATAACTTGATTTTTAAAGGGGATTAGTAAGAAAATTATCTCTAAACATGATCTTAACATTTGAATTTCATCTTTCTCAAAAAAAAAAAAAAAAAAAAAAAAAAGAATTTCATAAAATAACTGCATATTTGGATTCTACTAGAAAAATCAAGTGAACTTGATTTGGTTCCTAAAAAGGAGTTGTGTGGAATATTATATATATATATATATATATATATATATATATGTAGGGTCACGATTTACGACCCAAGCCCAACGAATGAATGAACTTGGCCTAATAAGCCCAATACAATAAATTTGTAGAGAGTGGGTTAAAGAATTATATTTTAGTGAAAAGGACGATGTTGAATATGACTTCGAGACCAGGTCTGGAGGTAACAAAAAGAAGAAGAAAGGATATAGTATTGGATAATTTTGTTCTCGGCCCAGTCCGGGGAGGTTCAATTTGATATCAATAAGATTTCTTAATTACTCTGTCTCCCCTTTTTCATGGAGGATCTTTTACATTATATAGCTCCCATTTGGTCATCTTGACCTTACACTTGTCGATCATCTAGGACATTACTTGAGTACTTGTCCCATCTATCATCTTTTTTCACCCTTCTGTGAGTTGTGGTAGCTTCGGTGGCACTGTTCAAAGGTCTTCTCCACATAAATGTGGCCAGGAAAGTAGCTACAGTGCATTAAATGCGGTGGCAGCAGCTTTTCCTTAGATATTTCTAGATCTTTTGCCTTCCCATATGTTTACGAGACACGTACCCATCGCTTGGAGCTTCTTGGGAGGTCACTCCACCTATGGGGATACCTATTTGTATTGTATTCTTCACGTCCGAGGATGAAGCTCTCCTCAGACTAACTTTCCTTTCAATTCCTATTTATGAGACTCTAAAATAGAGCACTTAATAAATGCATCACTACCCGGATTATGGACGTCCTCGGATCGAGCCCAAAGCCCAAGGTACATGGTTTTGGACTTTTGTCCCCATAATAGCCCCTCAAAACTCCAATTTTTCCCTCTCATCCGAGGATAAAGAATGGAGTTTTGATTTTTTAAAAGATAAGACTAACTGACGTATTGACTCGCACGTGCAGAAATATGGGTTAACTGCGCCCCCATAATTACTTCTGACGCTTCGTAGTTCGCGAAGCGTCATTAATTACACCAGGAGGCGTCTTGTCCCCCGCATCCAACGGTTGCACATAGATCCAACGGTTGACATTTCCCTGAGGTTTTTGAGCGGGATAATTCCCACTTACTTTCTCCCTCAATATAAAGCCTTGAGAGAAACCATTTGTCTTCTTCTTCAAAGAAAACTTTAAGCACTCCAGAGAATTCCAATGCTCCTTCTCCTAAAACACCCCAAATTCCCGAATCTCTGTCGCTATTTCTTGTAAGAAGTCTTCAAAGGTTTTCCTAAAAAGCTTCAGAGATTAGCGTACGTGCTCCCGTAAATTTTTAGTTCTTTATATTTGCATTTTTCTTCTCGGCCTTTCTCCTCGGCCTGCTAGTTCTTGCTTCCTTATTTTCAAAATCCAACTAGTTCGTCTTAGGTTGTAAAAATGGGTAGATTTGAGCGTCTAGTAGATTCCCTTGCAAAAATAGAAGCCTTTAAACAAAAGTACCGTATACCCCAAGAAGTCGGCCTGCGATACTGTTCTTCAGAAAAAATCCTTACACACAGAGAAGTGGGAGAAGTGGTTATTCCTATGATAGCTTTCATAGAAGGAGGAATGACCATCCCTATGGGCAGATCACCCGAGAGTATCTCACTAGCCATAGGTTATGTCCCCATCAATGTGCACCCAACATGTTTAGAATTTTAGGCTGCGTCGATGCTCTTGGCGAACATCTTCACTTGGGACTCACATGGCATAACGTAGTTCATCTGTACGAGTGTCACTCACAATCCGACGGAGGATTTTACCTCAAGTCTAGGTAATCTGTCGTCAGGCTTATCTCGTGCCTCCCCAAATCCAACAAAGGGATGAAAGACGACTATCTCATCGTTTCAGGGGCATGGCATGATGGTCGCCTTTGCCCAACTCGGGAGAGGGAGACAGGTGGGACACTCTAGAGATAGGTTCCTTAGCCTAGGATTTAGATTTCTAAACCCCGCCCATGCTCCTCATTTTACTTTTCTTCAATAACGTATCTCACTTATCTAATTGCATCTGAATTATGATTATCTCTGCAGATAGAAGATTGGTTGCTCCTCGGCTTAGCCATGCCAACGTTGTGGCTTTTAATTACCTCCTCCGATTAGAAATTTTCATGAGCGAGGACCGACAACTGCGAGCTGTCCATTTGATCCTAGATTTTGATCCCATTTCGAAAATCTTTCAGGAAATCGGCCACGCCATCAGATCTGGTGACCCTCGAATCAATCGCATCGACGTGTCAAAATTGGATTTTCTGGCCCGAGACGACCTTCCCCTAGTCAGACTACCAATCCATCAAATCCCTCCTCAGCTCGTAGTACCATTGCAACAAATCCCGCTCGGAGTAGAAGTTGCAGAGGAATAGGAGATCGCCTCCTCGCGGCTGTCATTGGAAGAAGAAATAGACCAGTTCCGCTTTGAAGGAGAAGAAGGCATACTAGAAAGGCCTGTACAGCTCTCGGACTCTGAAACTGAGTCCGATAGACTTTCCGCAGCTCTCCATCCTGAATTAATTGTCACTAGGGTTGACATAAGTTCAGAAGAAAAAGGAGTAATAAGCTTGAAAGAGAGGTCGTCTTTGAAAGGCTTAGTAGCCAATAGGAACAAAAAAGAGGCCATGAAAGACGCAGCCAAGACCCAGACTCCTGTCAATCTACCCCCTCCTCCTCCTCTTCCTTCTGATCTCGGACTACACGCCGCGCCGGATTTGAAGAAGAAGAGAACCATACAAGAGGTAGAAGAAGGTGAGGTGGTTCTTCCGAAAGGCTCTAAACAACAGAAAACCAAAGACCCGAGGGACAGCAGGGCCAATTCTGTTGATAGCAGGGAGGATGCTGAAGTGCGCCGACAGCAGCGCCTCTAGGCCCCATGGATAGAATTGGATGGAGTCCAAATTCCCTGGGATGCCACTATTAGGGAGTCTCAGCGAAGCCATGCGGCCCATCTTGCGCAAGCTTTAGAGCAGCCCCTTCTACTCCCACGAGACATGGAGGCTCTTAGACGTACCAGGCAGCCGGAGCTCTTTATGTCATTAAAGAAAGATCTTGCCCTGGTAAGCTAATTTTATTTTCCAAATTAAACGTTAACAAGTTCTTACTTCTATCGATGCTATTACGCTTATTTTTATATGTGTGACCCCTCTGCTATTGTTATGCAGGTCACTTAACAAATTTATGTGGCCGAAGAGTGGGTTCGAAATGCCCATAACAGATATGAGGCTGAGTCTCACTCTCGGCGCGAAGTTAAGAAGGCTCTGGGGACCCTGAGAGAGGAAAAGGCCCAACTGGCCGAGAAACTAAAGATTTCTGAGCGCAAATGTCTAAGTGCCAAAGCGAGGCTGAAAAATGTTGAAGCCCAAGCCGAGGACCAGCGCAAACTGCTTTACACAACGGAGCTAAGTCTGGCTACTGAGAAAGCAACCATTCTAAGCCTGAAAGCCGAATTGCAAAAAGCTAAAGAGGCAGCAATAATGGCAAAGGAAACTGCTAAGACTGCGGAGGAAGCGGCCTATGAGCGTGGGGTAGGAGAGACGGAAGAGAGGCTGACCGAGGAGGTTGCTGAAGTGTGCAGAGATTATTGCACTGAGTCTTGGGTAGAAGCACTTAATTGTGCAGGGGTTCCTGCTGATTCCGAGTTGAGGAAACCTGAGAACGTGTTCTTCCCTGAACACATCAGAGAGATCCCAACCAACCCTCCTTCGGCCACTGCTCTACCCCTCCCTCCTCCTGAGTAGATAGTTGACGTAAATGCCCCTGCCATAGCTGCTGAGGCTTCCAAAGGAGTTGTTGGGAAGGGTATGGAAGACTTATCCTTGGCCAAAGATAAATCCGCCGAGAATTCCCTTACCATAAAGGACGTCGTTTCCCAGGCCAAGGCAGTTGAGTCAAAATCTGACGTTGGGGATGCCAAGAATAAGACTATCGGTCCCGAGGAGGGTTCTCAACCCTCGAAAAAGTAGTTGTAGGATCTGTTTTCTGTTTGTTGTTTTTATTATTATTATTATTATTATTATTTTTTTAGTTTTCTTTCATGTAGCTTTTGCTAAGACTTATGATGTACTTATTTTTTATTAAAGAATAGACTTTTCCTTCACACATATTGTATCTCTACTTTTGTTTACATGGCTGCCGTTTGCCTTTATTAGAAATTAATGATGACTTACTATCCGCAAGCTAAGGCATTTGATAAAATCCTTGTAACGGACGGGCTTATCATGCTCTTGCTTCAAGAACTGACCTTTCTGTGCCGAAGGCTGACAGCAAAGACTTGTTGTAACTTAAGATCCATTTAATACTTTGTAAAAGATACCAGGGAATTAATTCAATTGTATATGATCCGAGGGCCCTGTCATGACTCAGGACTCGTTTAAATATTTTGATAAAATATCATTGTCTATTAACACTTTACGCATTAATTTCTCCAAAGCATCTGGTCCGAGGACATCAGGCATGACTAAGGTTCTGTTTAAAACTTTTATAACAAACATTAGTGTATTAATTTCCCCAAAGCATCTGGTCCGAGGACATCAGGCATGACTAAGGTTCCGTTTAAACACTTTTATAACAAACATTAGTGTATTAATTTCCCCAAAGCATCTGGTCCGAGGACATCAGGCATGACTAAGGTTCTGTTTAAACACTTTATAAAAGACATTAGTGTATTAATTTCCCCAAAGCATCTGGTTCGAGGACATCAGACATGACTAAGGTTCTGTTTAAATACTTTTATAAAAGACATTAGTGTATTAATTTCCCCAAAGCATCTAGTCCGAGGACATCAGGCATGACTAAGGTTCTGTTTAAACACTTTATAAAAGACATTAGTGTATTAATTTCCTCAAAGCATCTGGTCCCAGGACATCAGGCATGACTAAGGTTCTGTTTAAACACTTTATAAAAGACTGAGCAACGGGAATCCCCACATCTCCACACAACACACGAGTTTAATGATAAAGGAAATTCTTATTAATAATAGTACCTTTTCAGGTTGTTTACATTCCAAGGACGTGGTATTACATGTTCGTCTAAGTCTTCCAAAAAATATGCCCCTATACCTGCTTCCGATGTGATGCGATATGGTCCTTCCCAATTGGGTCCTAGCTTTCCCCATGCTTGGTTTTTTGCAGTGCCCAGAACTTTCCTTAATACCAAGTCATCAGGCGCTAGTGGCCTTAGCCTTACTTTGGTATCATAACATTGCTTAAGTTTGTGTTGGTAGTACGCCAATTGGACCATTGCACTTTCTCTTCTTTCGTCCACAAGATCCAGGTTCTTTTCTAGCAGCTCATTGTTGCTGCTTGGATTGAATAAGCTGGTCTTTAGCGTTGGAAAGCCAGTTTCTAAAGGAATAACAGTCTCGGCACCATAAGTCATTGAAAAGGGGATCTCCCCTGTTGATCTGCGAGGTGTGGTCCGATACGCCCACAAAACATGTGGCAATTCTTCTACCCATCTTCCTTTCGCACCATCTAACCTTTTCTTCAGTCCGTTCACGATGACTTTGTTAACAGCTTTAGCTTGCCCATTCCCTTGGGGATAAGCTAGGGTGGAATATCTATTGGTAATTCCCAGTTCACAACGGTATCTCCTAAATGCCTTACTATCAAATTGTAGACCATTGTCCGAGATGAGAGTGTGAGGAACCTCGAACCGAGTGACGATGCTCTTCCAGATAAACCTCTAAACGTCCACATCTCTGATGTTCGATAAAGGCTCAGCTTCAACCCATTTAGTAAAATAGTCAGTGCCGACCAGCAGATATCTCTTGTTCCCTGCTGCTTTGGGAAAAGGCCCGACAATATCCAAGCCCTATTGAGCAAATGGCCAGGGGCTGGTCAACGGATTGAGGATCCCTCTTGGTTGGTGTATGCTTGGTGCGAATCTTTGGCATTGATCACATTTCTTTACGTATTCATGTGCTTCTCTTTGCATGTTTGGCCACCAGTAGGCTTGCGTGATGGCTCTGTGAGATAAAGACCTGCCTCTAGTGTGGCTCCCACAAATCCCCTCGTGTAGTTCCTCAAGGACTAATTCTGACGCTTCAGGGTGAACACATAATAGATATGGTCCAGAGAAAAAACGCTTGTACAACTTTTGATCCTCGGACAACCAGAAGCGAGGCGCTTTTCTCCGTACTTTTTCAACTTCCAATTTACTTTCTGGCAAAAGGTCTTCTCTCAAAAATAGTACAATGGGGTCCATCCAGCTAGGTCCAACTCGGACTTGGCAAATCTGGGCCAACTTCCCCCTTGCCTCCGTGGGCTTGTACAAGTCTTCTATGAGGATAATTCGAGGCAAGCTTTGCACCGAGAAGGTTGCAAGTGTAGCAAGGGAATCTGCATGTGTGTTACTCTTCTAGGGATGTGCAGCAGACTGAATGATTCAAATTTTGACTACAACTATTTAACTTGACTTAAATACTTCTGCATTCTTTCATCCCTTACCTCTAATTCGCCCTTTACTTGACCAACAACTAATTTGGAGTCTGAAAATATCTTTACTTCTTTTCCCCCCATTCTCTGAACCATGGACATTCCTTCCATCAAAGCTTCATACTCGGCCTCGTTATTAGTGGCCAAGAAGCCCAATCTCAACGATTTCTCTATCGTGAGTTGTTCAAAAGAGATTAGAACCAGCCCCAATCTAGAGCCCCTTTGATTTGCTGCACTATCGACATACACTTTCCAGCATAGAGGTTTTTGCAGGGAGATGATGCCAACCGATTTTTCATCCATGTGCTGCGGTGCTGGTACATTCTCTAATGGGGCTTCAGCAAATTCGGCTACCAGGTCTGCGAGGATCTGACCCTTGACAAAGGTGCAAGGCATGTACTTGATGTCAAAAGCCCCTAGAATTGTACCCCATTTAGCAATCCTGCCCGTGTAGTCAGCACTTCGAAGTACAGCCCTAAGCGGGAGCTGAGTCAAGATGATAACAGTGTGTGCCTGAAAATAGTGGGGAAGCTTCCGTGTACCATGTACCATAGCTAAGATGGCTTTCTCCAATGGTAAATAGCGCACCTCGGCCTCATGTAACGATTTGTTAACATAGTAAACCAGCCGTTGCATGCCACCGTTAACCCGGATCAACACCAGACTTACAGCATGAGGGGCCACGGCGATGTAGGCAAACAAAATCTCATCCCCCTAAGGACTGGACATGATGGGAGGCCGAGAAAGATACTCCTTAAGCTGCTGGAAGGCCTTAGCGCACTCCTCGGATCATTCGAATCCCTTCCACTTTTTCATCAAGAGGAAGAAGGGCCGGCATCTATCTGCTGAACGAGAGATAAACCGATTCAAGGCGGCAGTCATACTAGTAAGTTTCTGGACCTCTTTGGGATTACGAGGAGAGTGTAAATTGTTAATCGCCTTAATTTGATCGGGATTGATTTCGATTCCTTTGTGAGTTACCATGTATCCCAGAAATTTGCCTGATCCTACACCAAACGAGCACTTGGAAGCGTTTAGGCGCAACTTGTGTTTCCTCAAAATTTCAAAGATACTTCCGAGGTCATCAACGTGCTCGGACACCACCTTGCTCTTCACCACCATGTCGTCTATGTAAACCTCAATGCTTCTCCCTATTTGAGGCTCGAACATTCTCGTCATCATCCTTTGATAGGTTGATCCTGCATTTTTTAGACCGAAAGACATCACCTTGTAATGGTAGTTCCAATGGGGGTGACAAAAGCGGTCCTCTCCTGGTCTTCCAAGGCTAAGGGTATTTGGTGGTATCCTTGGAAGGCGTCTAAGAAGCTCATCCGAGGATGACGCACTGTCGCATCCACCAACTGATCTATTCGTGGCATGGGGAAAGGATCTTTTGGGCAGACCTTATTTAGATTCGTAAAGTCCACGCACACTCGCCACTTGCCATTCTTCTTCTTTACCACCACAGTATTAGCCAGCCATTCAGGGTAAAACACTTCCTTGATAGCCCCTGCTTGCTTAAGCTTCCTCACCTCTTCCTTAACAGCATTTGCATGCTCCTTGGATGGGCGTCGAGGTGGTTGCTTTTTTGGAGTAATGGATGGGTTAACGTTTAAGTGATGACAGATAAAGGTCAGATCCACCCCTGGGGCCTCGTAAGCACTCCAGGCGAATACATCAACGTTCTTCTTAAAAAATTCTATCAACTCCTCCCTCTCATGAGAAGGCAACTGGGACCCAACCTGAAAATATTTCTCCGGATCATCTCCTATAGCGATCTTCTCTAAGTCATCACATTTTGCCTCCTCAGACTGCCCATTGATAGGCAACTCTGGAGTTTTTAATTGCTATGAACTTCTCTCAGCAGCTATCGACGATTCAACCTCGGGTTGATGAGATATGGCAGCCACCAAGCATTGTCTAGCCATGGACTGGCTTCCGAGAATTTCCCTAACCTGACCCTTAGACGGATACTTCACCCTTTGATGCAGAGTAGAGGAGACAACCCCTAGAGTGTGAAGCCAAGGTCTGGCTACAATGGCCGTATAAGGTGAATAAATGTCCACCATAATGAAATCCACCTCCACCACATCAGGACCGGTCTGTACAGGTAGCCTAATCTGACCTTTTGGCATAACGGTTCTTCCCTCGAAACTTACCAGAGGGGAATCATAGGCGGTTAGATCCTCGGGTTTCAACCCCAAACCCTTAAACAGGTCGGGATACATAACCTCCACAGCACTCCCTTGATCCACCAACACCCTCTTCACATCATACCCACCTATCCGAAGCGTAACCACCAGGGCATCATCATAGGGTTGGATAGTTCCGACCTTGTCCTCGTCCGAAAAACCCAAAACTGGTTGGATTTCCATCTTGGTTCTTTTTGACTCTAGATTATTGTCCTCGGCAAGCAGCTGAGCCACAGACATTACTCTGAATGAACAGGATCCTATTCTTCCTAGGGTAGCGAAGATGACATTTATCGTTCCCAAGGGGGGTCTTGAGGAAGCACCTCTTCTAGAATCAAACCCAGCTTGTCCTGTTTGGCTGTTGGAATGATGCAACAGATCCTTCAATCTTCCTTCTTGGACCAGTTGGTCCAAATGGTCCCATAAATTCCTGCAATCTTCAATGGTATGTCCTTGATCTTGATGGTATTGGCAATAAAGGTTTTGGTTACGCCTCATGGGGTTTCCCGCCATTTTGTTCGGTCATTTAAAGAACGATTCGTTCTTAATTTTTTCCAAAATCTGATGCACTGGTTCTCGGAATACCGCGTTGACTGCTTGGGTGTTGGTAGAGTCTGACTGCCCAGCGAACTCTCTCCGAGGCCGATTATTATTGAATCGGTCCGACCTGAAATCCCTCCGCTCTTGAGGGATAACTTTTGCTTTACCCTTTCCTTGCTGCTGGTCTTCTTCAACTCTCTTGTACTTACTTATCCGATCCATAAGCTGGCGCACGCTGGTAACAGGCTTACCAGTGAGGGACTTCCTTAAATCGTGCTTGGTAGAAAGTCCGCCTTTAAAAGTACTGATGGCCACGTCCTCAAAGTCACCATCTATGTCATTGTACATCTCCTAATATCTGTCCGAGTACGTTTTCAGGGTCTTCCCCTCCCGCATGGACAGAGACAGTAATGAGTCCAAAGGACGAGGTACCCTGCTGCATGTGATAAAACGAGAGCTAAAAGCCTGAGTAAGTTACTTAAAGGAGTCTATGGAGTTAGCCTTCAACCCATCGAACCACCTCATGGCCACGGGTCCCAAACTGGAGGGAAAAACCTTGCACATCAAAGCTTCCTCTCTAGAGTGGACATCCATTTTCTGGTTGAACTGGCTCACGTGCTCTACTGGATCCGTGCGGCCATTGTAAGTAGTGAAAGTGGGCTGATGGAATTGCCGAGGAAGCTCCGCCCCCTCAATCCAATGTGTGAAGGGTGATCTAGAGATTTGATTCAACGCCTTGCTCATGGCGTCATTTTCCAAGCCATCAAGAGGTGGGCTTTTACGTCTCCGCTTGTGGATGTGTTCTTCATCGTAGGAAAAATACTCACTTGGTGATGTCCTAGACTTGCGTCCATAAGTGATATCCCTTTATCATTGGAGGAAACGCCGAAACCGGAAGGAGTTCGTCGTCGTTGTGCATAGCGCAGCTTCCTCTTTAAATCATCAATTTCCCTTTGCATGGCTCTGTTATTGTGTTCCTGAGAGAGATGAATCTTTCCTTGAGGGTGACTCCCACTAGTATGTGTGGTATGTAAACTACTTTCCTTATCTCTCTTACGTTCAAGATTATGGAAGGCATCTTGTCGATGGGAGCCCATAGATTCCTGTTGATAGGGACCTGATCCCACTATGATTAAACGTCACAATCACTATTTCACAAGTTCTTCCCACAGACGGTGCCAATTATAGGGTCACGATTTACGATCCAAGCCCAACGTATGAATGAACTTGGCCCAATAAGCCTAATACAATAAATTTGTAGAGAGTGGGTTAAAGAATTATGTTTTAGTGAAAATGACGATGTTGAATATGACTTCGAGACTAGGTCTAGAGGTAACAAAAAGAAGAAGAAAGGATATAGTATTGGACAATTTTGTTCTCGGCCTAGTCCGAGGAGGTTCAATTTGATATCAATAAGATTTCTTAATTACTCTGTCTCCCCTATTTCATGGAGGATCTTTTACATTATATAGCTCCCATTTGGTCATCTTGACCTTACATTTGTCGATCATCTAGGACATTACTTGAGTACTTGTCCCATCTATCATCTTTTTTCACCCTTCTGTGAGTTATGGTAGCTTCGGTGGCACTGTTCAAAGGTCTTATCCACATAAATGCGGCCAGGAAAGTAGCTGCAGTGCATTAAATGCGGTGGCAGTAGCTTTTCCTCAGATATTTCTAGATCTTTTGCCTTCCCATATGTTTACGAGACACGTACCCATCGCTTGGAGCTTCTTGGGAGGTCATTCCACCTATGGGGATACCTATTTGTATTGTATTCTTCACGTCCGAGGATGAAGCTCTCCTCGGACTAACTTTCCTTTCAATTCCTATTTATGAGACTCTAAAATAGAGCACTTAATAAATGCATCACTACCCGGATTATGGACGTCCTCGGATCAAGCCCAAAGCCCAAAGTACATGGTTTTGGACTTTTGTCCCCACAATATATATATATATATATATATAAAAGGTTCTTGACAAAGTCCATTCATGAAAAGATATTTAGTGTATTGGGCATATATAATCACCCTCTCACATAGGGTCGATCCCTTATTAATTAGCCCGGTCTACTCCCATGAGAGGGTGGTTATATATGCTCACAGCTCACTATGAACTCAACTGAAATAGACTTTGAAAATTTCAGCCTAACACTACTTACATTAGATAGTGGTTCAGTTTATTACACACAATTTTTTTTGCTTTCTATTATCCATCCTCCATTCATGCCATTGAACTATTAGACGATTCCCAAGCAGATTAATTCAATTATTATACACCACTCATATTCTTGACATGATGAGATGCTATTTATACAAAATTTATTTTGTTGGAGATGAGATGCTACACTATATATATAAAAATAGAGAAATGATATGTCTACAATATTTTTACAATAAATCCTAAGTGGCAAGTTGTTACTGGTTGTTATTGTTGGGGCAAAAAAGTAATCTTCGTGTTAGTTTCAAATTTGAACCAATAACAATTAACCACCTGCGATTTGTTGTAGAAATGTTGTAGACGTAGCATCTCTCATAAAAATATATTCGGTCGGAGATGATATGCCATATCAGAAGTGGACTGAAAAAAAAAAAGTGGACTTTATCGAGTAAAGGCTGTTAAAGTAATAGGGTGGAAGGGGTTTTACTTTTACAACTAGCTCCAACTTCTTTCTATTAGCTTCAAATGCACGATTGAAATGCAATTTGTGAGTTTTTGCAAAAGGAAAGATCCTCTAGATTACAAATGTGAAGTTGGTAAAACCTTTTGCCATTTTTGAATGGTGGTGAATAAATCCTAAAGTGTGTGCTCCATATTATAATCTATATTAATCATAGTGTGGCCTGGTCTAACCAAGACATCTTTTCTAGGAATAAAATATTAATCAAGTTTTTTTTTTTTTAGTGTTTCAACCTATAGAGTTTCAACTAAGACACTAATCAGTTTTTGGTGTAGGTGGAGATTGAACCCCAGATCTCTTATTCAACCATCAAAGATTTTACCAGTTGAGTTAACTGGAACTCACAAGATATTAATTAAGTTGATTAAGCCTCTTATAACTGATTACCATAACCCAACCCCTCCCCCCCTCTCCCAACCAAAAAAAAAATTCGATAAATAAAAATTAGACACATGACATACTACACTAATGGAATATTAAAGGAAACACTCTTAGCAGGACTGAAGATTTTTGTTCATCGATAGCTATTTGTGAACTTTATTCGTATGGCTGTGCAAAGCCATGAATAGTGGATCCTTTTTTTCTAATCATGTTATTTTAAATAAACCATCAAGTGGATCTGGCCCAAATAGGAAGGATTTTTTTTTGTTATTTTAATAATTTGATAGCTATAATAATGGGAGAGGAAAATTTGAATTTAGATTCTCACAGTAAAGGAAAAAAAAAAAAAATGTCAATGCCTCAGTTGATTTTAAGGCATCAGAAACTTTATTCAAGGAAAAGAAAAAGCATCAGGAACTTTGATTTGATTACTCTGAAAGAGGGAGGAAAAAAAGATAAATGAACACAAATATTCAGCGAATTAATTATTCAAAAAAAAAAAAAAAAAATGGAGTCACTCAAATGTATTAGATTAGAGGTAAGAGAGTCTATAACATGAGAAATTATTAGGTCCACCAGGAGGACTATTGACATGGTCCTCCTTGACCTCCCAACCAATAAAATGCTTTTATTTATGCAAATGTGACATCACCTGGTAATTTTTATTTTTTATTCCTTGTGCTAATTAGGAAGTTTACTGACATATTTGCATAAATGACATTATCTCATTGGTTGGGAGGACCACATCAGCAGTCCTCTTGGTGAACCTAATCATTTCTCCTATAACACGTCTTGACGTCTTGTTAATAAATTCCGTAATTTTCTGTTTCTAAGAAAGATTTTCCAAGGAGAAAATATAGACTTTTGTCATGATACTTATTGTCATAGATTTATTTCTCCACATTATATATTCCATTCAAGGAGATGCAGAGAATCTCAACTGTTAGAAGAATATAGTTTTATATATTTCTTTTTGATAGTTTTGCCCCTAATAACTTTTTTTTTTTTTAATTTAAAAAAGGTTACAAATTTTATTAATGAAAATTTAAAGAGTGTAAAAACAACATCAAACAAGGCAGTAGGTCCTCTAAAGTCTAACCAAACAATAATATTACAAGTTTACAACAAGAACTAGTAGGTGAGGTCAATAACTCAGTCACTCTATGGCCATCACATTAGGTGTTGCTGATAATCCCACACTATGGCCATATCATATATAATAAATTAAAGTCGAAGCACAATCAGAATTCAAATCAAATCCAAATTCACTCTATGCTCTATTAATCACAACTTTTTATGTGTTTTTTATTTTTATTTTTCTTTATCCATATGGTACACTAACTTTTTTTTAAGTGGATTCTAGTTAGTTCAATTGGTAAAGTTTCTGATGGCTGAATAAGAGATATGGGGTTCAATCCCCATCTACACCAAAAACTGGTTGGTATCTTGGTCTGATGATAAAAAGCTATCATCAGAAGCGGACGCTATAGATTGAAACTCTCTTTCAAAAAAAAAAAAACACTTCTTTTAAAGAATAGTATATCTCATAGTGGAAAGTCCAACAGCAGATCAGTACTGTCCAGCGCTTCAAGAGCAAAACCTTTTTTTAGTGGAAATCCAACTAAAATTCAATTTAAGTGAGAGTCCACGAGTCCATGACTCTACATCAAGTTGGAGGCTTAGAGAAATATCCAACCCAAAAACTAATGTTATTAAATGAATAAGCCAAACAAATATATAGACCTGAATCAATTTCCATACAAAACTATTTCTGGGAATTGGGAATCTCTAACAATTTATGGTCAATCAGTTGTTTAACCTTTTCGGTATGATTCCTCTTTTCTTTTGTGTTGTATGATTCACTTGCACTCTTTAAAACGTTGTTTTCATTTAGTGGTCCATGATGAACACAAATCAAAACTTTCATATCCACACCACATGCATCCCATACATAATTCATTATCACCATCATGGTCAATAACATTAGTGTTATTATTTTCTAATAAATGTGAGACCATTCAGATCCTCTCCCTCATCAATGAATGAAAATATGGTTAACCGAAAGGCGGCATTGCTTATGTTTCTAAGCAGTTGAACTTAATGCTGAATTGGTTTCTCTTATTGGAATGCATGCATGCAGCAAAGCTTTCTGTATAAACTACCAGCTATAAGTGAGAGAACCTGTTTTTAAACTTATTGAGGTATGTCATACTCATGAACTTGATATTTTTACATGGAATCACTTTGAAATTCTCATTCACAAGCAAACATCAGACAGATTACTAGACAGAACAATGAGAGATAAACCCCAACTGTTGGAAAGTACTCAGTTCTAGTTTGAGTCTGTCAATTTTGTTTAGCAGCCATGACTATGTAATTTGACATCCTTACTATGTCAATTTTGTAGACATCTTTACAGATTTTTCTTTTTCTTTTTCTTTAAAGATATTATGATGAGATCTATGTTCCTCTACCACCGCATGTGATTTATATATGCATTCCAGGCTAATCTAAGAACAAGAACATGCAAAGTTTTTCACTCAGATGAGATTAGCCCCGTTAAACGCATCCAGTGACATTCCAAATTAACTCTATTAATTTTCATATTCATGAAATAATCAGATCTTTTATATTTATATGTTCACTTTACACGCACCTGCATCTCCATTGCTCAGTACACCTGCACTACCATAGCTACATGGCATGTGCATATTGATTTTTTCTTCTTTTCCTCTTTTTCTTTCAAACTAATAACAACCATACAATTCCTTTCACTTTTTTTTTCTTTTTTCTTTTTTTAAACTTTCAGTTAAATGAGTGCTATCAGTAATTAGATGACAAGTATTCTATATTTACAAATAATTCTATTCTTGTATGAAACAGAGAGATTGAAGAGCAAAGAGAAAACAAAAAGATGAAGCTTGAAAGTGATTCAGTAGGACTTGTTACTCCATATGCCAAAGCCGGATTCTTTAGTAGACCGTGGTTTTGGTGGTTGAATCCGTTGATGAAAATGGGCAGGCAGAAAAATCTTGAGGATGAACATATACCCAAGTTGTGCAAGGCAGATCGAGCAGAAAATTGTTATTTTCAGTTCTTGGAGCAATTGAATAAGAAGAAAAGAGCAGAACCAGCATCCCAAACATCAATCCTACCGGCAATAATTTTAATCCATTGGAAAGAAATGTTCTTATCTTGGTGCTTTGCTTTGTTATATATTCTCACACTGTCAAGTGGTCCAGTACTTCTAAATGCCTTCATATTGGCTTATGAGGGAAAAGGAAAATTCAAGTATGAAGGACATGTATTGGCAATAGCCTTTTTCTTTTCAAAGTGCATACAATCCATGTCACAAAGACAGTGGTTCTTCCAAAGCAGGCTTGTTGGACTGAAAGTGAGGTCATTGCTCTTAGCAGCCATTTATAATAAACAACTGAGATTATCCAATTCTGCCAGGTTAATGCACTCAGGTGCTGAGATAATGGACTATGTTACAGTAGATGCTTCTAGAATTGGAGAATTTCCATTTTGGTTCCATCAGACATGGACAACAAGCCTCCAGCTATGTATTGCAATACTAATTCTTTTCCGTGCAGTGGGGCTAGCAACAATTGCAGCACTGGTGGTGATAATTCTCACCGTGCTTTGCAATATTCCACTTGCAAAGTTACAGCATAAGTTTCAGTCTAAGCTAACAGTGGCACAAGATGAGAGACTGAAGGCTAGTTCTGAGGCTCTAGCAAACATGAAGGTTTTGAAATTGTATGCTTGGCAAACCCATTTCAAGAAAGTCATAGAAAATTTAAGGAAGATGGAGTACAAATGGCTATCTAAAGTGCAGTCAGAGAAAACATATCATAGCATTCTCTTTTGGTCAACTCCTGTTTTGATCACTTCTGCAACATTTGGAGCATGTTATTTCCTTGGAATTCCTCTGCATGCAAATAACGTTTTCACCTTTGTAGCAACCTTTCGCCTTGTTCAGGATCCGATTATAGCTGTTCCTGATGTTATAGGGGTTGTCATTCAAGCCAAGGTTGCATTTGCACGTATTCTAAAATTCCTTGAAGCACCAGAGCTGCAGAATGCACATGTTAAGAACAATTGCTACACGGAGAATGTGAATTACTCCATTTTTATCAATTTGGCCAAATTTTCATGGGAAGAGACTTCATTGAAGCCCACATTGAGAAACATAAATTTGGAGGTTAGACCTGGTGAAAAGGTGGCCATATGTGGAGAAGTTGGCTCAGGCAAGTCAACTAGCAGCAATTCTCGGAGAAGTTCCAAAAATTCAGGGAACCGTAAGTTACTATTCAACTTCTCTCTGAGTTGTCTCTAATTATATGTATTCCAACACTTCAATTCCCAGGCATTGTTATGTGTCCCTATGACGTAAATGTAATGCTCATCTTAAATTGAAAAAAGTTCAAGCATTCTGACTAAGCAATCTGGTTCATTTATTGAAATTACAGATAAAAGTCAGTGGTGATCTCACTGTAATAGGGGAGAGAGGTGTTAATTTGAGTGGTGGTCAGAAGCAACACGTTCAACTTGCCCGTGCTCTCTATCAGGATGCTGATGTATTTCTCTTAGATGATCCATTCAGTGCTTTGGATGCACAGACTGCAACAAGCATATTTAATGTAATTTAATTTTCCAAACACCTTCCATATTTTGTTATTTTTTTTACACTTTATTTGGGTTCAATTACTAACTTAAATGTAAGATTACTTCAACTGTGACAGGAATATGTTATGGGCGCACTTTCAAGGAAGACAGTCTTACTTGTGACCCATCAAGTAGACTTCTTGCCTGCTTTCAATTCTGTTTTGGTTAGTATATCTAATTTCCTATTTAAGTACATAGAGATCTTATTTATCTGGTATTTGTTTTCCCAAAAAGAACTACAGCAACTATGTTTGAGGCATTTAATGGCCACCTTGTCTGTTTCTATTATTAAAAATCTCCAAAACCTGCAGAAGAATTTAAATTTTCTACTGTTAGAATAATGGTCAAATGATTAAATTTCTCAATTCCTAACAACTTTAACTTTTAGGACAAATGGTAGTTTATGATGGCATCATAGTACGTGGGCTTGATTTTGAACCTTGTCTTTAAATGGTGGTAGTTTATCTGTTACCATTGTTCTTCTCAATCTCCCCATCACTCATCTTAATTTGGTTGAGCTCCAGTCATCTTTAGCTATGTCATGAATCATGCACTACAAGAGCCACTTAGCCTGCAGAACATATTGATCTTTACCTGTTCTGTAATTCAGTATTGAGATTATCATTAGTTAGAATCTGTTAGTTCCAAATACTGATTTGGTGTGAGTTTGATTTTTTGCACAGTTCATGTCAAACGGGGAATCTTACAACAAGCTCCATATCATCAGTTGTTGGCCTCAAGCAAAGTATTTCAGGACCTTGTTAATGCACACAAAGAGACGGCAGGTTCTGAAAGCGTTGCCGTTGTTGGTTCTGCCCATAGACATGGAACATCTTCCCAAAAGATTAAGAATACTTACGTAGAGAAGCAATTAAAAGCATGTGAAGGTGATCAGTTGATTAAGCAAGAAGAGAGAGAAACAGGAGACACCGGCTTTAAACCATACAAGCAATATCTGAATCAAAATAAAGCATTCTTGTTCTTCTTCATAGCCAGTCTCTCTAGCCTTATATTTGCAGTTGGTCAGATATTACAGTACTCATGGATGGCTGCTAATGTTGATAATCCTCATGTTAGCACATTGAGATTGGTCATGGTTTATATGTTGATTGAATTAGCCTCAATAATGTTTTTATCCTGTAGATCTATTTCTACAGTTGTTATGGGACTAAAATCTTCGAAATCCTTGTTTTCACAGCTATTAGACTCCCTTTTTCATGCACCCATTTCATTTTACAATTCCACACCTCCAGGAAGGATTCTTAGTTGGGTAAGCATCACAAACATAAAATGTAAATGAACCTGTTGTTTGATTTCTACAACTCATTTTTCTTCATTTTACCTGGTATTATGTGCAGGTGTCTTCTGACCTGAGTATCATAGATCTTGATGTCCCGTTCAGCCTTAACTTCTCTGTTTCGTCTTACATTAATGCATATTCTATTCTTGTAGTACTCGCTGTTGTCACCTGGCAGGTCTTGTTTGTCACAATACCATTTGTTTATGTTGTAATCAGATTACAGGTAAATAACAGACGTGGTCCTTTCATGAATTATATTCTGTGGAAATATTTTCTTTCAAAGCCATTTAAACCAATAATACTTTAGAAAATCTTGAACTAATATCCTTGGCTCATGATGCTAATATAATAGATAAGTGCATGAAGTGGAGTGAACTTTATTACAATGCATATAAACAAATTTTGGATGTTGGATTGCTTCGCATCAATAAGAGTTTAATGTCTAAAATCATATCAGCAAAGTAATATGAATAACTCTAGATGAAATATGTGCCACCAAATTCTGAAATTTATTATTTAGTAAACGATTCATGCATTTTAGATAAAGAGTACAGAACTTGTAAGTTTCATTCTAGGACCAAATTACTTTTTAAGGTATGCTGTGAAATGGTTCAAGAATTTGATGATAATGCTCATCTGATTGGAACAAATTTGCTGAGTAGCAATTGTCCTTTCTTATTACTTTGCCTCTGCAAAAGAGATGATGCGGATCAATGGAACAACCAAGTCCTTAGTAGCAAATCATCTAGCAGAGTCTGCAGCAGGAGTCATCACAATAAGGGATTTTAAGAAGGAAGACCAGTTCTTCACAAAGAATCTTGACCTCATTGACACAAATGCTAGTCCTTTTTTCCACAGTTTTTCTGCAAACGAGTGGTTGATTCAATGGATAGAAATGGTCAGTTTGACGGTTTTTGCCTCTGCTGCACTTTGCATGGTTTTGCTTCCTCCCCGGACTTTTAGCTCTGGTCAGTCTACCTTTATTATCCTTAGAACTATGACCATTGCAATCATTTGGTTATTTACAAAATCTTTATGCCTCTTTTTTGGGAAATGTTAATCATAGAATGATATTGAATTACTGAATCTCCCATATGAATCTTCAATTACAGGATTCATCTAGATGGCACTTTCTTATGGTCTTTCCTTAAACATGATGTTTGTCCGTTTAGTTCAAAAGCAGTGCAGTTTAATAAATAACATCATTTGTGTAGAAAGGCTAAGCCAATACATGCATATTCCCAGTGAGGCCCCTGAAGTCATAGAAGGAAACCGCCCCACAACTAATTGGCCGGCTGTGGGTAAAGTGGAGATACAAGATTTGCAGGTAAAGTTTAATTCCTTTAATGTTATATCAAAGGAAGGTTCCTGTATATACTGAGAAAATTTATTTGAAAACAGGTTAGATATAGGTCCAATGCACCACTTGTTCTTTGTGGGATAAGTTGTACTTTTGAAGGAGGGCACAAGATTGGTATTGTTGGCCGAACTGGGAGTGGGAAGACAACCCTTATAAGCTCTCTTTTTCGTCTTGTGGAGCCAGCAGGGGGGAAGATTATTGTTGATGGCATTGACATCTCTACAATTGGACTTCATGATCTGAGGTCACGTTTTGGAATAATACCTCAAGATCCTACTATTTTTAATGGGACTGTGAGATTCAATTTGGATCCTTTGTCTCAACATTCTGACCAAGAAATTTGGGAGGTATTACATTGGTCCTTTTCCACTTCTGGTTGCTTTAACATCAGAAGTATTTATTAATCTTCCATTGGGTGAACAATGCTTATAAAGATTATATATATATATATATATATATATATATATATATATATCCGCATGGATTGCAAATATGACCAAAGTGATAATTTTCCATTTGAAGGTTCTTGGGAAGTGCCAGCTACAAGTGCCTCTTCAAGAGAAAGGAAATGGCCTAGACTCCTTAGGTAACATATCGATATTTTTTAATATGCAGAAGGTTCTGTGTTTTGAGATTTTGATCTTTCTGAAAAATAAACATGCTACACAGTTGTGGAATATGGGTCAAATTGGAGCATGGGGCAGCGGCAACTTTTCTGTTTAGGGAGTGCACTTTTGAGGAGATGTAAGATATTGGTGCTCGATGAAGCAACTGCATCAATTGACAATGCAACTGATATGATTCTTCAGAAAACCATTCGGACTGAATTTGTTGATTGTACTGTGATCACTGTGGCTCACGGGATACCTACAGTGATGGATTGCACGATGGTTCTCTCTATTAGTGATGGTGAGTCACATACATTACTTCAACCCTTTTCTATTGAATATTCCCTGTGTTTTTGCACCAAAATCATCTATTTTTCTGTGGATGCCATTCATAATGTTAATGTTTGCTAATTTCTAAAGTTTTTAATCCAAATTTTCTGAACTAAGGTGTTGTTTTAGACATAATCATTAGCTAGACCTGACTTCACAATGTTTACAGTATAGAGAAGGCAATTCACTTTTCTCTTCACAATGTGCAGATGAGTCATGTTGTACTTGTCTACTTCTTTGACAATGTGTGTCAACTGTATGTGCAGTATGCATTTTATAGAAGGATCTAAAGTTCATACTATATACAATTAAGCAACAAAAACCCAAATATAACACTGTGATATTTGATAGAGATGCATGAAGCATGTTCTGAAATGTCTCTATTTTATTTCAGGAAAACTAGTGGAGTATGATGAACCAATGAAGTTAATGAAGACAGAAGGTTCCCTGTTTGGGCAGCTTGTCAAGGAATACTGGTCTAATCTTCAGACTGCATAATCACATTGATCCTAACAAGGTAGCGTTCTGTGGCTCTGGCTTGGTACCTTGAAAGAAATAGGAAGAAAATAAGTATATTTAGTATAAATAACATTACAGCATGAATCCTTTTCTCCAAAATGCAATGAATTCCATTAAAACTTTTAATCGCTCCACTTTTACAAACTACAATCTCCACCTTTTATCAAAGACAGGATTATTCTCATATGCACTTTTTTCCCTGACTGCAGCAATGCTTTGGGGTTGAACCTTAACAATGGCTTAGTAGATTGATGACAATGTCCAAGAATTTAAGGCTAATAATACAGCTTAATTCAGAAATAGTTTCACTCTATATTTGGCATTGGAATGATGACAAATGGTAGACAATAAGATGTTATACTTGCCTCATTTTGTGCTAAATGATATGTAGCACTCTTTCCTTCTGCAACTTGTATCCCCATTTTTTTTTTTTTTTTTTGCAAAACTAATTGTAGACAATTTTTCCTTAAGCCACTTATAGTTTTCCAGAATGACATGTAGCGCTTTTTTAATCTCCTGTAGCACACTTTCCATGACTCTAGCACTTTTCATCAAACAACTCATAGCTTTTTTTTTAACACTGTAAACAACTCATAGCAAATGATGACTGTTGAGGTTAAGGGACTTCTATCTTGTAGCCGGGATTTTAAATTGCAGTAACGGATTTGAACATGGAATAGATAGCAGATTATAGAATCGAACATAACAAGTAATGGATATTTGAAATAATGTCAAACTCCTAAGTGGTAGGAATTACTGTAGATTGTCAAATAACAGCCACTTATTGGCAGGTATCCATTGGTTAAGCTCCTCATGTGTTTGGAATAGCTTTTTGCTTAAAGTTTATTTCCTTATTTATTGAAAGTTGACAAAATTTAAATGTGTACCTACAAGTAGTAAGATTTTAGAAAGCTGTACTAAGAAAATAAGTTAGAAAGTTTCAGTAGGATATCGACTTATCTCAAAGAGATGTTTGTATGTAAAAACCCACTAAAGGAATGCTTATTCTACTTCAAATCTATATTTATCTATATTCTATATAATACTAAAAGCTAAAGCGTGGCATTTATTGCTGCTGAGCTTCTGTTGCGCCACCTCATCGCCACATCATTTGCCACATAATTATTATTTATTAGTTATTCCATTTTTTTTACAAAAAAAATATATATATAAATAAATTTTTGACTTTACATATTCATCTTTGTCAGTTTTAACATATATATATATATATTTCTTTTTTATTTTCAATTTTCCTATAAATTTTTTTACATTAACTTATTTTTTAAATATTTACACTTTTTTCAACCTTTCTTCTTCCCTTACATTTTCATCTCTCCACTACCCTCTACTTTAATATTGCTATTCATTTTTCCCTTCATCTTCCTTTATTTGTCTCTTCTTATTCTTTCCCTCTTACTATAAATTTGTCACTTTTTTCCATTCTTTGCATAGTTTTCTCTCACAAAAAGGTTCTCTCTCTCTCTCTCTCTCTCTCTCTCTCAATGTTTTGGTGGATTTTTATTTTTTATTGCATCTCTGCTTTAGGTTGATAAATTTTTGTGTTTTTAAAAACTCTAATTTAGGTTGATACGATTTAGTTTTATGTTTTAAGTTATTATTATTATTATTTTGCTCTTTGATTGTTAATTTTTATCCGATTACATTATAAAAAATTAAAGATAGTAGATAAAAATAAAATAGTATTCCATTACATAGCATAATTTGGATAATTTAGTGTTTATTGTTATATCTTCTAATTTTTCTTATTTTTTTCTTCTCTTCTATTTTACTCAATATTGAAATTCAACCACATCCTCCTTATCATTAAATTATTTATATTTTCTCTCTCTTTTTGTTTCAAAAAATAAAAAATGTAATATTTTACTTAAATTCAAATAAAAGAAAATTGTGCTCATCAAATTGTACTCATTTTTTTTAACATTTACACTTTCTCCAACCTTTCTCTTTCTCTTTCTCTTTACCTTTTCATCTCTCCAAACATTCTACCTTGATATCACTCTTCCTCTTTCCTTTTATCTTCCTTTATTTTTTTTTTCTTTTTATTATCATCCTCTTAGTATAAATTTGTCATTCACTCTTTCCATTCTTTACATAATTTTCTCTTACAAAAAAGTGGTTATTTCCCACTCTTTCTCTCTTAATTTTTTGGTGGATTTTTATTTTTATTTTTCTTGCATCTCTATTTTAGCTTGATAAAGTTTTGTATTCTTTAGAACTCTATTTTGGTTGATGGGATTTAGTTTTGTGTTTTAAGTTTTTTTTTTTTTTTTTTTTTTTTTTTTTTTTTTTTTTTTATGACTTTGATTGTTAAATATTATCATATTGTATTACAAATAATTAAAAATAGTATATAAGAATGTACTATTATTATATTACATAGAATTATTTGGATAAGTTTTTTGAGGAAATTATTTGGATAAGTTAGTGTTTATTGTTATGCATTTTTTTTTTCTCATATCATTTTATTTAACATTTAAATTTAGCCACATCCCCCATATATATCATTAAATTATTTATATTTCCACTCCTTTTTCATTTTAAAAAATTTAAAATATAATATTTTGCCTAAATTAAATAAATAAAATTGTCTACAATAAGTAGAGTAATGCTAGGGAAACACTCATTTTCACACCCAATGTATCAAAGGAAGAATGAAATACAAAACAAATCAAGTTAGAAACACTAAATTAAAAAAAAAAAAAAAAAAACTAATAATGCATATTTAATGTCATAGAATCATCATCAAATTTTGGAAAACGATAGGTTGCCAATGGAGAGAGAGAGAGAGAGAGAGAGAGAGAGAGATGGTATAGAAAAAAACCAATACAAAGTAATAAAGAGTAGATAAAGAAAAAAAAAAACCAAACGTCAATTAGTAATCGTTGATTGGAAAACAAAGAGATTGTAAGGAGAAGTAAAAAATAAAATAGAGATTACCGTGTGGAGAACATTAAAAACTTTACAGTGTAGTAACATAGACCGTTAAATTCACTTAAAAAATTAAATCAACAATCAACAATTAAATACAATCATAGTACTAAATTTAAATTTAAAACTAATCGAACTCTAACTATAGAAACCATATTAATCATAACTAAAAAAAGAGATTGTTCTCTGATAGTAGTAGAAATTACATAAGAAATAAAGTTAGAAAATTTAAAAATCCATTTTTTGACATTTCATTTAACCTTATTTATAATATTTATATATATATATATAATTTTCATTAACAATTACTTTCTAAAATCAAATGAACCATGCTACCTCTCATTTATCGCCTTTGTTATGCAAATCATCAGTTAGTAAATAAATGATAATGGTAAGAAACGTTACAAATGAGATCACTAAAAAATATATATAAAATTAATTAACCACTTTCATTATAGAGTAGTAGTCTATAATTTTACGCATCCAAAAAAGTGAAATATATAGAGTTTTCTTAAAAGTATGTGTAAAGATTCACTATATATGTGTGTATAAATGTAAAAAAAAAAAAAGTATATTTAAGATTTTTATTAGCTTAAAAACTAATGAAAAAACAATGGTTAATAACTAAAATTATAGTATTAATAAAATATTTAATGAGACCATCTTAAAAAAATTATCACATGCAACGCGCGGGTATGCGACTAGTATATATTTAAAAGCTGAGACGTAGCATTTAATGTTGTTATGCTCCTGTTAAGCCATCTCATCAACCACAATATACTCTTTTTCTTTTTCATTTTAAATCATTTTTCTCTTTATGATTTAAATTTTTTTTTTTATATAAAATAATTAAATACAAATCAGATAAACATTATTATTCATTAGATACAAATATTTGACTATTTAGCTACCTAAATTGATTTCAACTTTTCATTTTCTTCTTTCTAATTTCAAGTAATTTTTAAAATTAAATAATTCATTATCTTTTTATCTATATATATATCTAAAAGCTGAGACGTAGCATTTTATATTGCTATACTCCCGTTGAGCCACCTTATCAGCCACATCATACTCTTTTTCATTTTCATTTTAAATCATTTTTCTCTTCATGATTTTTTAATTTTTTTATATAAAATAATTAAATACAAATCAGACAAACATTATTATTCATTAGATACAAATATTTGACTGTTTAGCTACCTAAATTGATTTCAACTTTTCATTTTCTTCTTTCTAATTTCAAGTAATTTTTAAAATTGAATAATTCATTATCTTTTTAGTGGATAAAATTAGCATTTCAAGTGTCCTTTTATTTATCTACTATTATAGTGTTTTCCTCTTCAAAAATTTCAATTTTTCACAACCTTATCTCTCTCTCACTCATACATTGATTATTTATTTAAGTTTTATAATGTTATATATATACCAATACACATTTTAGATACAATCACCCATCATCTACAACAAAAAATTTAGCACAATACTAATTGTTTTCCATATTTTTCAATCAAGTTTTAGTTTTCACCATTTTGATAAGACATTAAGCATTAAGTGTCTCTTTGTTTATCTACTATTATAATGTTTTCTCTTCCAAAATTTTGGTTTTTTACAACCTTATCTCTCTCTCACTCATACTTTGATTATTTATTTAAGTTTTACAATGTTATATATACCAATGCACATTCTAGATACAATCACCCATCATCTACAACAAAAAAATTAGCACAATACTAATTGTTCTCCATATTTTTCAATCAAGCTTTAGTTTTCACCATTTTGAGAAGACATCAATTATATTTGTCTGAAACTTTCAAAGTTAAGGCAATAATAGGAAGACCATTGAGGTAAACAAAACGCACAATAAAAAATGCTCTTTTTTTTTTTTTTTTTCGTTTTCCTTTCTTTTTAGTATTCTTACATTTTCTGAAGTGATTCTGTTGTTTTCCTTTCCAAAATTTTCAATGATATTGACTTTTGTTATTTTTAATTGACTTAGAATTGTTAATGCAATTTTATTTGGCCTATCATTGTTGTGGAAATTCCTAATGTTGATATGAAACATATTTATAATGAACATTTTTTGTGCTTATTTGTAGAGCGTCAAAAAGTCAAAAAGTATTCAGTGTAGTAATTTTGTTATTGTTGCATCTCATATGATTGGTAAAATTTCTTTTAGAAATCTTATGCGTCTTTCTCAAATCTGTTTGTGATTTTTATTTTGTTCATTCTACTACAAATAATAGGCATCTCCACCATTAATTTTTTAGTTAATTTGAGCTTTCTTGGTAAGCTTTTACTTGGTTTAGTTGATCATCTTTAAGGAAAAAGACAAAAAGAGAATAAGACAAAATATAATTTACTTTAGAACATTATCATGCTATTAATGTTTTTATGCATAGATACTTTAGGAACTTGATTAATTCTTTCTTAGAATTCCTATTATCCTTACGTCTAGCCTCTTAGATTAATTTTTGGGGGTTCAAGTGATAGCCTAGCAACATTCTTATGGTGTTCCCTATTTGTGGTTCAAACCCCACCATTCCCCCTCCACCACCATCTACATATGTCTCTCTCTCTGTCTCTCTCTCTCTCTCTCTCTCTCTCTATATATATATATATATATAATCGGCTATTCAAATTAAGAATTCTCATGTGTTACTCTTTAAAGATTTTATTAGATATATAGATGACACTTTTGGTTTATGAAACATGATCAACAAACCGTAATTTTTATATAATTATATCTAGACTATACTGCAATGTCATAATGGATGGATTGGTCTTATTTTACTATAAAATCTAAGTAATCATGTGGTTTATGAATTTGAAGAGTTATATATTGCGGGATTTGTTCATATGTTCATATGATGAAATAAAGTTTGCTCTTTGCATTTTATTTTATTTTATATTTCCACTTTATGATAAATGATTTATTGAATGTGATCTATTGCATAGTTATCTTTATATACTTTTTCACTTAGTTTCAATTGTATGGAAGAAAGAGACGTAGATCTATGTTTTGGAGAAAACTATACCTATAAGTGTTGAATCGCATACATCTGTATAGTAATAAACAAATTATACATGGTCACAACTTGGTTTAATAGTTATCACACTGTATTTTTTTTTTTATAAAAAAATTATTGCATTTTATTTCCATAGATATCTCCCTATATATAATACCCAACTACAAAATATATTTAATTTGTTAGTTGTTACACCACCAAAAAACTTCTAATATAAAGCATAATTTCAAATAACACATATTGACTATTAAAAATATACAATCTAATATATTAATTCTATAATTATCTAATAAAACATATTCATATCAAATTTTCTGCAACTAGTGTCAATAATGTTTGAAGTAGAATAAGCGTCCCTTTTGCAGTGTTTTTACATACATAGTTACAAACCAAGATTCAAAGCCTAAAAACACCACTCTTTGAGGAAGGCCCACGCAATGCGAAGAAACAATAATTCAAAGAGCTATTATAGATATCCACAATAATTCAAGAACTGCCATGAAACAATTAGTAATGGGATAGAGAAAAATAAGAATATAAAGAACATAATGAGGAAGGCTAATTCTTCTAATTAATATATCAAAGCAAGATAAATTCAATGGCGGAGTGAAACCTTAACAGCTTGAAACACTCTGTTGTTCTTGTTCACCCTTCTTTTAACATCCACTTGTGCCCACAAAGCCAATAATCCTAAATTCCAAATTTAGTGCCTAATTTGGGGATTTGTATTCTCTAGCTATAGCTTCTTCCAGTTGATCGTTAAATCGTGTAATTGAGATTCCGCATTGAACATTTAAACCAGTAATTAGGATAAATAGTGGTTGTTAGTGAATTATTAAAGATTTTAGGTATTAGGGTTAGGGTTAGGGTTACTGCTTGCGTTCCTAATTTGAGGATTTTTATGTTCCAGCTATTATCTCATTAAATTGAACACTAGGAAATGAAATTAAGATTCCTAAATAAAGAATGCAACTTTCAATTCGGTCAGATATGACCAGATTATAATGATCTATGAAATAGGGTTCTTGTAGTAGTAGAGTGGAGATTTAAGAGTTACACTCAAGCAATGTGGGACAACAACCCACTTTTTTCTTGAGAAACAAACTAACTGCTAAACACACACACACACACACACACTTAATTACACTTTCTCACCAAGCTCAAATACATTACTTAACCCAAAGTACCACCACAAAATGGCCTAACTCTTGTAGTAGTAGAGTGGGGCTTTAAGCAATGGGAAAGAGTTACTAAACACACACACACTTAATTACACTCTCTCACCAAGTTCAAGCACATTACTTAACTCAAAGTACCACTACAAAAGGGCCTAACTCTTGTAGTAGTAGAGTGGGGCTTTAAGCAATGGGAAAGAGTTACACTCAAGTGATGTGGGACAACAGCTGCTTTTTTTTTTTTTTTTTTTTGAGAAACAAACTAATTACTAAACACACACACACACACACACACTTAATTACACTCTCTCACCAAGCTCAAACACATCACTTAACCCAAAGTACCACTACAAAAGGGCCTAACTCTGGGTTAAGTAATGTGTTTGAGTTTGTTGAGTGAGTGTAATTAAGTGTGTGTGTGTGTGTTTAGCAGTTAGTTTGTATCTAAAAAAAAAAATAGGGTTCTTTAAGGACTAAACTTTTAACATTAAATTAAGGGTTTACAATCTAAAAATGATTTCACTAAATTGACTAAAATAATGTGTAACTAGGGAATCGAAGTAAGGTTTTTGATAGCAATTGGGTGAAATCATAATATATTTAAGAGTAATCAAAGATTAAAAAGGTAAGGTTAGGACTTGGCCAAATTTTGGGGTTTTGATGATTTGAATGTTTTTCAATCAAATTTAAAGTGCATAAATGAAATTGAAGCATCCAAATACAAGTATGAACCTTCAATTTGATGAGATAAACTAATATTTATGGTTAACTTATTTTTTGAAGGACAAAGTTTAGCTACATAATTGGTTGTAGCCTAAGGCTACAACCTTACTCAATAAAATAAACATTACTGCATAATTTGAAAATCTAACTATTGAATTGCGTGTTCTTTACGCTCTTAATACACATGTCAAATTTTGTGTCAATCGGATATTATTTACTATATGATCTATAAACTTATATTTTATGCATAATTTTAAACTACAAAAACATGCAATTTAAATAATTTATTGATGACATGGCTATTGATCTTTAATTTTCTAGAAATTTTGCAAGTATAGAGGATATAAGAAGAAGATGTAATCCAATGGTGGATTTGTCAAAATTCACTTCCAATAAAAAGATATTGAATAAGGTTGTAACCTTAGGCTACAACCAATTTTGTAGCCAAACTTTGTCCTTTTTGAAATATAATTGATTGAAAATTTTCCATAAATTGGGGTTTTGTCATTCAAGTGTAATTTATATCTATATATTACTAAAAGCTGAAGCGTAGCATTTAATATTGCTACGCTCACATTGAGCCATGTCAGCATCCATGTCATTCCCATCCTATTTCCTAAATTTATCCTACAATTTTAAAATAGATTTTTTCAATTTTAAAATACTAATAAAACTAAAATTATTTCCAACCTATTTCCACCATAAAAGCCCACTTCTTTTAAATTTAATTCCACTAGCCCACTTCTTCTAAATTTAATTATAACTTAAAGCCCAAACCCAAGCCTTCCAAACAAAACCCTTAGAAACCCACAGTTACTACCTCTTGATTTCCTTCCATTTTGTTTCTCATGTGTTGTTTCCCCTTCCCACCTTCTAACGGCAGAATCCTCACGCCCCTTTGGTTTCTCATGTGTTCCTTCCCCTTCCCCACCTTCTAATGGCAACCTCTCTTTTTTCCTTACTCCTTTCCTCACAGTATATAAATACTTACAGAAGCTAGATGCTTCAATTCAGGTATCTCTAAATCCCAGTCTGTTTTCTGCTCTATTCTTCTTGCTTGATTGCTTGATGTTTTTTATTCCCTTCTTAAATTTTGTTACTGCCTGCTGCCTCTTGAGTGTTGTGATGTGATTCAAATTAGTTCATGCAGTCTATGTAAAATAAGGCAATATTGTTGCAGCTGAAACAATTTTCTGTGTGTTTATTACAATGCCAAATATTGTAGCAGGTCTCCTCTGTGTATGAATTTGATCTCAATGTTGGTTGGAGTTTATTTTTTGTTGGCTGTGTTATGGGATGTAGGATGTAGCAATTCTTATATTTCAGTTTGGGAAGTTTTTTAATTTGAAGTTTTCTTGATGTTAAACACCATCTTGGATCTATGAATGCTTTAGTTTTGTTAAAAAAAAGAAGGTTACTTGGTGATAAGTTAATTAAGAGCTGCAGTTCTCAGGTGGTATAATAGAACCTGCTGCAATTGAATCAATAAGCCAATCAACTTTCAATATTAAGGTATTCACTGCACACCTGATAACGCCTTAAAATGTATACTTGTTATATATTTATGTGGGCGTTACCTCCTTATTACTATGCTTAATTTGTATAATTAAGCCATGATTTGCATTAGTCCCTATTATTTACCTTTACATAATTTCTTGAATAAGATGCTATTCATTGTGTGTAATTTTCTACTTTCAGGAAATCATGTGAGAAAGATGAGTTTACAGGAATTTGTAAGAGAACGGAGGCCAAACTAGAATTAAAGTGGAGCTAAAGGACCATGCTTAATTGTCTAAGGAGGTGCAGCTGGAGTGCTTGGATCGTCTTCTATGATTGGAAGCTTCAAATAAGGAAAGAAATCAAAGAGGCAGAATCTGAAAAGGAAAAATCTGATTTGAGCACTGATCAGTAGTTTGGGCGTATCTCTCTCCTCAAAAATCCAATTGACACAAGGCCAGATGGGTTGGAACCATGACTTAAATATCTACAACTTTCCAGTTTTGAGTTTTTCGAAATTCTCAATTTTTGAAGGCCAAAATTAACTCACAAGTTACTATTGTAAACCTGGACGGAAATTAAAGTAGTAAAAGTTTTATTTTCTTTGGGACACTTTTGACGTTAGGGTTTGGAAGGGAGGCTGGTAGAACGAATTTTGGCAGAGAAAACCTTGTATTTTTCTTTCTCTAATGGCAGCCTAAACTCTTTGCTAGGGCTAGGGGTTATGTTTCTTCTATACGGTATGAATATTCAATGTGATTCTTTCTAGGATTTTATCAACAACATATTTGATTGTTCAATTAGATTTCTTTTGATGTATTAGTTTTTCCAGGCTTTCAATAAGTTCAATCATGTTTTTCTTATTGTTTAGATGAATTTCTAATAGTTTCAAATAGAAATCACCTTTTAAAGTGAATGGGTTTTTTCTGAAAACTATTCTAACCGCATTATTAATCGAGGTTATCATGCGTTCTTGAATTGTCTCAGTTCAACCAAATCATAAGTTTTTAATTGTATAAGAACAATCAATTATGAAATATATATTTTCTTAGATCACAAAGAATATCATAACGATATAGGGAAACACCCCGATGCCCTAGTATTTACATTATTGATTTAAGTCAGTTTTTATTATTATTCTTGCTAACAATCACCAAGCAAAAGTATTTTTCTTCTTCACCCAAATTGTTATTTAATTATATTGTCTTTGAATTTACCTTACTCCTTGTGGTTCGACCTCGGTACCTCGAGAATTATATTGCTACGATCTCTTGCACTTGGGAGTGAGCAAGCAACACCCATACAAGAATTTGGTAGTTTTTAGCTGAGACAGGGAAAGAGAATACCCATTAGAAAAAGAAACGCCACATCCCCCAAAAAGTTATGAAACCTTGTACTGTGAAAGATAATAAAACAAAATATTTTTAAATAGAACAGAAGTCAGATATTAAGATATTCACAAACTTCTCATGATATTTCCTATTTCAGATTAAGAAGACTATCACCTCAAAAAAAAAAAAATTAAGAACTCATATGGCTATGACTCTTGTGACTCATTTTAACCTTGAAGTTTCTTAAGCCCAACAAAGTAGAAACTAAATGAGATGAGAGGAGCTAATTGCTGAACAGTCAAAACTTATTGTATACCCTGATGAATATAAAAGTAACCACTAATAAAGGAAGATATGTTAGCCTATATATAAAGAACAATTAATTGATCATTAATATCGAACATATTTAAGTTCTTTAATCACCTATGCCAAATCCACCCCCTCCCTCCCCCGCCACCAAAAAGAGAGAGAACCTTGATCACAAAGATGTCCATGTATCTGCAATAGGCAGTAACATTTAATTAACAGTAACCCTTAAGACCATCAAAAGACTTCCTATATTTTGTGACCATAACTTAAACTACCTTTCACTTTAACCCACTTGAAAAGGACAACACTATTTTGCTGCAATCCAATGCCCATGTTTGTGTTCACTATTATATCACATATCCGTTCATTGAAGGTCACTATGTTGAATACATCATAGCCATGTTAAAGTATTGACTTCATGTTTGAGTCATGTGGCAAACATCTAGCATTTAACATGTCATACACTTATTTTATTCCTGAAAGCAAAAGTTCTTGATAATGATCATACAGTATTACACTGCATCGAATTCTAAAACATTACATAAAAATAATTATTATATAATCAGACATAGATAGCAAAAATAAAATTCTAACAATATAAAAATGTTGAAGTCTAACTACATGATTATTATATAATCATTATTAGATATTAATTAGGTCTCAATCATATATTTTTATTAATTAGACAGAGACAGCAAAAATAGCAACATGTCACAATACATATATCTTAACAAATTGTATAAAAAATCTAATCTCAATGTTGACTGGATTTTATTTTTTGTTGCCTGTGTTATGGGATGTAGGAATTCTTATATTTCAGTTTGGGAAGTTTTTTAATTTGAAGTTTTCTTGATGTTAAATACCATCTTGGATCTATGAATGCTTTAGTTTTGTTTTAAAAAAAAAAAAAAGTTACTTGTTGATAAGTTAATTAAGAGCTGCAATGTGTAGAAGGATTTACATTTCTAAGATATTTCTAAAGGCATTATTTTTTTTAACTATTTGCTTTGTCTTTGCCCATTAAACAATAAACTAGATCAAGAGTTGCACTTATCAAGTTAAAAAAAACGGATCAAGAGCTGCATATTGAGAAATTGATTCTTTCTATCTTTGATCTTAAAAAAAAGAATTAGATTCAATTCCAGTTGCATTAACAAATTCTATTATTTTATATGGATTGTAAATAATATAAAATGTCTTTTTTAATGAATGTTTTATGAATTATTATTTATATTAGTTTAAAATATTATTGATTGATGATTGTGAAAAGGGGTTTTTATTTTTGCTCTGTTTTATGCTTTATCAATGGGTATCATGACAACAATCTAAAATCGACCTACCTTTGCAAGTAGAAAATTTGAATGGAAAAACATTTGTTTTCCAAATATAATTAAATGAATATAATCTCAAGTTTAAGAAGATGGGAATTCTACATAGTTAAGAAAGTTTTTGACTCTGTTATAGAAATTGACAGAAAAATTTAGCTTGAGAAGTGCATATTTTTTTAATATAGCAAAATTACAAATTTGATATCTAACTTCTACATGTCGTAATACATTTCTCAACGTGTTTTATTGACAAGCTTATATTAGTGGTACTTCAAATGAATGTAAGAATAACAAAGGAAGAAGATACAAAAGTACTTTAAAGTTGTCTTTCAATTTATTGGAAATTGATATTTTAGCATTTATTGGATATTTGAGGATGTAAAGGATTGAAATCCTAATTTTAATTTTAATTTAATTTTGATTTATATTTTCCATTTTGTAATTTAATGTTTCATATCAAGGATAGGAATCCTAATGTGAAATCAAAGATGAAGAAACAAAGAATTGTTTAAATCTTCGTACATAATATTTTTTCCGTGCATTGCACGGGTTAGCGACTAGTTTTTCAAAATAAGCCACACGTACATGAAATTGAAGGTTCTAATCGGCTTGTGGTATGTTCAATGATGGGTTTTTATTGGATTTAATTTAAGAACCCTTAGGGGTTTTTATATATAAATAATTATTTGACAAAATAGCACTATTTTGCAATAGTTTTCAAATAACATTTTCATAAAATCATATCTTGCAGAATGAGCACAAGGGCTGAAATCATATCTTCAAGGGATAATGTTTGTCCTTATTATGATGATATGACAGAAAATGTGCTCATTTTCAAACTTCGTGGATTTGAAATAGATTTGTTGTAATTAGAATGATTGAAGCTAATTGGGTGTGTATAACTTCAAGTTTTGATGAATTTTTGGGTTTTAAGGTGGGACTATTAACACTAGGATGTTATTAACTTGGTGTATCGTTCATATGTAACCACCCTCTCACATAGGGGCAGATCCCTTGTTGGCAGGGTCCATCTTCATGAGAGAGTGGTTACATGTTGTCACAACTTACTATGGACTCGACTCGAATAGACTTTGAAAATTCCAGCCTCTAGCACTACTAACATTAGATAGTGGTTCAGCTGATCACACACATGCAATTTCTTTTACTTTCTACCATCCATCCTTCACCCTTGCCATTGAACTTATTAGACGATTCTCAAGTAGATTAATTCAATTATGCACCACTCATATTCTTGACATGATGAGATGAGTGGAAGTGATTTTACAACTAGCTCCAACTTTGTCTTAAATTAGCTTCAAATGCATGTTTGAAAAGCAATATGTGAGTTTTTGCAAAAGGAAAGATGCTGTAGAGTAAAAATGTGAATTTGATAAAACTTTTTGCCCTTTGTGAGCTGTGGTGAATAAATCCTAATGTGTGTGATCCATTTTAAGTCCAAATCACATTGTGGCCTGGCCAACAGCACAGGTCTTTTTTACTTTTTTCTCTTCCTTAAAAGAATCAAAATTTTGGTCGTAAAAAATTAGAGACACAACATTCTGCATTGATGGAACATAAAATTAAGGAAACACTCTTAACAGGAGTGAAGATTTTTGTTCATATTGATAGCTTTTTGTAAACATTATTGATAGCTTTTTTGTTGTCTTTTTGAAGACATGACATGCTTGATCAAAAGGAAGAAAAAGATGAAGGCTCCTGACACTGGCTATATACCATGGGAAAAAGAAAGCTATTTTTTGGTTATTTAAATAAATTGATAATCAACTAATCAATATCAAAATAAATATATATATATATATATTTATAGCATACTACAATGAAAGTTGTATAAATAAAAATGGGTGGATGCACACTACAATGACATGTGACAACTTCATGCATTTAATTGCGCTATTATATTGACCAAGATTGCCACGTGTTAAACAATTATTCGTAAACGTCAAAATATTTGCCATGTCTCAATGACTAATAAAAATATTCCATTAAATTCTCATTATTAAATTAGGACAATTTAATATTCCATTCCCCCCACTATTCTACCATGTTATCTCGGTTATTTGGGTCTAAATTGGAACAATTAATTAAGATCCTTTGTTGTCTCATTTAATTGAGTTTTTTTTATTTTTTTTTTATTTTATAACATAAAATTGTACTAAAACTTAAACTATTATTCAATGATTAATAATTTTAAAAAAAAAATTCCATATCCATGTGTGCTATTCATCTTTCCCTATCAAATTAATGCACCCAGAAATTAATCTCCATCTCCCATTTTAGGAATTCCTTTTAAATAACTTTTTCTATCTTAATTCCTTATTGACATTTTCATGGTAACACACACACATATAATAAAATTTTACTAAAACTTTAACTATTATTCAATGACTAATAATTAAAAAAAAAAAAAAAAAAAACTTTCCATCTCCATGTGAGCTATTCATCTTTCCCTATCAAATTAATGCACCAATAAATCTCCATGTATTTCTCAACTCTTCATCTCCCATTTTACATTTTAGGAATTCTTTGACAATCCTTTTAAATAACTCTTTCTATCCTAATTCCTTATATATTGACATTTTCATAGTAACCGTTCTTTCTAACCTACTCTCTCTCATCTCTTTCTCAAAAAAAAAAAAAAAAAACTCTCTCTCATCTATTTCTATGCCTTCTATCTTCTTTCCTCAAATAGCGTGTGTAGAGAGGGAAAATTCCCGACCTATCACAAGCTGACACGTCATACTATCAAGTCCACAAAATACAGCAAATTACAAAGTGCCACATATTGCTGCTAGGTTTTACTATCACTACTCAGAAGCCAATGAAAATTTGCCAAGTGTCATGCAAAAATCAATCACGCATCAGCGCATGTAAGCGATGACACAAGCAGTCTCGCACGTGTAAGTGATGACACAAGCAGTCCAGCGCGTGTAAGTGATGACATAGGCAGACCAATCAGGCTGTGACATGTGTCACCAATCAGACTCCGCCACGTGTCGCTCACCCACCCCCAAACTCCTATAAATAGAAGCCTTCCTAAGACATTTGAGGGGATCTAGAGGAGGAAGCCATTCAGAAGCACTCAGAAGTACAGAAGCTCTGCAGGAATCAAGCCCCAAAGCCTTCAAGAACTTCAACCTCAAAACCGAAGAACACTCGAAGCAGAATCATCCAAACTATCTGCCTAGATCCTAAAGTTCACTGGAATCAAGCTCAAAAGCCTCTAGAAACTCCAACAACCATAAATTGGTGAAGCTCAACGGATTCAAGCCTCCAAAGCCCCGAAGAACTTCCACCACAAACATTCAAATACGAAGAACATTCAAAGCAGAATCATCCAAACTATCTGCCTAGATCCAAAAGTTTGCGGGAATCAAGCCAAAAGCATCCGAAAACATCAACAAATCACAAATCAGTGAAGCTCTACGGATTCAAGCTTCTAAAGCTCCGAAGAACTTCCACCATAAACCTTTGAAGACGAAGAACATACAAAGAACACGAAGAACGTGAAGAACAAAGGATTTCTAACAAGTTCATAGCCAGAGATTCATTGTAATTCCATTTCAAAGGTCTTCGATCCATTCCTCAGCCAAATTGAAGGATATTTTGTGTTCAAGTCAAAATCACATTACTACAAATCCAATCAACAAGTCTTTTAAGCAGATCGAATCAGAGGATCACTCTTTTGTAATTACAGAGAATTGTACCACACAATCATCAATATAAATTCGCATTTGTGAAACTATTTTACTTGTTTGACTTATTTCGAACGAGAAATTTAGTCGTCTACAGCGTGGTACACAATCTCATTCGATCAATACTCATCCCATAAGAAAGCCAAGTTTCGAGAATGTAATATAGTGGTTTCTTTTTCAATCTTAAAAATTTCTGAATAATGATGGGATTGTTTTGTTTAAAAATCCTGCAAAGGTTTCCACAATTTGAAGGTGATTTTACCTCACTAAATTAAATTAAAATTTTTTTTTGTGTGTTTCTTCTTCTTATTGATATGTGTTTAATTTGTTCACTTACAGTTAAATATATAGTTTTTGTCTATTTCCCTCAATTTTATATTGTATTGATCGGCGAAATTTTATTGCTTGACTTTCAGAGTGTTCTTTATCAAAAATTACAGTTATATAAATTTATATATATATATATATATATATATATATCACTAAATTCAGGAGGAACTATGATTTATTATTCTCATCTAACCCATCTTAATTTTTTTTTTTTTTTTTGGTTAATAAATCTCTTTATTTGGAGGTAAAATTTTTGAAATTGTTTACATGTGCCTTGATTTTTGAAAGCTCATTTAGTGTGTAAAACACTTGTGAGTGTTTAGACTTCCAATTACAAAATTTCCAAAGCAAGCTTATATTCAAACAATATATGTGTGGAATATGAACTATAAGCAATACCCAAATAGGCAAAACACTCTAAACCATAATTAATCACAAATATAGCAGCAATTAAAAGGAATAGAGTAGGGAAGAGAGACGCAAACACAAAGATAACACCGAGACGTGTTATCGAAGAAGAAACTGAAGAACTCGGCGAAAAACCTCTCCGCCGCCCTCCAAGCGGTAAAATGATCCACTAGAAAATCAGTTAAGATACATGAATAGTAATAGAATCTCTAAGCCTAATCTACCCGATGCACCTAAGCCCTCCAAGCTTCTTGCTCCAACAAGGTTACGCCGAACCGTGTTTTCTCTAGCTTTCCGGATCCCGCAATAAGCTTCATATTGCATCCGCCATCCTTGGCATCTTCCAATGCTTCCCAAGCTCCAAAAACACTCTCAACACTTTGAATGAGTATGGGTAGTGTTTAGGTACAAATCTCCTCTCAATGGGTATAACAATGGGAGAGGGAAGGAGAAGCGACTACAAAAATTTCTCTCTAAGAATGAGTAACTCTCTCTCTAATAAGGTGGGTGTGTTGTAGAAACCTCTCTTAGCATTTTTCTCTTAATAGGCTCCTTACCATTTATGTGGATAATAAGAGTATATATAGTATGAGTGATAGGAATACGAAAAGTCACAATTTTCAGTAAAACAAGGGAACTTCACGGGTCACTCGCGACTGGTGCAAGTCGCGAGTTACTCTCCTGGATAGGCTGTATTGAGCTGGAAACCTGGCCTGACTGTTCACCTTCTTGCATGTGCTTCTCATGTGACCTTCAGCTGTCTAGATCAAATCTTCACCACTTCATTGGCTTTAAGTTTAAAATCTAAAAATGAGTTCTAGTTAACTCAATTGGTAAAGTTTCTAATGGTTGAATAAGAGATTTGGGATTCAATTCCCGTCAACATCAAAAACCAATTGGTGTCTTGGTTTGATAATAAAAAGCTATCATCAGAAGCAAACGCCATAGGTTGAAACTCTCTCATGTGACCTTCGGCTGTCTTGATCAAATCTTCACCACTTCATTGGCTTTAAGTTCAAAATCTAAAAATGAGTTCTAGTTAGCTCAATTGGTAAAGTCTCTGATGGTTGAATAAGAGATTTAGGATTCAATTCCCATCAACATCAAAAATCAATTGGTGTCTTTGTTTGATAATAAAGAGCTATCATCAGAAGCAAATGCCATAGGTTGAAACTCTCTAAAAAAAGGTTTAAAATCCAAAGGTCTACTATCGTGTATATGGAAAATAATTTCCCAACGGTGTGTAACTGAATATTTATAACAATGCTTAGTAAATGTTTTCATTATGGGATCTAATAGGAAATAAAGAAAAAAAATTGATGGAGTATTTAAAAGGACTTATAGTGGATATTTATTAAAATGGTAGAATTTATAGTGCTCATTAAGATTTTTTTTAATTTATTTATTGGTGACACATGGCAAAAAAACTAACATGTACTAGTAGTTCTATAGTTGTTTATCATGTGACGTTATTTTTCCATATTATACTGGATTTGGCTTACTTCTAGTACTTTTTTAATTGAAATCTCCTTTTATTTTAATAAGAAACCGCCACATCATTCACTAACTAAATAAAATGTGAAGATTAAAACTCACTACTACTTGTCATTGTATATTTAAAACAGTTTCTCAAAAAAAAAAGTATATTTAAAACAAAATGACATGTCCAATTAAAAAAATACTAAAAGTAAGTCAAATCCTAAATTATAAACCGAAAGTTCTCATTTCACTAAACTATAGTCAACTAAGTTTCCATGCCGACTCTCATAAAAAACAAAACAAAAAAACAGTTTCCATGCCGACTCTCATCAAAAATAGAAAATAAAAATTTCCCACAATATAGTCTGCCCAAGGCTAAAAGCTTAAAACGTCATTTTTGTAAATTTTGGTACACACAATATATGATACTTGCCTGCCAGTACAAGTCGGCAACTACAGTTTGCGTCACACACCTACCACATATTCACGTGGTACGTACCTAACCCAACCCCTCTCTTTCTACGTAATTGCTTTTCTACTAATAGCCCCTTCATTGCTACGTGATTATCATTCCTTTTGTGTCAATTCCCACTTCTTGGTTTATTTCATTAATTTTCATCCATGGAAACCTCAAAAGCTCATGTAGCATTACTTCCCCTCCCTGGCATGGGCCATATGATCCCATTCCTTGGTCTCGGCAAACTCTTTGTCACTCACCACAACTTCAAAGTCTCAATCTTCCTTGTCAGCATTGATCACTCATCACAAACATTGTCCAAAACTATCATCTCAGAGATGAGCAATGAGCTCTGTAACATTGTGCAACTTCCCCCAGTTGACATCACTGGTGTCGTTGATCCCAACGCTACAGTTGGTTTGAGGCTCTCAGTAACGATGCGTGAAATCGTGCCAGCCTTTCGGTCATCAGTAGCTACAATGAAGCCATGTCCAACAGTTCTAATCACTGACATTTTTGGAACCGATGCTTTCTCAGTCGCTGAAGAGTTTGGCATGTTAAAGTACGTTTTCTCTCCTTCAAATGCATGGATCCTTGCATTGACTATCTACACTCCGGTACTAGATAAGGAAGTGAAGGGTGAGTATGTTCACCAAAAAGAGCCACTGAAGATTCCAGGTTGTGCTTCTGTTCGTGTTGAGGATTTGTTTGATCCTTTACTGGATAGAACTAATCAACAATACGATGAGTACCTGCATGCAGGGATTAGGTTGAGAACGAGTGATGGGGTTTTGATGAACTGTTGGGAGGAGCTTCAGCCTAAAACAGTTGCGGCTTTGAGAGATGATAAGCTACTTGGTTGTGTATTAAAGAGACCAGTGTACCCAATTGGTCCAATAGTAACACAATCAGGTAACTCGTCCAAGAGTGGCTTGCTGTTTGATTGGCTAAACAAGCAACCAAATGATTCTGTGGTATATGTGTCATTTGGGAGTGGTGCAACACTGTCACACGAGCAAATGACTGAGCTAGCTTTTGGGTTGGAGTTGAGCCAGCAGAGGTTTGTTTGGGTAGTACGCGCACCCACTAAGGAATCTGGGAATAAGACCTATTTGAAGGGGAGGAGTGGGGATGAAAATCATGACCAATTTGGGTACTTACCAAACGGGTTCATGTCAAGGATCCAAAATGTTGGGTTTGTGATCTCAGATTGGGTTTCACAAGTGGACATCTTGAGCCACCCTTCTATTGGAGCGTTTGTATCTCATTGTGGATGGAATTCGACACTGGAGAGTATTTTGATGGGTGTCCCTATAATTGCATTTCCACTCTTTGCAGAGCAAAAGATGAATGCTACTATGCTTACAGAGGAATTTGGCATGGCAGTCCGATTGGAGGTTTTGCCGTCGAAGAAAGTGGTGGGAAGGGAGGAGATACAAAACAAGGTGAGGAAGATCATGGTAGACAATGAAGGGCATGGAATAAGGGACAGGGTTAATGAACTGAAATATAGTGCTAAGGAGGCTTTGTGCAAAGGTAGTTCCTCCTACAAGACACTGTCTGAATTGGCAAAGAGGTTTGAGGCCCGCATGCAACTCCAGAATAAGAAAGCTCCATTACCCATAACCCATGAGTGATCATTTTTAGTACCATGTATGCATGTATATATGTATGTAGGCTCGCTAGCCCCATGCATATGTTTTTTTTCATAACCAATCTTTGCCATGCATAAAGTACCAGAGCAATGTATTTGAGGATAAGATATGGCAAAGTGGTATGACCCTTATAGTTCTATTGACATTTCATAGTATTTGTAACGAAGATGTTTAGAGTTTAAATTCCCTTATCTCCAATTATGGAATTATAAAATAAAATTCTAAAAAAAAAAAAAAAAAAAGCTTTTGTCAGCTACTATGTGCACTTAAGGATATATGAGACCTAAATTAAACATGAGCATTTGTTGGAATACAAGATTGGCGCATAATCATTTTAAGTCAAATGCATGAGTTCAGTACAGAGGAGCACTATACACAATACATACCATTTTTCAATATCTTTTCACCTAATGGTATATATGTAAGACTCTTCAACTTATACAAGCTTTCAAATTGTAGAATGTAGATTACAAATATTTCAGCTCTAAAGTTATCGTATAATTTACTATTTATTGAGACTTCCATCGTGTATGCATGGTTTGCTTTACGTGACAATTCCGTTAATTTTAATGAAATTTAACAAAGTCTTAAGTGTCAACAAAACCCAGGAGAAAAAAAAATTAAAGAAAAGGACTGTCCAACCTTAAAGGTTACAGCTTGTGAACAAATAAGCCCAAATGCGGTGGAACTTTTATTGTGATTAAGACGTGGAATTTATATTAGGATTAATTTTGATAGTCCAATGTTCAAGGGAAAAAATAAGCTCCATTAAAATGATATCAAAAAGGGAAATCCTGATTAAAAATTTTTTTTTTTGAAAGATAATTACAACATGCTGCTAACCTCGCAGCTCAAACCCTTTCCCCCCTAGACCCCTAAGCACTTTGTGCATGGGGAGGTGCCAATTCAGCTACAAGACCTTTGGCCTGATTTTAAATATTAAATAAGTATAAATGGTATATTGTCCTAATATGATTACTTCACAATTAGGTGTAACCCAACCTTAAGAGCATTAGTATCAGGTATTGTAAGAAAATGTTATTTTAACACATCAAAAAAATTATTTTTCTATTTTGACATACCATTTTACAATTCACTCCACTTTATTTAAATATTCTTTATTTATTCTTCTTAATTAATTTTTTATTCTTGCTTTATTAGAGGGATTCGGTCAATATTCAAGGGGTGAGATAATGAATCGGATTGTGATAGGATGAGTGGCTGTGAGAGAGGAAGAGTGAGTCTAAGGGTGAGAGGATGAATGGTTGTGAGAGAGAATAGTAAAAATATTTTACTAGAGGAGAAAGAAAGTTGATTAAAAAATACACAAAAAATAAATAGAATATATGACCATACTGTACGATAGATAGAATCATAGAACTATACTGTAGCAAATGCCAAATATTTTTTGCATTTGACATATTTGACGAGGGTTTGGTTTTGGTGTTTAATGTATCAAATACCAAAAATTTAGCATTTGGCATAGTTGATGTAAATGCTTTATAAGATTTGAAAAATATCAATTCATTAAAACACCTTATATTATTCATTATATATGTTAAAAAGAAAGAGAACATGTAATCCAACTCTGAGATATGTAAAATATCACTTCATTAAAACATTATTTAGTGGTGTAATATTGAGAAAGAGTTACTTTATACATTGATTTTCAAAATATTAGTCCCACGAAACAATATTAACATTGTGAAAGAGTTTCTTATTGTGACACTACTTAATAATATTCTGTTTGTTTTTGGGATAATATTCTCTAGAAAATGAGTTATTTTCCAAAAAGTATTTTATATAAAACTATCTCATTTTCTTATGCTTGGTAGCAACCTTAAATGAGTTAAGAAATAATTTTTTTAACTTATCTTATTTAGCTTACTGCGAGATAGAGTTTTTTTTCAAAAACATTAGTGGAAAAAAATCTCTAAAAATAAGCCATATTTTTTATGTTTGACCAAAAATAGTTTTCCTTTAATTCATTTTTTCTAATGCTACCAAACACTAGAGAAAATAGAAAACTATATTTATACAAGATTTTCAATTGAAACAAACAGAGCATTACTTTTTATTGGATTCTTATTCTGAAAATTACTCAATTAAATTATATGTTATTATTCTTTTTAGGGTAAAACTTAGGTACAATTTCTTAGACATTGTACCTTACAACTTGTTTGTGTGGAGGGGAGGAATATGGTTCTTTGATTCTTGTTTGGATGTTTTTCAAGGGAGGAGAAAGGGAACCTCTCTCTATTAATTCCCCCAAATTGGAGGAATTTAGAAGGGGGAAGTGGAGGGGTTCCAGATATTGTTTAAAAGTTTAAGTTATCAATTGTACCTATATGATGTCAATTTATATCTATTTATTTAATATTAACAAATGAAGGCCATAATTGTTAATTTATATAACCAATTCTGCCCTCCCCCCCCCCCCCCCACACACACACACACTTTTATGGGAATGGATATTTATTCCCATTTTTTCTACTTAATTTTAAAAACATTTAGTGTCCGTTTGGTTAGATGGATGAAAAAGTGGAAGAATAGAAAATGGGGGAAGAGATAGAAATGTGGGAGGATAGAAGAGATTTAGTTTTCTCTCAAATGTGTTTGGTTGGGAGGATGGAAGAGTGAAAAGATGGGAAACTCATTTATTTGATTGAGAACAAAAATGAAAGGATAGAAAAAGTAGATTGTATAAATTTACTCCTATGTCCTTAACACCAAGAAAAAATAATACTATATAAGGGCAACATAAACAGATAAACCAAAACTAAAAGTTAAAAGGGAAAAACCTAAAATGTAACATACTTGGCGAGAAAATAACATTCTTGAGAAAAGCTGAGAACTCATGCGGGAGAGCATACGGTTCTGCCATGTGGCGCTTTGTATGAGCAGTATTTCATTTAGCGTTTCACCTCGTCCCATCTTCTTATCAATGATCATTTTAAGCCATAAATGCAAAAAATTAAGAGATTTGGTTCGCCCCCTTTTCAACTTCTTGAACTCTTCCAGTTTTAATTTTAGTAATTTCAAAAAATGAAAGGTTTTCTCCTTGCAATGTTAATTTTTCATATTGTAATAGCAGTTATTTTATATATTCTAGTTTCACAAAATATTGACAGGCCAAAAGAAAAGTAGAGAGAGAGAGAGAGAGTGAGAAAATCAGTGTCAAGAAGAGTATGAAATTGGCTTTGGTTTTAGGTGCATATGATCTAAACCTCTCAACAACACTGTCAAAGCTTGATATAGTGCTTTAGCGACATTTGGGGTTTCTAAAATGTATGTTTAGGAAAGAAATTGAGTCTTTATATGTGTTATTTGTGTTTATTTAAATTTTTGGAAAATGCTTAATCTTTGTAAGTTTTTTTTTTTTTTTTTAGAGATAGTTTCAACCTATGATGTCAGTTTCTAATGATAGCTTTTTATCATCTGAACAAAACACCAATTGGTTTTTTGGTGTAAGCGAGATCGAAACCCAAATCACTTATTCAACGATAAGGGTTCGTTTGGGAGTTTATAAGGGAATGGAATGGAATGATCATTAAAGGAATGGAATGGATTTAGTAGGGAAAAACAAACAAAGCTCATGGCAAAATAACCACTCTGCCAATATAAAATACTACACACAAAACAATATAAAAAACACTATATATCACTCTCATGAATGACTAGCAAACAGTTCATCAAAAAAAAGAATGACTAACAAACAATTTTTGTAAGACTTGAAAGACATGAATGACTAGCAAATAGTTTATTTTTATGAAATTGTTTCATCCATGGACCACATAGCTATCATTTATTAGACTTGAAAGACACACCTAAAGACTTGAAAGACCCATAGCACTCTTCGGAGACTATAAATGACTAGAAGATAAAGAAAAAGAAAAAGATACTTGTTGTGAGCAGTAATAAAAAATTCACTACAAAAAAAATTGCTATTAGCGATGGCCAAAGTTCATCGCAACAACACAAAAAGCCGTCGCAGATTAGTATTGCCGACGGTAAAAGGCCGTCGACGGCCGTCGGAAAAAGCCTTGTCGGTAATACTATATTACCGACGAGACCGTTGCTAACACTCATTTTCGACAGCACAACTTCGTCGTAAGTACTTGATAATTGCCATCATAGATTCAACTTCATACGAGGAAGTTGGACGACCAAATACCTTTCACGACGACCTTTGGCCGTCGTTAATGCATAGTTTCGACGACAAAATGCCGTCGTAGTTATTTCATTTGTCATCGACAATACAACTTTATATGAGGAAGTTGTATGACCAAATACTTTCTACGATGAACTAAGGCCGTTGGTAATACCTTTTTTTATGAATAAAAGCCGTCGTAATTACTTGGTTTGTCGTCGACAATGTAACTTCATACGAGGAAGTCAAACAACCAAATACTTTCTACGATGAACTAAAGCCGTTGTTAATGCCCTTGTTTTGACGAATAAAAGCTGTCATAAGTACTTGGTTTGTCATCGAAAATAACTTTTGTAATGAACTATAGTCGTTGTTAATGTAGTTTTTCAACGACTAAAAGCCATCATAAAATAATTGGTTTTTCGTCAACAATACATTATCAATGTGACCATTTACCTTTTTCAACGAACCTATTTACCACGTCAATAATACATTATTTGCAACAAAATAACTCTGTCAATAATAAAAGAGAGATCATTTCTAATATTTTAATTGCAAGGAAACATAAATCTCCCAAAAGTTTTTCAATTCAAATAACAAGCACAAATCCATAATTGTCCAAATCTAGAAAGTACATAATGCAATAAAAATATATATTAAAACGTCTATAAAATAGAATAAAAAATATTAATTAAAACATCTACATGAAAGCTATAATATCCTTCACCAAACTTGAAGACATAAATATTGGAAGATCAATCATCATCTGAGTCAGTATTCTTCTTCTGAGAGCCATCTGAGTCATCTTCCTCCTCAAAGTCATCTTCTGTGTTTTCGTCCACATTTTGATTTCCTTCTCCAGCATTGGTTTGTAATATTTTGATTAAACTAAATAAGTATACAAAAAAATTATTACTATGCAAATTATATTTACAATACATAATAAAGATATTGAAACATATTAATTTAACAACATCAACAACAATCCCCACAATGAATAACAATGGTATTATCAACATGAAAGAATACAGGATCCTTACTAACAAGAACCTTGTAGTTCTCTTGTGAATGGGAACTTCAAAGAATAAATTTGCCACCAATAATCACATTAATAACATTTTCATAACAAACACTACAAATCATGTACTTTGCATGGATAGGTAAAGATATACTAATTTAAATAACATTTTTTTAATCTAAATTTAGCGATCCAAATAATTGAAATCTATAATGAGCAACTTTACAACTTATTTCAACAACCTCAAGAAAATAGCAAAAAATATTAATGTTGATTATTCTGAAAAATATATAAATATACCTGTGTAGTAGGTTCTTGCATAGAATTAAAACCCATCTTTTTCAAAGCATCTGCTATCATATGAGGCATTTCCTCTTTCAATTGATTAATTTTTCCCTGCAATTCCATTTTCTCAGCAGAACTTTTATCCTCTGCTTCTTTAAAACGAAGCTCAAAATCCTCCTTTTCTTTTAAGCGATCCGCTTGACATCGCTTACTACACTGGCTAGATGAACTTGGGCCATACACATCTCTAGGCTTGACACCAGCACCCCTGCCAAGCACATGACCACGAGTAGGAGGTCCAGTCACTTCAAAGAATATTTGACTATCATTAACAATCTCACCCTGAGATGCAACCTCTGATTTCCTTGTATCCATTTTTTTCTAAAACAACATTTATTCCGTTATTAGATATATACAAACTTTAAATTCAATAAGACATTTAAAAATAATAATAGTAATAATAATAACATACATATAATTTTTGTGCTTTTTCACTGGCAAAAGTAACACCATCCTTTTTCATATGCATCGACCTGAAACATTTGATTGGACTTGGTTCGCATCCATTCTTCTCCTCCTATGAACATTTTAAAAGGAAAATCATAAGATAAATCAATTCAATATATGAACTAATGTTATAGAAATTTAACATGGCAATTTTATCATACCAATTCTTTTTAGCGCTTAGCCATTGGTACAGAACCTGTAGTCGCAATGATAGCTTGATTTTCTTTGCGATTTCTTTTGTTTCTATCACTCTTTTCCTAGTTACATGAAAAAAATACACTAAATGAGTTAATTATTAAACATTTGCTTCTAAGAAAGATTTTAGAAAAAAAATATTAAAAAAAACTATTAATAAAGTTCATTTTATAATCACCTTCCACTTGCGATTATTCCATTTGTTGCACATCTCTTTCCAAATAGTTGGAGTTACATCATCTCAGGGATGCTTGTACCATTTATCTTGAGGAATTTTATTTGTTACACATTCTTCTCTAAGGTGCCACATCCAATCAGGATAGCGTCGTTTTGACATGCTCATCAAATACCTCCCTCTCAAACTAAGTCATCTGTCTCAAATTGTGCTTCTTTGTATAACTCATAAAGCATATTCAGTTGTTCTTTAGGGTATTCTGAAAAAGTTGTCCATGGCCCAGTATTGTTTTGGTGGAACTTAATAGTAATCTCTTGGGGTATTTTTCTTTTCTATGAATCTAATGAAATGAAAGAAACACAAAGCATGTAAAATATTACATATAAATGAAATGTAAGCACTAAAACATAAATGATTAAAGTAACCAAAAAATAGGGAAAAAAGACCTTTTGTCATGTATTTCACACTTGCAGCTATGACCTGGATAAACACCCTTAACCTTTCCCCGACCTCTTTTCTTTTGTACAATAGATCCTACCAATAATGGAATAAGTAAAAATAAATAAATTAGCTTTAAACATAAAATTGGTATATTAGCATATAAACTTTAGGAAAATATTAAGTGTTACCTTTGCTGCCCCCATTAATCACACTATTAGAAGAAACAAGTGCTTCATTAGTTGGAGACTCAAATGATGAAGATACAACTTGTGATTGACTACCACTATCACCTTTATCTCTCGCTTGTTTTATAGCTCGCTTCTTACTTTTCTTTGCCATTCACCTATAACGTAGTTAAAAAGAAAGCCATATCTTTGATAAGTTGTAATTATTTAGTCAACAAAAACATAATTAAAACCAAGGACCATATTAGAAATATCGATATAAAGATAAAAAAAATTTGTGATAGATAAACTTATTATAAAAGTTAAAAACTAAAACACTAACTTAACAACACCACCTCTGAATATATTATAAACTTAGTTCACTTTTGAGGTAAGGACAAAACTAGATACATGACAATATCATCTAAATCAAATCACCTTAAATCAAATCACTTGGGCTTTTACGGATACCATTATATATATATATATATATATATATATTTATATATACATATATAGCTGAGCCTCCTTCCTAACCTTTTGCTTATTATTCTGTGTTAACTGTTTAAGTTATTCAGTTACTGCCCAGTTATTTGCTTTCTCTTGTTTCTATATCTTTCCCCACAATTTGTTGCAGATGTGTACCGTTGAGACACGTAAGTCCCAGACACGTAACTTTTTTACTCACACATATTTTCACACATATTTTCAAATAACAAAACACATATTTTTAAACACATGTGCCAAACACCCCCTAATCTTTATCTATACCTTTGTGCGTTAAGTGTAGAAAGAAGCAGCAAATTTTTCTTAACAAATTGCTAAAGTTTAGCACAAAAAAAAAAATTGCTAAAGTTACTTTTACTGGTACACATATATTTTTTATTTTTTATTTTTTGAAACCGGTACACATATATTATTATATATACACAATACAAATATTATTATTATAATACTATTTTTTTTTTTATGAACTATTATAATACTATTATTATACTATTATTACAGCTTCAACAAATATTTATATTATTGAAAAGCGGTCAATAGTACTATTCATCAAGTCTCCCCTGTAGTTTCACAGACAAAATTTTTTTCAAACGGTACATTAATCAATATTATATTATTTTATATCCACAACACAAATACACAAGCACCAACCATTCATTCAAATATATTTTTTTAATAAAAAAATTCCAGTCATTCATTCATTAGCTTTTTGGCTCAGCACCCAACCATCCACTATCACCGTATATTTATTCAGTGGATTCATTTAACCAGAACGTGCAGTATAACTTAAAACTGTACAAAAAACTAAAGTGCAGACAAAGAGAGTGAGAGCACTCACAGCAGTAGTATTATATAGGTATAATGCTAAAATTTAGCTCCACAAACACAAAAAGGTTGCTGCAGCAGTAGAGCTAAATCTAAAAATTTTAGCTCCATTGCTACAATGCACATCTATAAATAGATATGCACTGTTCATGAGAGCAAAAAAATAATAATATTATTTTATTTTTTTCACCCATTAAAAAATTATTTCTTTCTCTCTCTCACTCCGTGCCTCTCTCTCTCTCCCAAATCACTCAGCCTCCTCTCCTAAATCACAATCACTTAGCTCTCATTCCGTGCCTCTCTTTCTCTCCCAAATCACTCAGCCTCTTCTCCCAAATCACTCAAGCTCTCATCCTCTCTCAGTCACTCCCGACCCAGCCGTCCCAAGGCCCCAAATCACTCACCGTCACTCCTTTCTCACCGTCACGCTCTCAATCTCTCTCATTCATCGCCGCCAACCTGACCCAGCCGTCCCAAGCCGCCGATAAACTCACCGTCACTCTCCTCTCTCACTGTCACTCTCTCAAGCTCCCTCATTCACCACAGCCGGCCCGATCGCCTCAGACCCACGCCGAGAATCCACTTCCGGTCGCCGCCCATCTCTCTATTCTCTTTGCTGTGATTGGGTTTTTTTTATTTTTTATTTTTATTTTTTTTTATTTTATGTATTTTCATATGGATTTGGTGGCTGTGGTGGTGGTGGTGGTTGATTTTGGCTATGGTAGTGGTGGTGGATGATTTTGACAGTGGGTTTGTGGATTTTAGTTGTGGTGGTGGTGGATGATTTTGGCTTTGGCAGTGGGTTTTGTGGATTTTAGCTATGAGTTTTGTGGTTTATGGTTGTGGTTGTGGTTGTGGTTGTGGCAGTGGCAGTGGCAGTGGGTTGTGGTTGTGGTTGTGGTTGTGGTTGTTTGGTTGTCATGGCTGGTGGTTTGTGGTGACTGGTAGTGATGGGGTTGTGATTGTGGTTGTGGTTTTGTTTTTTTTGTTTGTTTGTTTTTTTTTTCTATGCTGTGTTATGGTTGCCAAAGTAGAGTGGTGGTTGTGGCCGGTGGTGGTGGTGGTGGTGGTGGTGGTGGTGGTTGTGGGTGTGGTTGTGGGTGTGGCTGATGGTAGAGGTAGTTGTGGTTGGTGTTGTGGATGTTTATTGGGTAGTGGGATATATTATTTTATTGTAGGGGATATATTATTTTATTGTGATATTTATATTATTTTATTGCGTTGAAAGCTAAAATAGATCCACTGCTGTAGCATCTGTGTAGGTAAAATAGATAAAATAACTTTTGGTGGAGCTAAAAAACTATTAGCTCCACTGCTGTGGATGCTCTAGAGAGTGAGTGATACCAGTGGCTCAGCAAGGTAATTGGATTCTGGCAAGTATGGAGAACGATGGTGTAGAGATAAGCAAAGATACTGACGGCACAAGAGAGTAACTATAAGACAGCGTTGTGTTTTTTATTTTTTGGTTTTTGTACTGGGAATTAGGGATTTGTTGAGGAAGACAGATTTGGGCTTTTTTTGTTTTGTTTTGTAATTAGGGATATGTTTACCTGAAAGGAATTTCCTATATTTTTGGGTTTTTTAACCTTTTTTTTTTTTTTTTTGAGAAGATGGGTTTGTTCACATTGTTGTACCAACTTTATTTTATTTTTTGAATTTTTTTCGACAAATTTATAAGGGTTAATTATAAAATTTTAAAGTATAAATTAATTTTTTTTTTTGGATGATCTGAATTTTAAATTTTTTGCTGCCAAATTCTAAATTTTGAGAGGGGTGGGGGTAGGAGGGAGGGGGTGGTGGTAAAGAAAATTTTAACCTATGTTGCAATTTTATTCCATCTCAAATAGGAAGTTTCAAAAGTCAGGGAAATATAACCTCAATATTGTGTAGGTGGATTTATTTGGCAAAACCACCCCAGGGAAAAAACATTTTTTCACTTGAAATCTCATTAACCAAAATTTTTTTAATTAATATTAAAAATGTTGTATACTAACTTGCTCTCAATTTTCCAAAATTATCTTATTTTATAAATAAAATTTACTGATTTAAAATTTTAATTAAAGTTTTCTCAAAAAAAATTTAATTAAAGAGTATTTAAAATATTCTTCCAATCCAATGGTCAGATTTTGGATTTGAGTCTAGAGCATTATGGACATGTGTTGTTGTACCAACATACTAAGAAATTTTGATTGGTTACGCTCTTCTAATCCAACCATTTGATTGAGCTCATAATTCATCAAAACCAATATTTTATCCCACTATTTCAATCCAATGGTCAAATTTGACTTTTGACTTTGGCATTTTAAAACTTGAAACAGATAAAGGAATGAAAACCAAAAAAAAACCTTAAAACACTGGCCAATACTCAAAACCCACTTAAAACCTCCTTGATCAACCTAATTTTATCAAATCTAGTGGTCTTGGAACCAACTTTGAATTTAAGCAAAGATTGACCAAGTTTAATAGACTTTAATGAAGTTTCATAAGATTTGATTACTCTGTTCTCACAATCTAACCGTCTGATTGTCACTGTCATTTACAAAATCAAATATTTCACCACATTCTACCAATCCAATGGTCAAATTTTAGATCTCTATCTGGTTGCATGATGGACATGTGTTGCTGTACCCACCTACTAGGAAACTTTGATGAACCCCATTGACGCAATCTGACCATCCAAAATGGCTGAAATACGCCATTAACCCCATTGACACAATCTCCACTCTTTCAATATAATGGTCAAACTTTGAATATGAGTTTGGCGCATGATGGATGCATGTCGTTATCTCATATATCGATAAAACTACCAAATTAATAACCAATAATAACTACTAAAAAAAATTATGTATTTTATTTGGAAAAACCACCCCATTTGAAGGGAAAAAAACATTTTCCACTTGACATCCCATTAACATTTTCTTGGTGTGTTGGTCACATTCTCCCTATCCAATTGGTTGATTGAGCTCAAAGTTTGTCAAAACCAATATTTTATCCTACTCTTTCAATCCAATAGTCAAATTTTAAATCTAGTTATGACACAAGATGGATGCGTGTCGTATTTGCCTATAATGAAACTTCAATAACTAAAAATATCCAATACTCTACTAATTAAGAGAGTTGTACACTACATAAATATTACTAAGAATTGAGAAAATGTTATGCAAAATACAACCAAAAACCTACAAAATGACCTCGAATGGATTTGCATATGACTTTTGACTTTGCCATTTTAAAACTTGAAACTGATAAAAGTATGAAAACCAAGAAAACCTTAAAACACTAACCAATACCCAATACCTAAAACACACTCAAAACCTCCCTACTCAACATAATTTGATCCTATCGAGTGATCATAGACCCAACTTCGATGGTTGATCATGTTTAACCAAATATTGACCAAGTTTTGTAAACTTTGACTACTCATTTTTCACAATCTGTCCGTCTAACTGATGTCATACTTCACCAACACTAATATCTCACCAAATTCTTCTAATCCAACGGTTGGATTTTGGATTTGAGTCTAGAGCATTATGGACGTGTTGTTGTACCAACACACCAAGAAATTTTGATTGGACATATTCTCCTAATCCAACCGTTTGATTGAGCACAAAATTTATCAAAACCAATTTTATCCTACTTTTTCAATCCAATGGTCAAATTTTAAATCTGACTATGGCACAAGATGGATGCGTGTCATATCCACCTATAATGAAACTTCAATCACTAAAAATATCCAATACACTGATAAAAACATGAAAACCAAGAAAATCTTAAAACACTGATCAATACCCAAAACCCACTTAAAACCTCCTTGAACATTTTATCAAATCCAGTGGTCTTAGAACCAACTTTGAATTTTGACCAAAGATTGACCAAGTTTAATAGACTTTGACGAAATTTCGCAAGATTTGACGAAGTTTAATAGACTGGGAAACTTTGATTAACTCGTTGACACAATCCGACCATTCAAAATGGCTGAAATACACCATCAAAGCTAGGAAATGACCGAAATACCCATAAACTTCTAAAGTGATAAAAGTGCCCCTAAAAGTTTCAAAATGATCAAAATACTTTTTACTTCTGAAATGACCAAAATAGCCCTCATGCACTTGGAGGGTCTTTTCAGATTTTTTTTTTTTGTTGTTTTCAAAATCAAGACAAAATTCTAGAGTTTTAAGATAAAATTGAGGAAAATTTACCATTCAAAGTAAATTATCATTTTTTACGGCCATATGTATGTTGGAAATCACTTTTACTATGACAGATTTACCTTACCGTTGTTAATACCTTTTTTTTATGAAAATTTTAACTATTAACGACAACCACAACGTCCGTTGCAAATAACAATGCAATATATAGTGATGGGTTTGTTCATATTGTTGTACCAACTTTATTTTATTTTTTGAATTTTTTCGACAAATTTATAAGGGTCAATTATAAAATTTTAAAGTATAAATTAATTTTTTTTTGGAAGATCTGAATTTTAAATTTTTTGCTACCAAATTCTAAATTTTGAGAGGGGTGGGGGTAGGAGGGAGGGGGTGATGGTAAAGAAAAAAAAACTTTTTCTGCCAAATTTTAAAGTATACATTCTTTCTTTTAAAGCAAATTAACTATTTATGACAGTTAGCATGTTTGTCGTAAATACAAACTCAATTAGAAAAAAAAATTAATTAATTGCGATGGATAAATGTTGTCACAAATGTGAAAAGTAAGGGGGGAATTTTCCCTCTAATATATTTTACCATTTTCGATGGCTTCATATCTGTCGCTAATACCCTTTTTTATATTTACGATGGAATCATGTTTGTCGCAAATAATAACACCATAAAAAATATATATGTTGTATTTTCGATGCACAAAGGCCGTCACAAGTGTTAATAGTGCCGACGGTGTTTCTTCTGTCATTGTAAATAATACCCTCTTTTATATTTATGATGGAAGATTGTTTGTCGCAAATACTAACACCATAAAAAAAAAAAAAAAAATTGTATTTTTGATGTACCAAAGCCGTCACAAGTGTTAATAGTTCCAACGGTTTTTCTTTAGTCGTCATAAATAATACCTTACTAGCGACGAACATTTTTATGCCGTCATAAAAAGTAAGGCGGGAACATTTCCCTCCAAAAAAAATCACATTTTCGACAAAAATAATAAGCATTTTCGACAGACTCATTTTGCCGTCACAAATGTGTTGATATTTGACGAGTCATTGTCGATGGAAGAGACTTGCTGTCGAAAAAGCAAGTTTTTACGATGGCTTTTTGTAATCGTCAAAAAGTTTCGTCGCAAATAGCAATCTTTTTTGTAGTGATTGTAGCAAACAAAGAAAAAGAAAGACTAGCGGCAGCAACTTCACTTTGCAAAGAACGGGCAATAATATGCAAGAATGATAGTTATATTTTTTACGGCTAAATGAGAAGAAAAAAAATGGCTGATATTAAAGGAGTATTTTAGGGGTTTTAGCAAAAATTTCATTAAACCTAAATTCATTCCTTCCCAATTTTGGAGGGAATAGAAATTTAAGGTTTTGAGAAAAAATGGAGGAATGAGTGTTCCCTCCTAACCATTTCATTTCCTCCCACTTAAACTCTCAAATAAGGGAATGAACTTTCCATTCCCTCCGCTAAAACTCCTAAACAAGGAGAGGGAAGAATATTCTAAAATTATTCATTTCATTCCATTCCCTTCTCCCAAACGAAGCCTTAGAGTTTTTACCAATTGAGCTAACTAGCACCCACCTTAATCTTTGTAAGTGATTGAAGTACTCAGATGTATGTAAAATTAAACTTAAGATATAAAATAGTATAATTTTATATTTCTCTATTCAATTATTGTTATATTTTTAATCTCTTTACATGTATATTTAGTTTTGCAAATTAAAAATTATAAACCTTAAATCTTAGATGTTCAGCCTTCAAGAGTTCAAGTGTTTTCTTTATAAAAAATAAATAAATAAATAATCCTAAAAAAGAAAAAGAAATAATAAGAATTTTTATAATGAAAACGTCAAATGTAAGAACCAAATTTATATGTACACTTAATTTTTTTTTTAAATCAATAGGTTTGTAGCGGCATTTTTCACGGTTTTCTTTATAAAAAATAATCTAGTAGAGTCGGCAGTAGGAGTCATAACAATAAGGGATTTCAAGAAGGAAGACCAGTTCTTCACAAAGAATCTTGACCTCATTGACACAAATGCTAGTCCTTTTTCCACAGTTTTTCTGCAAACGAGTGGTTGATTGATTCAATGGATAGAAATGGTCAGTTCGACGGTTTTTGCCTTTGCTGCACTTTGCATGGTTTTACTTTCTCCCTAGACTTTTAGCTCTGGTCAGTCTACCTATATCATTTTTTGAAGTATGACCATTGCAATCATTTGTTTATTTACAAAATCTTTCTGCTTTTTTTTTGGGAAATATTAATCATAGAATGATATTGAACTACTGAATCTCCCATATGAATTTTCAATTGCAGGATTCATCCGGATGGCACTTTCTTATGGTCTTTCCTTAAACATGATGTTTGTCCGTTCAGTTCAAAAGTAGTGCAGTTTAGAAAATAACATCATTTGTGTAGAAAGGCTAAGCCAATACATGCATATTCCCAGTGAGGCCCCTGAAGTAATAGAAGGAAACCGCCCCACAACTAATTGGCCGGCTGTGGGTAAAGTGGAGATACAAGATTTGCAGGTAAAGTTTAATTCCTTTAATGTTAAATCAAAGGAAGGTTCTGTTTTGACACTAGATTATTGAACAAATGACTGAACAACGAGCTTTTATTAAAACTTGATTCTTTGAATTACAACACTTTACAAGCACTAACGCTTTTACAAGACACACACACCAACTCTCTAGACACCTATGTATTGACACTACACAATAGCTCTTACTTATTTCTTCACTTCACACTCTTCACAAGTCTCTCACTAATCTCACACTAGTCTCTCACTAGTCTCTCACTAGTCTCACACTAGTCTCACTCTAGTCTCACTCTTCTCACTCACTTCTCACATACCATCACATCTATTTATACTAGGTGTATGTTGGTTAGGAAACCAACTTGAAGCTTCTAGCATCTTCCTTTTTATTTGCATTAGATGAATGCCATTCTCCAACCTTCTAGACCATTCTATAAACATGTGGTTGAGTTTCACTTCTACATAAAAGTCTCTAGAGAACTAAAGAGAGACAACTTATAGAGAAACCCGGAATGCAAGAGAAGGTTCTAGAGAATGTGTGAGATGTTCTAGGAGTTTCTAGAAGTTTCTAGAGAATTACGGAGAGAAGCAAATTGAGTGGAACTCTAGAAATTTCTAGAAGTTTCTAGAGACAATAGAGTTAGTTTTGATTTCTAACAGGTTACATTATATACTGAGAAAATTTATTTGAAAACAGGTCAGATATGGGCCCAATGCACCACTTGTTCTTTGTGGGATAAGTTGTACTTTTGAAGGAGGGCACAAGATTGGTATTTTTGGCCGAACTGGAAGTGGGAAGACAACCCTTATAAGTTCTCTTTTTCGTCTTGTGGAGCCAGCAGGGGGGAAGATTATTGTTGATGGCATTGACATCTCTACAATTGGACTTGATGATCTGAGGGCACGTTTTGGAATAATACCTCAAGATCCTACTCTTTTTAATGGGACTAAGATTCAATTTGGATCCCTTGTCTCAACATTTCTGAACAAGAAATTTGGGAGGTATTACTTTGGTTGCTTTGAATTAGAAGTAGTACTTATTGGATCTTCAATTGGGTGAACAGTGTTTATAAAGAAGTATTCTTTTTTATTTATTTATTTCTGCATGGATTGCAAATATGCCGAAAGTGATAATTTTCCATTTGAAGGTTCTTTAGAAAACCATTCGGACTGAATTTGCTGATTGTACTGTGATCACTGTGGCTCACAGGATACCTACAGTGATGGATTGCACGATGGTTCTCGCTATTAGTGATGGTGAGTCACATACATTACTTCAACCCTTTTCTAAAGAATATTCCATGTGTTTTTGCACCAAAATCATCTATTTTTCTGTGGATGCCATTCATTATGTTAATGCTTAATAATTTCTAAAGTTTTTAATCCTTAATTTCTTAACGAAGGTGTTGTTTTAGACATAATAATTAGTTAGATCTGACTTCACAATGTTTACAGTACAGAGAAGGCAATTCACTTTTCACTTCACATTGTGCAGATGAGTCATGTTGTACTTGTCCACTTCTTTGACAATGTGTGTCAACTGTATGTGCAGTATGCATCTTATGGAAGGATCTGTAGTTAATACTGTATTCAATTAAGTAACAAAAACCCATTTATAAAAACTGTGATATCTAATAGAGATGTGTGAAGCAATAATTTTGGCATCAAACGTTATTTTTCAATGTTCTGAAGGAAATGTCTCTATTCTGTTTCAGGAAAACTAGAAGAGTATGATGAACCAATGAAGTTAATGAAGACAGAAGGTTCCCTGTTTGGGCAGCTTGTCAAGGAATACTGGTCTAATCTTCAGAATGCATAATCACATTGAACCCAACAACGTAACCTTTTGTGGCTCTGGCTTGGTACCTTAAAAGCAATGGGAAGAAAATAAGTATATTTAGTATTTATAACAGTACAGTATCGATGGGGCCAGAGAGAAGAAAAAGAGAATTGGAAGGCCATGTTCTGGGTTGCATAATGTATTGAGACATATTTGAATAGCACAAATCCTTTTCTCCAAAACTCAATGGATTCCATTAAAACTTTAAAGAGCTCCACTTTTATAAACTGCAATCACCGCCGTTTATTACAGTGGGATTATTCATGTATTCACTTGTTTCCCTGACTGCAGCAATGCTTTGGGGTTGAACCTTAACAATGGCTTTTTCCTCGTCCAAAGTCCCAACCGATTGATGACAATGTCTGAAACTACTATTCCATTTAAAATTTAAGGCTAATAATATAGCTGAGTTCAGCAGTAGTTTCACTCTATGTGTGCGTTTGGCATTGGCTTAAAAAGCCAGTTTTTTTATCTATTTAGCTTATCTTTGCTACTATTTATGTTTCCCATTGCACCTTTTAATACTATTTATGGGTTCTACTGTATTATTTCAGCTACCTTTTAGTTTTATTTATAGTACTTTCAGCAAAAAAATTTCAATTTCAGCTAAATAAGCCGTTGCAAACAGACACTAATATATTTGGCATTGGAGTGATGACAAATGGTAGACAAGAAAATGTGATCCATACTCACATAATCCACAGAGAAAGTTCTTTGTTATTCTTGGATAATGTGATTTTGTGCTAAATGATGTGTAGCACTCTTTCCTTCTGTAGATCAATTTTTCTTAAACCACTTACAGTTTTTCAGAATGACATGTAGCCTTTTTTTTTTTAATCGCTTGTAGCACACTTTCCATGACTCTAGCATTTTTCATTGAACAACTTGTAGATAATGATGACTGATGAGGTTAAAGGACTTCTATCTTGTAGCCAGGTTTTAAAAATGCAGTAACGGATTTGAACATGGTAAAGAATCTATAGATAGCATATTATAGATATTGTCATTATTGTGGTTGTGAAATTTTGCCAAACTCATAATTGGTAGGAATTACTGTAGATTATCAAATAACAGCCACTTATTGGCAGGTATCTATTGGTTATGCTTCTTGTGTGTTTGGATTAGCTTTTTGCTGGAAGTTTATTTACTTATTTATTGAAAGTTGACATAAGTTATAGGTGTACCTTTAATATTTTTTAGAAAGTTGTACTAAGCAAAATAAGCTAAAAAAATTTCAGTATGATATCGATACCACTTTTCAATATTGGACAATATCCCAAAGATCCAACAGCCAATATGTAATTCTTTTTTTATAATTTGATAGTTTACAATAGGAGAGGGAAGATTTAAACTAAGGACGTCTCCATTGAAACTCTAGATGGATTGGTGTCAGTTGAACTAAAAAGCTATTTGCAATAATTCTTGTAGGTTGTAGTATTTTCCACATCATCACTATTAAATGACTTGTAGTCAAAGATAAATTAAGTGATTTCTGTAGCTTTTTTCACATCATCATCATCATGACCAATAAGACACTTCTCCAACCAGAAGTCCTGTCTCCAATGCAACTGCACCATTTCCTCTCACGCCATCTTGGAATCCCACCGACACCACTTAGATCTCCTCCAGTAAACCAGGAAAAAGTAATCTAACTAGATATTGAATAATATTTAGCTATGATAACGATTCATGTGCTAAGGTTCTAAATAAGTCTAGAGGAACAAAATTACTAACATCATTATCAAAATTATAAATTGAGTAAATATTATTTGATGCAGAGTGAAATTAAAAAAAATTTAAAAGTGAAAAGGGCAGCGCAGAGTGGATCATGAAGAATTGGAAGGCCAGAGAAAGCCTGGTGCTTATAAATGTTGTGATCATTGGGTTAAAATCAAGAAAATCCAATCAATTTTTTTAACCACTCCATAAAAATATTTCCAAGCGTCAATGAAGAAATGAATCAACCACAAAAAAGAACAGCATGACTGGATTTCTGATGAAAACCTCTTTTCTTTCAACTTGAAGGGAAAAAATAACTAACTTATGACTTCCAGATAGCTTAACTAGTAAAATTTATTGTAGTTGAATAAAAAATATTAAGCTCGAACCTTGCCTACACAAAAAACTAGTTAATGTCTTGACTTGATGAAAAAGAGTAATCACCAAGAAATGGCAATAGGTTGAAAATCTATCATCAAGTCACTATTCCTTCTTTTTCTTTTTCTTTTTCTTTGTCACGTTGCATCCTCACACAGCCGCACTAATGCATTCAGGTTCTCCCAATGAAGAGGAAATAGGATTTTCTTTTTTGTCATTTGGTTGTCTTGGTGGCCAACACAAGCATGACAACCACATGAGGCCTGGACCATTAGGTTGTGGTGTAAAGTCCCAAAAATATCAATTTAAAAATCCATGTTTAACCTGTAATAATAGGAAATCTCTGAGACAAAACTCTGAAACAAATATATTCTGTCTCAAAGAAAAAGTTCATTGTAATTTATCTAATCTCTATATCAAAGTACCAAACAACCAAATCATCTAGACTCCAAAAGATTTAAACTTAAACTAAAATCTCATATAACTCCTGACAAAAACAATATTTTAAAATTAAAAAAGTTCTAACATATAAAAAAATCTTCAAAACCAATTGTGGGCTTAAATTCTCAAAAGTGGACCATCTGCAGCAAAGCAATCATGTCCTGGCAACCTCCTTTTACTATGAATATGAGCAACTAATCAACAACAATGAGCCACAACCTACCATCAAGGGAGAGAGTGAGAGTTTGGCACTGAACTAGTTTGGAGTTATCTCCTCCAATCCATTCGAGGACGATTTATAAGAAGGGGGTAATATTACCGGTTTGGAGGAAAACTCCTTCAATCCACTAAGTGACAATTTCAACAACTATTTTCATCTACCTTTAACTAACAAACTATTGTTGTAGCCAATTATTACTAATTCTCGTCTAGGTACACTACTAATATCACTTTTTATTTATCAATAATTACTCACCACATCAGTTTGTATAAATGTTTGTAAAATAATTTGTAGCTCTAGCATTTTTCTTTTAATAAATTATTTGACTTGTTTAAATAAATGAAAGTGTCATCCCCACTTAATTGGAGGATTTGGAGAAAAAATCTATCCTTACGGATTTCACTAAAAACTTCTTCTTTAGCAGATTCAAGGAATTATTCCAGAGAGTTCTAGCTTATGTTAATCATCATTATCACTTTCTAGTAAGCGTTTTGAACGCGTAGTCAAGGTTTTAACTTATTATGTTTTATTATGTTTCAAAAGGGAAACAACTTTTTTCAGAAATCTGAAAGTGACGCTATAAAAAAATGAAATTTACTTTTCAAGCGTGCATTGCATTGAGAGAAGAAGGCCCAGCTAGCTACTTTCAGGAAACCAATAAAATACTTTGTCGTTGCCTACATCAATGCATGATTTATGTAACCAATATGCACGTGTTCATTTCTGGTGGAGTTTAGTTAAGTTAGGCCACGACAAGGGAGTTGATTTATGCGTAATGGGGACAATGCAGTACTATGTACACCAGTAGTAATGTCTACTTCAGCAGTGGAGACCAGTTCTTGATTTATGTCAGCAACGTATTACTAAAATATTTAATGTCTATATCAAACAATGTATACTGTTCTCTCTTATTCTTCTTTTCTTCTTTCATATGGTAAAAAAAGTGAGAACGTTTTAAGTTATCCTCAATACCTCTCTGATAATAAATGTATCATTTAGCTTTGTTATAGATTATGAGTTGTTGAACATAATGATGGAGGCTCTCTGAAAGGAAGTTTTGCACGGACTCTCTGTATACCATAAACGGCTAGCTAAGAAAAGGAGAAAGCGCCTGCTTTGGTGTATTGAGGTATATATGTCCTTCATAATCATGAACTTTTTCGTTAATTTTCTATGTATGTAATCATATACATATCATCTTTCACAAGCAGACAGTTCTCAATGGAGGTTCACTTCATGTCCATTCTTTGAACTAGTTTTTATTCTATTAAGGAAGTTTTGTATGTCATCTTGGGTTGTCAGTGCACTTGATCATGTCACTAGCTTCATGATGGGTGCATATTGTGCATTCTCTCAAGCATGATCAATCACGCGCACCCTTTTTTCTTAGGATAGATTCAGTACTAAAGAGATATGCTTTGACTGTTTTATTGTTATATATTTAAGTCTGTCTTGTATTCAACACAGAGTTTGAAGAGGGAAGATAAAAGAAAAGATTGATCGAGGCTCTGGCTGTTCAGACAGTGGTGGCAAAACCTACTGTTCTAGTTTTGATTGTCATCCCTCTTCATGTGTCACTCAAACATTGATAATTTGTTCTGACATTCTGCTAATACTCAAGATCTAATACAATATGGTTCAGAAGTCATCACCAAGAACAATTCACATTCGTGGCCAATTTCAAGGATTATCAAATTTGCAGATAGTTTCTGCAATCTTCAATGGCTGTCTCGGATTAGTGTATTTATGCTTGGCCTTCTGGATTTTAGAGGAGAATTTGAGGAAAACCCACATAGCTCTGCCTTTGGATCAGTGGTTACTGGTGTTGTTTCAAGGCTTCATATGGCTGTTGGTGGGTTTTGTCGTGAGCCTTAGAGGGAAACAACTTTCAAGAGGGCTGTTGCGACTATTGTCCATTCTTGCCTTCTTGCTTGCTGGGATTGTCTGTGTGTTGTCCCTGGTCACTGCCATTTCCAGCCAAAAAGTTTCAGTAAAGAAAGTTTTAGATATTCTGTCCCTTCCAGGAGCAATATTGTTGCTGTTGTGCACATATAAGTATATATATGAAGAGAGGGAAAACAGATTGAACGAAGATGACCTCAATTCTCCCTTGAATTTTGAGGCCAGTGACATCAGTAAAAGTGATTCAGGAGTACTTGTTACTCCTTTTGCTGAAGCCAGATTCTTCAGTAAAATGTCATTTTGGTGGTTGAATCCATTGATGAAAAAGGGCAGGGAGAAAACCCTTGAGGATGAAGATATACCCAAGTTACGCGAGGCAGATCGAGCAGAAAATTGTTATTTGCTATTCTTGGAGCAATTGAATAAGCAGAAAAGGGCAGAACCATCATCCCAAACATCAATCCTGTGGGCAATAATTTTATGCCACTGGAAAGAAATTTTCTTGTCTGGTTGCTTTGCTGTATTAAAGATTGTCACACTGTCTATGGGTCCTCTACTTCTGAACGCCTTCATTTTGGTTGCGGAGGGAAAAGAAAGTTTCAAGTATGAAGGTCACTTATTGGCAATATCATTTTTCTTTTCAAAGTGCATAGAATCCATTTCGCAAAGGCAGTGGTACTTCCGGAGCAGGCTTATTGGCCTAAAAGTGAGGTCATTGCTCTTAGCAGCCATTTATAACAAACAACTAAGATTATCCAACTCTGCGAGGTTGATGCACTCAGGTGGTGAGATAATGAACTATGTCACAGTAGATGCCTACAGGATTGGAGAATTTCCATTTTGGTTCCACCAAACTTGGACAACAAGCCTCCAGCTATGTCTTGCATTGCTAATTCTTTTCCACGCAGTGGGGCTAGCAACAATTGCGGCACTGGTGGTGATCATTCTCACCGTGCTTTGCAATGTTCCACTTGCAAAGTTACAGCATAAGTCTCAGTCTAAGCTAATGGTGGCACAGGATGAGAGACTGAAGGCTAGTTCTGAGACTCTAGTGAACATGAAGGTTCTGAAATTGTATGCTTGGGAAACCCATTTCAAGCAAGTCATAGAAAATTTAAGGAAGGTGGAGTTCAAATGGTTATCTGCAGTGCAGTTAGACAAAGCATATCATAGCCTTCTCTTTTGGTCAACTCCTGTTTTGGTCTCATCTGCTACCTTTGTAGCATGTTATTTCCTCGGAGTTCCACTACATGCAAATAATGTTTTCACCTTCGTAGCAACTTTTCGCCTTGTTCAGGATCCTATTGCATCTATTCCTGATGTTATCGGGGTGACAATTCAAGCGAAGGTTGCATTTGCACGGATTGTGAAATTCCTTGAGGCACCAGAGCTGCAGAGGGCACATGTCCAGCAGAACTGCAACATGGAAAGCATGAATCACACCATTTTTATTAACTCAGCCAAATTTTCATGGGAAGAGAATTCACCGAAGCCCACTCTAAGAAACATAAATTTGGAGGTTAGACCTGGTGAAAAGGTGGCTATATGTGGAGAAGTTGGCTCAGGCAAGTCAACCCTTCTAGCAGCAATTCTCGGAGAAGTTCCAAAGATTCAGGGAAGCGTAAGTTACTACAGCTCTTTTACTTTCTTTCCAGAAATTCAGGTCAAATTTTTGTTTTTTGTTTTTTTTTTTTTGCTTTTTTTTTTTTTTTTTTTATGTATGTGAAATTTCATTAAAGGAAAACACCAAAGATAGGTAGTCTCCATAAGGGCAAAACTTAGGTACAGTACCTTATGGTCCGTTTGGATTGAAGGGGAGGGAGGGGGAGTAGAGTAGAGTAGAGTAGAGTAGATTTAGCACAAAATTAGCTTATTTTTAGCCAACTCTATTCTACTCTCCCTCCTTCCTCCCTCCATCCAAACAGGCAATTAGGTGCAGTAATTTAGGTTCTCCTCTTAAATTTAAGCCATGTGTATAAAATATACAGCTCAACAAACGGCGTTACAAGGAATTGCCGTCTCTTTTTTTTTTTTTTTCCTTTTCTTTTCCCCTATTTTTTCTCATCTTTTCCCTCACATGCGTGAAAACCAGATAACTTCAAACACTTTCACCCTTATTTTCCCAAGAAACAAACAAATTTCAAACAAAAATTTTGGCTAAAACTCAACAAATTTCTGGCAAGACCCCTTCACAACCATTCCTTGCATTGATTCCAGCCACCATGTGTGGAGGTAGAGTGGTTTCACTTTTCACCCACATGAAACCCCATGCTTTTATAGAGAACCAGGCAAAGAGAATGAAGAAGACGGCGGGGCATGGCGGCTGCGGAGGGGTTCGTGGTGGTCAATTGAAAGGAACAACTCTCAATCACTCTCTCTCATCGTGTTTCCGTTGATTTGGGTTCACTTTATCGATCCATGGCCTGAATTTTTGGTTAATGGCCTTGCCCCTTATTTCCTATGATTAGTTGATCAATAATGAGAAGAAACTTTTTTTGAGAGAGGAAGTGTGGATTGCCACTGCTGGGTAAGTAATAAAGAGGAGAGGGTTTGAATAAAAAGCCAAAGAAATATTAATCTTCAATTGGTGGGGCAGATCTGAATCTTAAAAAGCCAAAGAAATATTAAAAACCTGATCATGTCTTTGAAGGAGGAGACTTAGCTGAAGAAGTTTGGTGGGGCAGATCTGAAATCTGAAACTGATGGTTCTCCGTAGCAAGCCAGTCAAAAAAAAAAAAAAAAAAAAAGCAAAGTGACAGAGCAATATGTTTTAACGCCTGTTTGCTGAGCTGTAGATTTTATACACATGGCTTAAATTTAAGGGAGGAACCTAAGGTACTGTACCTAAGTTTTGCCCGTCTCGATAAATTATAAAGATCGCTATTTTGAATAGTCTTTAACATTCTCACTCCAAGCAAAGCCATTCAGCAACAAAACTTTGCTCCAAGTCAACTTCTGACCAAACTATTCCATTGTGAATCCTAGCATTCCTATCAAGCCACATATGGTAGATGACAGCACTCCAAGCCAGCTTGCACATAGTTCGCTGAAGCTTTTCACCATTTAGCTTCCTTACAGTGCAGTCCAGTTCATAACACTGGTCACCAACCTGCCTTCTCATTGGGCACTTGCTTAAAACAACTTCCCAATTTCTTTTAGTGAAGGAACATTTATAAATGGTTTTGGGCTTCAATTTTACTCCTACAAAACACATCACATTCCCCTTGAAAACCCAAGCAGCTGAGCTAGCCTACCTTTGTTAGCCTGTTTTACAGAGCTAGCTAGCATACAAAAGCATGCTTAGGAATGTTTTTGGAAAACCATACCAGCTTCCACTAGCTAATTTAAAGCTTCTTATTACATATGGCCTTCCAGGTACCTTTGCAATTATACTATTTTTTGCTGAAGGAAACAACTCAACCTTATCAATATCACCCAACTGAATCCCCTACAACCTACTTTGTATTAGGACTAAATTATCAGACCTAGCTGAGGCTAATTCCACTGGCATTGCACATTGAGAATAAAAGTGGATAACCTGTTTGGAAAATAGCTAGCAATATCTTAAGCAATTCTGTGTCCATATTGCTGAATCAAAGCCTCATCAAGATGCCATGAATCATCCCAAATGAAGATGACTTCACCATTCCCCACCTTATTCCTTAAAAGAGACCTGACTTCATTCCTAACTTGAAACCAAGCAACCCAAATAGATCCAGCTCTAGCAAAAATAATCAAAATAAAACGCACAACGGCAGCCCTACCATTCAACCAGCTTACTCACCCACAAACCACCTTCCTGCTTGGGAAAAGTAAGATCCTTCCAAGCTACTTTAGGAATAGCAAAAGTAGCAATACCACCTCACATATGCCAAGATCCTTGTGGCTTTGTAGCATTACTCGGTTCTTCCCATATGGGGAACTTGGGTCTTCGTCTTGGATTTGAAAAAACACATCCTAGACTCAACAAGACTCAAAAGTTTTGTTCACGTTTTGCCAACAGTCAATTTGATCAATAGTACTATAAAAGCAAAGGATAAATTCCTTCCACTCCAAGAGTTGATCCATTTGCTAATTTTTTCCCACAAGAGGCCTGCACTCATTTAAGGACAATTCTGGGAATCAAAGGTACTCCAAGGTACCTAATGGGAGGCTAATCTTCCTTGAACTTCAAAATGCCAAGGAACTCAGATTTGGAATCAACATCAACACCAGAGGAGAAAATAAAACTTCAGATTTACTGGAATTAGCAGCCATCCTTGACATCTCCTTGAACTCCTCAAGAACTTGACTAAACACCACTAGATCAGCCGTGAGGCACAAATCAGTGAGCTATATTTTAGCACGCATAGGATGATACCCAAATCCACTACCCAAACCCCATTCAATGGAAAAAATTTTCATGGCCATTACAAGGAGTCACATCCCCTTGTATCAACCTTTTTTTCCCTTCGAAATAACCCACCAATCCTCCATTGACCGCAATCAAGTATTTTGCACATCAAACAGGTTTATTATCTTAGCTGAGCAAAACAAAATCCCATTTAAATGGAATCATAGGCCTTCAAAATACCAACCTTTATAGCACATCAAACAGGTTTATTGTCCCTATGAATTTCTGACCAAGTCAAAATTTTTAAGACCAGTCTTTTATTATATGCACTCCAACACTTCCCAAGCATACATCCATCGAACATAAATGTAGTGCCCATCTAATATTGGAAAAGGTTAAAGTGTTCTAACTGTGTAATCTGATTCATTTATTTAAATTACAGATAAAAGTCTATGGGAAGATATCCTATGTTTCTCAAACAGCATGGATACAAAGTGGGACAATACAGGAGAATATTTTATTTGGGTCTGCTATGGATAGTGAAAGATACAGAGAAACACTAGAGAGGTGTTCGTTGGTTAAGGACCTTGAGTTGCTTCCATTTGGTGATCTCACTGTAATAGGGGAGAGAGGTATTAATTTGAGTGGTGGTCAGAAGCAACGTGTTCAGCTAGCCCGTGCTCTCTATCAGGATTCTGACATATATCTCTTGGATGATCCATTCAGTGCATCGGATGCACAGACTGCTACAAGCATATTTAATGTAATTGTATTTTCCCAGCACCTTCCACATCTTTGTTATTTTTCACTATCTATCTGTGTTCAATTTCTAACTTCAAGTGCAAGCTTACTTAACTGTGACAGGAATATGTTATGGAAGCGCTTTCAACAAAGACGGTCTTACTTGTGACCCATCAAGTTGACTTCCTGCCTGCTTTCAATTCTGTTTTGGTTAGTATACTGAAGTTAATGATAGACTGAAGTACACAGAGCACTTGGTGAGGTTAATGACAGGAATTTAGTCTTTTTCCCCCTATTAGAACCACTAAAACTATTTTGGAGGTCTCTCAAAGCCACCATGTCTATATTCATTGGGAAAAAAGTCCCTAATATCTGTGTAAGATGACAGAATGCCTGTTGAAGATTAGGTTACCATGGTTCTCTTTTTTAAATCTCTAGTTATTCCATGAACCATGCACTTAAAGATTCACTTAACCTGCACAACATAGCGATCCTTACTTTACTTTTTATGTAAAATTTTATTGATATTTTCCTTAGTTAGAATTGGTTAGTTCCACGCAACAATTTGATGTGAGTTTGATTTTATGGACAGTTGATGTCAAATGGGGAAATCCTACAAGAAGCTCATTATCAGCAGTTGTTGGCCTCAAGCAAGGAATTTCAAGACCTTGTTAATGCACACAAAGAGACGGCAGGTTCTGAAAGGCTTACAGATTTTAGTTCTACCCATAGACAAGGAACATCATCCAGAGAGATTAAGAGCACTTATGTAGAGAAGGAATCAAAAGCATATAAAGGTGATCAATTGATTAAGCAAGAAGAGAGAGAAACAGGAGATATGGGCCTCAAACCTTACATGCAATATCTGAATCAGAACAGAGGGTTCTTGTACTTCTTTATTGCCTGTCTCTCTCAACTTTTATTTGTGGCTGCTCAGATATTGCAGAATTCTTGGATGGCTGCTAACATTGATAATTCTAATGTTAGCACACTTAGATTGGTCTTGGTTTATATGGTGATTGGATTGGCCTCAGTACTGTTTTTATTAGGTAGATCTCTTTCTACAGTTGCTTTGGGTCTTAGATCTTCAGAATCCTTGTTTTCAGAGCTATTAGACTCGCTTTTTCATGCACCTATGTCTTTCTACGACTCCACACCTCTGGGAAGGATACTTAGTCGGGTAGGCACAGTGAACGTTTCTAAAATGTCAATGTCCTATTGTTTGATTTCTAAAACTAATGTTTCTATTGTGTGTCCTGTCAATATGCGCAGGTCTCTTATGATCTGAGTATCATAGATCTTGATGTCCCATTCAGCCTTGTCTTTTCTGTTACATCTACCAGTAATGCTTGTTCTACTCTTGTAGTACTAGCCATTGTCACCTGGCAGGTCCTGTTTGTCTCTATACCAATGGTTTATCTTGCATCTAGATTACAGGTATTACTATACAAGGTCCTTTCATGAATAATATTCTCTGGAAGCAGTTCTCTTTCATATGCCATATAAATCAACAATATTTTAGACAATCTGTGACTATTACCCTTGGCTACATGATGCTCCTATAGTATATAAGTACTAAAGTAACAATTTTTCCTTTCCTTGGAAAATGATGATCTAATTGGATCCATTGTATTGACTATAGAGTAGCAATTATCCTCTTTTGCTGTCTACAAGGAAGCCTTTTTTACTTTTTATTCAACGAAAATGTTATTGATTTTTCTTTTGTTTTAACAAGTAACAGAAAGTTGCATTTCTTTTTACCAGAGATATTACTTTACCTCTGCAAAAGAATTGATGCGGATAAATGGAACAACCAAGTCCTTTGTAGCAAATCATCTAGCTGAGTCTGCAGCAGGAGCCATGACAATAAGGGCTTACAATAAGGAAGACCAATTCTTCACAAAGAATCTTGGCCTCATTGACACAAATGCTAGTCCTTTTTTCCACAGTTTTTCAGCAAATGAGTAGTTGATTCAATGGATAGAAATAGTAAGTGCGGCTGTTCTTGCCTCCACATCACTTTGCATGGTTTTGCTTCCTCCCAGTACATTTAGCCCTGGTGAGTATACGTTTGTTATTTTTGGAAGAATGACCATTGCAGTCATTTGTCATTCTGGTGACTATATCTATATGTCAGCTTTCTTTTATAGGAATAAATTTTTGGAAATCAAATTCTTAGAATGAAATTGAACTACTGACCCTCTTATATGATATTTGCAAACACAGGATTTATTGGGATGGCACTTTCTTATGGTCTTTCCTTAAACATGATGCTTGTCCGTTCAATTCAAAAGCAGTGCAGTGTAGCAAATGACATCATTTCTGTAGAAAGGCTAAATCAATACATGCATATTCCCAGTGAAGCCCCTGAAGTGATAGAAGGGAACCGCCCCCCAACTAATTGGCCAACTATGGGTAAAGTGGAGATACAAGATTTGCAGGTAAATGATTATTACTTGGTGTTAAATCAAAGGAAGTGTTCATGTACATACTGAAAAAATTGATATGAAAACAGGTCAGATATGGGGCCAATGCACCACTTATTCTTTGTGGTAAAAGTTGCACTTTTGAAGGAGGGCACAAGATTGGTATTGTTGGCCGAACTGGCAGTGGGAAGTCTACTCTCATAGGTGCTCTTTTTCGTCTGGTGGAGCCAGCTGGAGGGAAGATTATGGTCGATGGCATTGACATCTCTTCAATTGGACTTCATGACCTAAGATCACGTTTTGGAATAATACCTCAAGACCCTACTCTTTTTAATGGGACTCTCAGATATAATTTGGACCCCTTATGTCAGCATTCCGACCAAGAAATTTGGGAGGTGATCCTTCATTTTTTTTCTGCCTATGGTTGCTTTGTACTAGATTAATGGATCTACCACTAGTAAAACAATGCTGGTATAAAGTGGTGATTAGTGTTTTAAGGTTGTACATTTCTGCAAGGGTTGCAAATGCAGACTAATCTATCAATGTTCATTTTTGAAGGTTCTTGGAAAGTGTCAACTACAAGAGGCTCTTCAGAAGAAAGAAGAGGGCCTAGACTCCTTAGGTTAGTTTCCATGCTATAATATGTGACATGTACTGATTTTTTTTAACTATGATGAACATTAACAACTGTGAACCTGCTACTCAGTTGTGGAAGACGGATCTAATTGGAGCATGGGGCAACGGCAATTATTTTGCCTAGGTCGTGCACTTTTGAGGAGAAGTCGGGTATTGGTACTTGATGAAGCAACCGCATCAATTGATAATGCTACTGACATGATTCTGCAGAAAACTATTCGGACTGAATTTGCAGATTGTACTGTAATCACAGTGGCACACAGGATACCAACTGTGATGGATTGCACAATGGTTCTTGCCATTAGTGATGGTAAGTTACAATAAATGCCACAACCAACTGTGATGGATTCCAAAATTAAAGAACAAAATATTCAATATTTCTATAATTTCTTTGCTAAAGTTGACCACACAAACTTAATAATATAAATGCAAAGACAATCCTTCTACACTATGATAGACTTGTTCCTTAAAGAGAATTGTAGTTATTCCACCAAATTTTGTACTGTAAAGATCAATGGGTAGGTGTCATATTGCAGTTGGTGGATTCAAGTCAAAAACATACATAATATGCACTGTTCCGAAAGATCTGATCTTTAACGTAAAGTCAAGTAAATTAGAAGTCAAATAAAATCATGCAAAGTGAAAGGGATGTTCCATAGAAAATAATTTTCCATATTGAAATATCCTTGTTTAAAAATCTGAAGGAGATGTTTCCATTTCTGTTTCAGGAAAACTAGTGGAATATGATACTCCTATGAAGTTAATGAAGAGAGAAGGTTCGCTCTTCAGGCAGCTTGTGAAGGAATATTGGTCCCATTCTCAGTCTGCAGAACTGCACTAGGTCTAATAATAAGTTCTCATGCAGACTTCAAAAACCATGGGAAGGGTGGAAATGTATTTTCAGCACAATTTTCATTTGGGCAGTTCTGTTTAACACATGTTCATGGAAATTATAGATTTTCCTACTGGGATGTATATAACTTTGGAGCCACACATGTTGAAGCCTTATGGGGGCATCCACATTCTCCCCAACTCTCAGACAAATTAATAATGGCGTGCTCCCAATTAAATAGTATGCTTATTGCATGAAACATTACTTTCATTTTGCATTCAATAATAAGAAAATAAAAAATAGAAAAGCATCAGTGATTCTAATTCCGTCCACCAGTCATGCAAATCAGGACTCGGTAGGAAGTTACCTAATAAATTCAGCTGATAAAACAATATGATGGCAAGATTAATCAATATAGGAGTTAAGGTCCTCCAAGTACAGCATTCTCAATATCCTCTCTGCTAAGTGCATAACTAAATCTCCTCTCAACATCCTTTTCAAGACTCCCAGGTCCACTCTTCATATACCTGCATCAAATGCAATTTTCAAGATTCATAAACAGATGTAATAATCAAAAACAAAAGTGAATTCATTTCCAATTTCCAAATTAACTCCTATTTTACTCTCATAATCCTCAAAAGTGAACGGCCACGACAGGACTTCAATATAAGCCAATAATGAAAGTATGAAACCCAATTCTGACACCCCAACCCCTCACTTTTCTTTCTTTAATTAAGAGAAAAGTTGGGGGACCTCCAGTTAAATTTTTAACCTCTCAATATATTAGGTGATTAATTTAAAAAAACAAAAACAGTCAAAACTAGAACACTGACCTCTCTCTCTCTCTCTCTCTCTCTCTCTCCCCTTAATATATATTTCCTCTTTTCTTCTTAAAAAGCAAGAAAAATTCTTCTTGAAAAGCAAGAAAAATAAATAAATTTCTGCTCTCCTCATCCTCATACCTCATTATATTCCAATTTGTCTCTTCCTCAAACCTTTGTCAAAAGCGGCCAGTAACCACCAAGATGTTTGGAATTCCCATTTTTTATCAACGTGTATTTTCCCAGAAACAATTTTTAGAACATCACTTCTGCTGAGAACAATTGAGACTGATAGCTTCTGATATCCAAAGACATAAAACTATGATACACATGACCAAGACCCATCCCAAAAGTAAACATCAAACAACAACAACGATCAAACCTTAGTCCCAAAATCTTGAGGTCAACTATGGATACTCAGCAAACTACTTAGGGTCAGCCACATATTTCTTTTCTGCCATTTAATCCTATCCAAAAGAAAACATCTAAACCCTAGATAAAACTGACAGAAGCTACATATATATGGTGATGATTTAAAATCCCTATCTTTGTTTCCGTTGGATATATGGAGAAACTATCACATGCTCCAAGTTTTCAGTAGCTAATTCACAGTCCTATAAAAGGAGAATTCAAAGGCAAGCAACAGGAGGACTATCAAGAAGCTTGCTTTCACAGACATGGGACTAATCATCACATGCAATGAAAGCAGGATGGGTCCAGCAATAGCGATAACAGGGTACCTCTAATTGCTATATTATCACACAGCACACAAAACAGTATTTGGAACTAAATATTTAGCAAGAAAGATTCAATAGTTGGTAATTACATATTGACTCAAATACAGCACAGACCATAAATACCAGGCAATAAATGGTGTGCTTCCAAGTAGCTAGACAGAGTAAAAATGCTAGAAACATCCATCCGCTCTCTAAAACTTTAAGTAAGCTACAATGATGTGGAGTGACCTATGATCTGACCTGGGATCATACCCCAGCCTGCAGCACATGAGCAGAGTTAAATAAAACCTAGGTAGACTAGAGAGAGACAGAGGGTATGTTTACAGACACACACTTGAGCTGATGCTGGGGAATCCCAACAACATCAAATGCTGTCCGTTTGTCTCCCTTCTTTAACCTCCACCGTTGCCAACAAGCTGAAACTTCTCAATCTCATCCATTACCATGACACTCTCTTTTCTAACTAGCTTACAGGCTCATGTGGATACTTTCAAGGCACTAACCCACATATATTTGACAGTGATTGCACCTAGAAACATGTGCAGTTTTAGAGAGGTTTCAATCAAATTCCAATAGTATTTAAACCTTATAAAATTTTATTGCAAGAGATAGAGTAATATTTCCAATCACAGATTGTATAATTCATTAGCTACCACCCAGACATGGTTTTTTGTCTAATCTAAGTTGTCGAACTTAGTTTTCAAATTTCAACATAGATGCAAATATAAATGGTTAAGTGGCTAGAACTACAGGCAGCTTGTAACTTGTTGAAGTGATTTGGTCCATCCTAAATAAATTTCATAGCTAAGTTACACAACTTGACGTACAGGTCATTGAAATCTCTTCTCATTCAATAAATTTCATGGCTCTTATGGTTCTGTGCAGCTGTGCCCTCCCTCACATCCCCACCCCACGTAAAAGCAAAGGGCTAATATTCAATGAATCAATATTTAATAACTACTGTAAATGGAGATACACCTATACCTGCAAAATATGAAATCATAAAATATCAATTGATTCACTCCAGTCTCCTAGTACCTCCGATCTATCAACCATCTCAAATCCTAGAACTCGTCAGAATTATAAAATGGAAAAGTGGAATGCTGCCAAGAGCCTTGTAGCTCAACTAATACGGTAATACCTCCTGGTGTTTTTAATGGAGATGTCTAGGGTTCAAATCTCCCCTCCCCCATTGTACCTATGGAATTATATATATAGAAAAGGCAAATTGGAATGCTGCAAACTATTCCTGTGCCTGAAAACCTCCAACCTCCGACATCAATCTACTTAAAGTTGGGAAAAAAGAAAATAAAAACATCAAAACCAGAACAACCTCAATCATCAAACAAATACAAACTATGGCCTAAGGTTCATATGCTTTGCACATAATGTTATAGCAGCCTGACAAGAAATCAAAATAAAACAAAGTCATAAAAACCCAACATTTTTTTGTTAGACCTTTAAACTTTACATTCCTAACCACACCACCAATCAATAAACCACCCAAAATTCCAAAACCCCACATCACCAAAATCAGATAAACTATTAAATATCCAATACAAATAGCTATTGAACACATACAAGTACACATAGAGACATACATAACCCCAACACTATCCAACAAAAGCACAAAAACCCATGTAGTAATCATAATTCATAACACCAATGCACAAAAACGCAAAACCAACCTGATATAGAGGTCGGTGACATCCAGTGAGAGCTGGGCGTGCCACTCGGGCTTCTCCACAAGCCAAACGGCCCTGTCCTCTTTGCTCTGGTAAAAACCCAGGCTCCTAAGCCAAGCCTCAATGCAAGGCAAGCTGTGAGAGTAGAGGGGCTTCTTCTTGTCTGGGAGCTTGTTCAGCCACTCGTCTTCTGGTTCTGCTGAGAGCTCCTCTGCTTCCTCAGAGGACTTTGAGAATGCTGGTGTAAGGGATTTTCTTGAAGAGTGGGTGAGGAGGTGTGGAGTTGGAGTAGGAAGGAGTTTTGGGAAAAGCTTGGGTTGGTGAAAGGTGGGGAATTTTGGGAAATTTGGAGGTGGAGTTGTTGTGATGGAAGAGAAGGTATCAGTGGTGGTGGTGAAGAATTTATTAGAGGCAGAAATGGTGGACATATTTATTGGGAAAGTGAGAGTGTGTGGGGTTGAAAATTTTGGAGGCGTGGGTGTGGTGTGGTGGCTAAGTTTTAAGAGGGAGAGTGTGGAATTGAACTGGGAAAGTTTGAACTTTTAACTCAGCAGAGTTTCATTATCTTCTTCATCATTGAGAGTTGAGTATTGGAGAGGTTAGACTGTAAGCACTCACACCCCAAAGTAGTGTGTTCATATATTTTTATTTCTCTAAGAGCATTATTATGGGTAGGGAGAAGCTCTTCACCAGACTGCTCTAACTACATGACCACATCCAAACTAACCAAAATTACCCGCAAAATGGAGTAATTGCGCCTAACATTAGTGTGTTCTAGTTTCACATTAAAAACAGTTTTGTTTTGGTTAAATATAAAATCAAAAGTTCAAAACCTTGTTCACTTCTCCATCTCACACTTTTACTCTTTTCTCTCAATACCCTCTTACTCACATAAGCACAACTAGCCGTGTATATAATATCTTATTATGGACCTTATGGTTGTTACTTGTTAAGCATTTTTAGGTTACAAGTTATATTTGTCTAACACGTATAATTGTGTATAGTTTACTATTATGAATTATTCTTTTGTTATATATATATATTTGTGTTAAACTTATTGACATATTGTCATGGTTATTAATAGTAAACTAGTAATTGGTCATGACAACTTAAAAAATATATCAATCCAAAATCAACCAAACTGCACTTAGTACATTGCACTGCACAGGTGACCACAAAATTATAGTGACGTGCAGTTATAGTTTTGATCAAACCACACTGCAAAGTGTGGTACTAAAAATGACCAAAAACCACATTGAACTGCACCGCAGACACCTATCACTATACATTATGGACAAAGTTTCTCCAACTTAATTTGGAGGAAAACTTTTCAAATTCCTCTTATATATTTTTATTGGATATGAATTTTGACAAATCCACCGTTAAATTACATTTTCTTATTATATTCTCTATACTTACAAAATTTCAAGAAAATAAAAAATCAATAACTATGTCATCAATCAAATGTCTAAATTTTAAGTTTTTGTAGTTTTAAATTATACATAAAAATACATTTATGGATTAAATAGTAATTAATATATAATTTGAACAAAATTTGGTATGCATGTTAAAAACATAAAGAACTTGTAATCTAATGATTAAATTTTCAAAATATGTAGTCATACTAATTTTTTAGTAAGAATTTGAAGGATCTCTCTCCAAATTAATTTGGATAAAAAGTTAAAAACTTTGTTTCTATATTATTATTATACATACCAAATATTCACTAGCTTAATTTGCATTTTTTGGTGTTTTGAGGATAATTCTAGATTCAATCCCCCTCCAACTATCATATCATAAAATAATAAAAAATAAATAAAAATAATTCAAGGTTAGATAAACAATAATAAATAAATAAAATTTTCAAGGTTAGATAAACAAGACCCCAATTTAAGAGAGAACCTCATTTTAAATACACACCTAAAATGAAATCGCTATAATATCTTAAAGCCAATGCACTAGCTCCGTTTGAGCCTTATCAACATAATATTTTAATGCATTTAGGTCCACTCGGTCTATTTTGACCCGCTCGGTCCACTTCAGTCCATTTCACTCAATTCAATACACTTTTTGGTCTATTTTGTTGATGTTTTAGGAGGAGAGGATTGTGTAAAAAATGAGCTATTTCATTGACAACTATGTCACATTCTCAACATAATGTTGGTATTTTTTTTTCTTATGTTATATGTTATTAAAGTCTTGTATTTTTTTTCCTAATATAAGTGATAAATTTACTTATATATGCTTCTACTTTAGGCCATTTAAAAAACGTATAAAAGATGTACAATTTATAAGGACTACTAGAAACAAATTCCAACCACACAATTCATTATTTACAAAAAATATATATATATAAATATATATATATATATATCTCTTCTTATATTATAGTTGAATGTAAAATGCATTATATTTCCTTTAAAAAAAAGTTTTAAAATTTTAAAAATTTTCAAATAAAAAATAACAAATATAAATAACTTAATTTAGAAAAATCTATTATATTGTATCAATTATACATTTTTAGAAAATAATCACGTCATTTTAAGAAGAGTTTGAGAGACTAACACTTATAAGTTTTATTTACTATTTTCATTTTTCATTTAACAAAAAAAAAAATCACTTGAGAGTTGAGACATTTTTTTCTAAATTAATTTATTTATTTTCAATGACAAATTCAAATTGAATTGAAATCATATAAATATAATATAGTTGGGGATTATAAAATACTCAGGGACAAAATCGTCTTTTGACCGAAATCTACGGTTTCCCGCCTAAACAGTCTCTCATTCTTGATTCTTCTGTATCAGTATCTCATCTAATTTGGTTGCCTTTGCCTCTCCATTTCCTTTGATTCCATAAATTTCAATTCAAACAGATTAAAGCTCAAACTCACAGCCCCCCACCTCTCTCCCCTTCCTCAGCCACCGCACACGGTGGCTGTTTCTCCAATGGCACCAAACCCAAACCCAGATCCGAAGCCAAACCCAAACCCAAACCCAAAAGATCCAATCACAGACTACACCAAAACCCAGCGCATAGTCCTCCTCATTGACCTAAACCCAATTCTCCACCTCTCTGACCAAACCCAGTTCCTCAATTCTCTCCTTTCCTCCTCAAACACCTTCCTCTCTTTCCCTCCTCTCTCTTCCTCCCTCTTCTCCTTCAAATTCTTCTTCTCTTCCCTCTCCCCCCTCCTCTCCTCCTCCAAACTACACCGTTTTGTCCCCACCTCTTCCCTCTCCTTCAATGACGCCACCACCACCCTCCTTTCCCTCTCCCAAGCACTCAATTCGTTGCCGACACTTTATGCACACCAACTGTTTGATTCTTTGCCTGTGTCGTCCCGGGCTTCGTTTCTTGCTGCTTCTATGCGCCAGCTGGTCCATGATTACGCGTGGGATCCTGTCGTGGATGATTCCATAACGGGTACGCTTTTGAATAATGATTCTCTTGTTGTTGGGTCGAATTTGGTTGTTTTGTTTTCGCCTGTTTGTAGGTGTATAAAGTCCTTGTCTGAGTTTTTGAATGTGGGAGTTGAAGATGAGTGTTTGGAAAATGTGGATGCTTTTTGTGAAAAATTTTGCGGGTTTTTTGAGAATGTGAATGATGCATATGTTAGTAGGGATATTCGGTTTAGTTGGGTGGATGTTAGGTATGAGTTGGATGGGGTTGAAAATAAGGTTGAGATTGATGAATCTAAATTGAAATGTGGGTTTTTTGCAAGTGGGATTAGGAGTTTGGGTTGGGGGTTTTGCTCCACTGATTCGATTGTTCTTGGTTCTGCTCTTGTTCCCTTTGGGTTGATTTATCCAAAGATTGCAATTTCATCAAAGGTTTTTGATTATAGTGATAATCGTAAGACACTTAATGCACAGTTGAGTCTTGAGATATTGGATGTAAGTGGGAAGCCTTTGGAATGCAAGTGCTGTGATCTTCAACTGGTCAATTTGAAGATGTCACCTAGAAATAGATCTAAAGATCTTATGTTTACTCCAGATGTGGTGGGTTGTGAACGGAAGAACTCGTTTTGGGAACTTTTTGGTGATGGGCTAATAAAACTCCATATTAAGGCTGTGCAAAGATATGTTGAGTGTGGGGAATTTGTTGGGCATTTAGCTGAAAATTTAGTTCTTGTCTGTGAATCTTTTGGAGACTCTAAGAATGACCAGAAAGAAAGTTCTGGTGATTTTTTTGCAGATAGGGTTATTGAAATGCTAGCAATGGAATTGGGTGAGTTTGTGCATAGAAAATCTACACCCATTTGGCAGATTCTTTTGAGTTTTCTTTATAGGGAAGGTTACTGGGCATTAGTGTCTCTTTCAAATGGCAGTGGTGATTCACATATGGGAATTCTCAAGCCTTTCACAGTTTCTTCGGCCCTCCTTTCTATTATAGAAGACAGAGTCTGTCCTCCCCACAGGGTACATGAATCTGGTGAAGCAAATGTGGCTCAAATTATTATGAAGATGGACAATGAGACTTGCAAACCCAATATAGACTTGAAGCGCTCCGATGGGTTTATAGATTCTCAACCTGGGTCTTCACCATCTAATAAGGCGACAACAGTTGGAGATGGTACAAGGAAAAAGAATAAGAATAAATTAAATATGCTTCAAGACCTCACGTGGAGTGCCTTCTGCAAGATAGCATTTGAGCACTCTGAGCTAGATTTGGGAGAGGTCTACTTTTCCAGGGAAAGTTATAACTCAAAGAAGTTGAAATTTCTGAAATGTTGGATGAAGCAGATTAAGAAATCTAGTTGTTACAGTCTAATTTTACAGGAAAAGTCCAAGCCGCATAAGGACATTGAAACACAAATAGACGATAGATTGACTTCATTGCACCAAGAAAGTGAACAGCCAGTCTCTTCATCTGCCTCAGCTGGAGAAAACTCTTTGACTGAGGCTTCTAGGATACACGACGAAGCTGCTGTTGATTTACGGGCAGAAACTTCTGAAGCTTTTTTCAGTAATCTTTCCAATAAGATCCAACAAGGACTTGAGTTTGAAGGAGTAGACTTGGGGGCTTTGGCAGAGCGGCTTGTGAAATCATCCATATATTGGTTATATCAAAAGCATGAAACCGAATCCCCTTCAGCAAGTCAAACTACTGTGGTAAAATCTGATGATGCTTGTGGTAGAATAGTTCCTGAACTAACAAACCTTTTACTAAGGGAGCCTAAGGACTTGGTGGCAAAGCACAAAAATAATGATTCGTCCTTTCAAGCATCTGATCCAGGATGTACTGGATTTGGTTCAAAAGATATAGTCAGAGAGTATCCTTTTTCATTTTCACTAATTTCTGCATCACCATACACTACTTATTTTGATGTTTAAGGTGAACAATCTGGCTCCCATAGTTTTAACATTTTTTTTTCCTTAATAAAAACTAGATATGAATTGCAGATATTGTTTCGGATGGAGATAATACAATCAGAGGTTGGAGCGACTATTGGGGAGTCTATGAAACAAAAGTTTGTGAAACAAATTTGCTTGCTTTTAGAGACCATTCAGTGCCATCTGGAGAGAGGCTTTTTTGGAGATTGGAGCCTTGATAATTATGTAGGAAAGATAATAAAAAGCAGGTACATATGTCTAAAAATTATTATCAATTCATTTCAAATGATGATGTTGACATTCTATGATCCATACTTTAGAGAAATTCATAGCTTCTTTGTGGAGCCTAGAATAAGCTCCACCGTTTTATTGTTTGGAGCTATACTAAATGCATATTTCTGGTGCTTGCTTTCCACCTATCTGTGGGATTTGATTATTCTTTCATGAAACATATTCTTATACAATAAGTCCCACTATTCTTAAGTAAGATTGCCAACAAAAGAAGAAAGGAAAAAATGGGTTTGGAATTCCAAATTGTAGGAGCTGGCTTCCTTTCTTATTACACGATGCTTCTTTCCAGGATATAGGTCACTTAATACTCATGTATTTCTTGTTTGACTGAATATAGCATAAAAATAGGATGCTCATAATGATATGTTTATGTTATTAATATGATCCTTGAAATGGATGGAGCCCCGATACCAATTGTATAAACAGCTTTCTTAAAGTGACTTTTAGATATATAATCATTAATTGTCTCAATTTACAAGTGCAACATTTGATGATTACTTGAGGATGAAAGAATAAGGAGAGGGCTAAAGTAATGTATGATTTCCAAAATTTCAGGTATTGTCACACCCTGGAAGATGTCGTTCATAGAATATATACAAGAATGGATTTGTTGCTGTTTGCCGATGAGGATAAATCCCCTAATCGTTTACTCAACAGCGAGGATAGCAATCAATCTTGGAGAGAAAAATCAGAGAGAGATGAGATTGGTGAAAATTATAGAACTAATGAACAGGTGTCAGCAGAAGCTGAGTCCCTTCAGCTGCCACATAATGACAATGGAAGCCCCCAGGGGAATAAACAAGAGGATCATGCTCATAGATTAATGGAAGCTCAAAAGAGGAGAGAGAGGGCTCGGAGATTTTCATCTTTCACAAGTTGGATGCCTGATTTGCAGAGAGTTTGGGCCCCTAAGCAGCCAAAGTTGATAAAACAAAATTCAGATCCTCTTCGGAAGCTTTCAAAAAGGAAGGAACGGCGAAGGGTAAGCTATGACATGGTATGTGAGACTCCTATGACAGCAAACATGGTATGTGAGACCCCTATGACACGGAACAAACGTTCTTGCCCACGGGGAAGCAGTATTGATGATAAAGACTACCAAGATTCTGGAAGTCATTCGGGTGGTTCTGTTTCTAAGGCATTGTTTCAGGATGACCAATGATATGAGCCAGTAAATTTTCTTCAAGCTGACCTGATTTGTGACTTTCATCTGAAACTGTGTAAAAACATTAAAAAAACACTGTAAGAACCAGCTGCCATACATTTCTGGATTTAACAAGGGAAGCCTACTTGAGAGTTCAACCAAAAGTGGTTGAGAAATAGAGTTAATATACTTGTACCTTTTTCATCTTATTTTTATTTATTTGTTTGTAAAATTAGTTGAACATTGTATTTTTTTTTCCAAATTACCTTAACCTGAATGTATTTTAGATCCTTGATTAAATAAAATGGAAAGAGGGTGAACTGTGATGCTCCTCCACATTTATGTATTTTATATTGGTTAAACCACATGTATGTATGTACAAATGTACAACGTTTTTTTTTTTTTTTTTTTTTTGGGGGTTGGTGTGAATAATTTTTTAACTTGGTGGGAATTCAAGCTAAACAAGCCCATTAATATTTTTTAAAATTGTTAAGAGCTTTATAACTCAACTGACATTTATCGGTATTTCCAATGAAGAACGCATGGTTCGAATTCCTCTTTTCTATTGTAACTATTGAATTAAAAAAAAAAAAAAAAAAACTATTGTAGTCCATTACCATTACGAACAGTGCTTTTTGATGAAATTGGTAAAGAATTTACATCCTATAACCTTCTCTCCTTGTTTTATTTGATAAGAACTAAGAAGTAAGAAGACTAGGCATTTAACTGCTGGGAACTAGGGACTGATAGTGTAGTCTGGTACGCCAAGGCTATGAAATCCAATTGAAGATGGTGTAGCCTCGTAGTATGGACCTTAGAATTTAGACACACCATATATCAAAGTCGTAATATCTACCGTAGCTGCTCTAGGAATCTTTTTTAGAGTAGTAATTAAAAAATTTAAATTACTACAATATTTTTATTGGTACAATTTTTTAAAGAAAAATCAAATTAGAAATTATTTTTATTGAATAGGTTGAATGAACTACAAATTTTATCTTTTTGTTGAATAATTTTTTCAATTATTGTTGTTTGATCTCGTCTTGTTTTTGTTTGATTTATGTTTGTTGTTATTTGAGCTAATATTTATTGTTGTCATTTAAGCTTTTAAAAAAAATAAGGATTTTTTTTTTTTTTTTTTTTTTTTTTGCATCTAAAAAAAAAGATTAAGAATTTTGTTTGGAGGCAAAATTAATTTTGAAATAATGCTACATCCACAACATTTTTAAAATAAATATTATGCAAAAAATTGTTATTGGTGGGTAAAAAAAAAAAATATTAGTATTTGATCCAAATTAGAATCAGTAACAACTTACCATGTTAGATTTGTTCTAAAATTATTGTGAATGTAAGAGCATTACTCTTATTTGTATTAAGTAGTTACAATAGGTTAGTTTATCCTGTACTAATATTTATTTTTTTTGGCAGGTATATATATATACATTTTTTTGCAAGGGTGGTCGCCACTGAATATCTAAATCAGTTCCAAACCTCATTTTCGAAACTCTTTCGCTCATTCATGAAATCAGTCACTCCTCTTTCCCGCCATTTTTCTACTGCCAGGCAACTTCAAAACCTAGTCTTGTCAATCCCAAAACTCGAGTTCGCTCAGAAAAGCTCAGCTCTCACTGAAGAACTGTGTGGTGATATATTGGACCAATACCCAGATATCAAAACCTTGAAAAAACTCCATTCTAAGATCATTGTCGATCAGCCTCTCTGCTCAAACCCTTCTATTGGCATCAAACTCATGAGAGCTTATGCTGCCTGTGGAGAACCCGGTATCACACGCCACGTATTCGATGAAATTACTGAGAAGAACGTTGTTTTCTTTAATGTCATGATCAGAAGCTATGTAAACAACCATTTGTACCATGATGCTCTTCTTGTTTTCAAAACCATGGCTAGTCAGGGATTTGAGCCTGATAATTATACATTCCCTTGTGTGTTGAAAGCATGTTCCGGATTGGAAAATTTGAATGTTGGGTTGCAAATTCATGGTGCTGTTGTTAAAGTTGGACTTGATTTGAATTTGTTTATCGGGAATGGTCTAGTTGCAATGTATGGGAAATGTGGTTGTTTAATGGAGGCTCGTCGAGTCCTTGATGAGATGCCAAGTAGAGATGTTGTTTCCTGGAATTCAATGGTTGCTGGGTATGCACAAAATGCACGGTTTGATGATGCATTAGAGGTTTGTAAAGAGATGGAGGCATTGAGATTAAAACCAGATGCTGGTACAATGGCTAGCCTCTTGCCGGCTGTAACTAACACAACTTCTAACAATGTTTCATATGTGAAGGAGATTTTCATGGAGTTGGCCGAAAAGAGTGTGGTTTCATGGAATGTGATGATAGCAGTGTATGTGAATAATTCAATGCCTGCTGAAGCGGTTGATTTATATTTACAGATGGAAAAAAATAGGATAGAACCTGATGCAGTCACTATTGCTAGTATTCTTCCTGCTTGTGGGGATCTTTCGGCTCTATCTTTAGGAAGGCGGATGCATGAATATGTTGAGAGGAAGAAACTACGACCAAATTTATTATTGGAGAATGCCTTGGTTGACATGTATGCTAAGTGTGGAAGTTTACGAGATGCAAGGGAAGTGTTTGACGGAATGAAGTTCCGGGATGTTGTATCATGGACGTCAATGATCTCTGCATATGGTCTTAATGGACAAGGTCGCGATGCTGTGGCACTATTTGCAAAAATGCAAAACTTAGGTTTGAGTCCGGATTCTATTGCCTTTGTTTCAGTTATTTCTGCTTGCAGCCATGCAGGACTATTGGAGGAGGGTCGATATTACTTCAAATTGATGACTGAGGAGTTTAGAATAATTCCAAGGATTGAACACTATGCTTGCATGGTAGATTTGTTGGGACGTTCCGGACAAGTAGATGAGGCCTATAGTTTTATCAAGCAGATGCCAGTAGAGCCTAACGAGAGAGTTTGGGGGGCTCTGCTGAGTGCCTGTCGGGTGTACTCAAACATGAATATTGGGCTTCTAGCTGCTGATCACCTTTTTCAATTGGCTCCCGAGCAGTCAGGTTATTATGTCTTGTTATCCAACATATATGCAAAGGCTGGTAGATGGAAAGATGTAACAACCATCCGATCAATGATGAAGGGTAGAGGACTTAAGAAAATTCCTGGCATCAGCAATGTTGAGCTGAACGATCGGATTCACACCTTTCTCGCTGGTGACCAATCACATCCGCATTCGGAGAAGATATATGAAGAGCTAGACGTATTGGTGGGGAAGATGAAAGAATTAGGTTATGTTCCTGAGACTGATTCTGCTCTACATGATGTGGAGGAGGAGGATAAGGAATGCCATCTGGCAGTTCATAGTGAGAAGTTGGCTATTGTCTTTGCTATTCTGAACACTGAGCCTGGGACACCAATTAGAATTACCAAGAATCTCCGTGTTTGTGGGGATTGCCATATTGCAGCCAAGCTCATCTCTAAGATAGTTCGACGTGAAATAATTGTCAGGGATACAAATCGTTTCCACCATTTCAAGAATGGTGTTTGCTCATGTGGTGATTATTGGTGAGCAGCTTCTTCGTGCCTTTTGCTTGAAAGATAAGGGTTAAAAACAATAGAAACCTTGAAGCCAAACAGTGATTTGGAAACTGCACGGTTCATGGATTATGAGAATGTGGATTTTTTTGCTGACTGCATCTGTCACCCTTGACCTTTACATGATCATCAGTCCTCATTCTCCTAATTATATAATGCCTGCAATTTGCACTGGCTAAGGCCCTATATATTTGCCAGTGTTTTCAATTCCTGTTTGGATATGTGATGAAGTAAATATGCAGCTGGTTTTGGTGATTCTGATTTCTTAGGGATACCGTGTGAGCAATGGCAGATATCATTTCATATACCCAGATTTTTGCTAGTTATTCTGTACCTGTTCAATTGATTATGTAGCTTGTTGTAAGGATTATTCTAACTTCATAGGACTACTGTGGCAATGGTAGATGTGGAAATCATAAACTGTGTGTGAGGCTTGCATGACTGCATTTTTCCAAGTCAAAAACCACTAGGGGTCAGAAAGCAAATTTATGAGAATGGGTAGGCTTTTTCAGGGTTTGTCAGCCTGTATATATGTGTTCTGCTGAAAAGTAATCCCCAAGGGAAAGGCTATGTCCACTCATGCTTGCCGTATGCAAGAAAGTTGCATCTATGCTGGATACTTCGTAATTTCAGTCAGTTATTGACAAGTTGGTCAAAGATCTGATACCTATTCTCAATTAGTACATATTTTCAATTACTTCAGTTTTTTTTAGTTGCAAATTTTGATCATTATAAATCTCATTTCCTAGTTGATTAACTCTCATAAATGTCCATCTAAAGGTTAAGAGCACATATAGTTCAAATTCTACTTTGTAATCAAAAGCCAGTGCACAAACATCAGTGGTTAAAGCATTCATATTGTCTTGATGGTTTTGTTTGCCACAAATTGTCCACCAAATCATGCAAAAAGTGTGAAGAAGGCAAAGTTTCAGAACCATGAATATTATTCCATACATTTACAAAATTTCATTTCTCACTTATCAATCTTTTGCAATTCCTTCTTAGGCAAGAGATATATCATTGAAAAGCCTGAGCTCTTGCTGAGGTAAGAAAATATACGTAGCCTAAGATTCTTGTGCTGGTTGCTTAGCCCTCCTGTCATTCCATAAAACTGCTGCTGCACATGGTTTTTCTCTGCTTCATTGAAGTTCAGTTCTGCTGAGTTTTTTAAGGAAGCCCCCATCACTTTGCACCTGATATTGACCCCCACAATTGGATGTAATCTTTGTGTATCAGGGTGATCACTTGTAGTGTGTGCTGACCTTCCAGTGAAAACAATTCCACCAAACATATTGATTCTCTGAAAAGCTAAATAATGGTAGCTGGTAAAATGAGTGAAAAGAACATTTGAATTCATACCCTTTATTATTTTTATTGCTAAGAAAATGTATAACATTTAACAGATTAAAAGCTGCAGCTTGGATCTTCAAACATTTTGATTGCTGATTACACTCAATTGACTTTCAACTGACACATCTATTTGGCTTAGCTTTTTTGTTGTTGTTGTTGTTGTTGTTGCGATTTTTGATTGTTTGGTTTGATCACTTTGCATATAAGAATGTGGTCAATTGTAATTTGGGTTGTTGTTATATATTTAACTTTTTGTCATGGAAAAATTATAGATTTATGCTTAGTTGAATGATAGAAATCCTCAAAGACATGTCTGAATATATTGCGGTGTGTCACTAATAGGGCTTTTGTAATTTTTAGATGCTGAAAACTGTGGAGACTTAATTTAGTAAGAAAGTAACATTGTTGATAGGTGATTATGAGAAAGATTCTAATTTTCAAATATAATAGTGTAGACAAGCCAATCGATAGAAGCAAGAACCTTATCATATGAAAATACAATTATTTTTTGTTGATATATTTAACCAAATAACTAACCTTTGAATATGTTTCTTGGAATTTCAACTTCTTCTAGTCTCCCTGGAGTGTTTGATCGTTAACAGAAATGGCAGATGACTCTGGCTACCAAAGAAATCCACTGCCCACATTTAGTGATGCAATATGACAGCTTTATCTGAAGATATCTGCAAGAACAAAAGTGAAGAGATAACAGGTAGGAGTTTTCTTTAATGATATTTATATGGCAAATACCAAGCTGCTTTGGTGTAAGCTAGTATTGTGTGTATGTGGAGAAGTAGTCTAGCAATATTCCTAGCCAGCACTTTTTTTTTCTTAGAAAAGTAAACCTCAAAAAGATTACCTTGAAAATGACTCTAATAAGTACAAACAGGTTCTAAAGAAAGAGGTTTTTCTGTTATCATGCTAGCTTTAGAAACAAAAATGCGTAAGTTTTTAAATTCCAGAGTAAGAACAAAATGAAGATAAAACTTACATTATATTTGCAAGCGAGATTCTAAAGGTATTATGATCTCATAAGCAATTGATGACCATTTCAACTCCACACAACCAAAGAATAAGAAGAAGCTGCTATGCAAAGAAGCATACAAGAGTGATATTGGTTTGGCTCATCTTGGAGCTTTGGATGTGAAATTAGAAGACGAGCCGTACCAGTATCACACCTTGTCTACTTCCTCACGAATGAGTAGTTTTTAGAACTTTCTTCTCCATACTTGGAAAGGCGGAGCCTCCTTCCTATATATAGGGCTGAAAACTGAAAAGGGTTTGTGTGGATGGGTCCTATGGTTAATGACATGCATATACTTAGCATACGGATTGTGGAGCAATTGCCATGATCAAGATTTAGGAATCCCACTAGCAATCCTTTTTTATATATAAAATTGCATAATGGAAGATCAATATTCCTTAGTTAGGGCACAAAATCTAGTATGAATATATAGCATGCCACATTAATTTCACAAAATTCCACGTACGTAATGGTTATTGAATCTTCAAGCTCAACATAACAATGCACCTACTGTGGTTAATGTATCATTGATCAGATATTTTCAAACTAACTATTTCATTGTATTTTGATTTCATACGTAAAAATGTTACAACTTATGATAGGTCAAGAATTGCAATCTTTTGATAGTAATTACTGACCTAAGCCTATAGTATAAGGGGGTGGATTTCAATCCATCATGAATTTGGATATACGGTGTTAAGCTTTAATTATTTTCAAAAAAGAAAAATGATTTTTTTTATAAAAAAATTACAGTAATTCATTTATAAATCTCTAAATTTGTCAATAGCCTTACAATATCTAGCAGCCTAACAGTAATGTATAAAAACAGGGAGTTCAAACCCTATATTTGAAAATTAAGAATTTAATTGCTTGTAAGATCTTGAAAAAGAACATGCATATATTTTGGAATCTAATTGGTTGACCAAATCCAAATGAGATTGCAAGGAAATGAGAGTTTGATGTATGGAACATATTCTTATTTCCTGAAAACATAATAGGGAGATGTGGACTAGTTGCCATTCATTTCCGGATTTAACTCTGGTAGCCTACTTGAGAGTTCAACAAAAAGTGGTTGAGATATAGAGTTAATACACTTGTACTTTTCCCATCTCATTTATATGGCCATTTCTTGTAAAATTGGTTCAAGATTTTTTTGTTCCATTAACTTGAATTTTTGTATGATTGTATCTTTGTGCTAATATTTCATATTCTCAGTTCCATGTATTTTAGACCCTTGATTAAATAAAATAGAAAGAGGGTGGACTGTGCCACTCCTCTACATGTATGTACTTTATTTTAGTGAAACCATATGTAGATTGTACATGTTAGCGCTCTAAAAAAGTCCATTAACACTTTTTTGAAATATATTTTAGTCCATTGCCATTAGGAATAGTTTTTCAATGATATTGGTAAAGAATTTACATCCTACTAATTATTGTTGTTGACATTGAGTTATACACTATCGTATACATTACAGTTGAAAACACAATTTCAATTATAATTGTGAAATGGTGTACACACAATGTGTAACTATCACCACTAAACCTTCTCTCTCACCTGAGTCTTGAGGTACACAGTTGGACGGACTATTAGACTAATCCATTTTAACTGTCGGGAACTTGGGACTGATGGTACACTGGTATTATGGGCCAAGGTTGTGACATCCATTGAGGATGATAGACCATGGAAGTTAGACACTGGCCATATATCAAACTTGTGATCTAATATCTAAATCAAATAAACCAACTTTACTGTCCCAAACCTCAGTTTCCAAACTCTAGTCTTCAACCATTCATGAAATCAGTCACTCCTCTTTCCCACCATTTTTCTACTGCCAGGCAACTGCAAAATCTAGTCTCCTCAACCCCAAAGCCCGAGTTCACCCAGAAAAGCACAGCTCTCACTGAAGAAATGTGTGGTGAAATATTGGACCAATACCCAGATATCAAAATCTTGAAGAAACTCCATTCTAAGATCATTGTTGATCAACCCCTACACTCAAACCCTTCCCTTGGCATGAAACTCACGAGGGCTTATGCTGCTCGTGGAGAACCCAGTATAACACACAACATATATGATGAAATTCCTGAGAAGAACATTTTTTTCCTTAATGTCATGATCAGAAGCCGTGTAAACAACCATATGGACTATGATGCTCTTCTTGTTTCAAAACCATGGCTTGCCAGGGATTTGAGCCTGATAATTATACACATCCTTGTGTGTTGAAAGCGTGTTCCAGATTGTATAATTTGAATGCTGGGATGAAAATTCATGGTGCTGTTGTTAAAGTCGGGCTTGATTTGAATTTTTTTATGGGGAATGGTCTAGTTGCAATATATGGGAAATGTGGTTGTTTAATGGAGGATCGGCGAGTTATTGATGAGATGCTGAGCAGAGGTGTTGTTTCCTGGAATTCAAGGTTGCTGGGTATGTGCAAAATGCAAGGTTTGATGATTCATTTGAGGTTTTTAAAGAGATGGAGGCATTAAGGTTAAAACCAGATGCTGGTACAATAGCTAGCCTCTTGCCGGCTGTAACTAACACATCATTTAACAATGTTTCATATGTTAAAGAGGTTTTCATGAAATTGGCAAAGAAGAGTGTTGTTTCATGGAATGTGATGATAGCAGTGTATGTTAATAATTCAACGAATGGTGAAGCGGTTAATTTATATTTACAGATGGAAAACATATAGGATAGAACCTGATGCAGTCACTATTGCTAGTGTTCTTCCTTCTTGTGGGGATCCTTTGGCTCTATCTCTAGGAAGGCAGATGCATGAATATGTTGAGATGAAGAAACTACGACCAAATTTGTTATTGGAGAATTCCTTGGTTGACATGTATGCAAAGTGTGGAAGTTTACAAGATGCAAGGGAAGTATTTGACAGGATGAAGTTCCATGATGTTGATCAAGGACCTCAATGATCTCTGCATTTGGTCTTAATGGACAAGGTAGTGATGCTGTGGTACTTTTTGTGAAAATGCAAGACTTAGTTTTGAGTCCAGATTCGATTGCCTTTGTTTCAGTTATCTCTGGTTGCAGCCATGCAGGACTATTGGAGAAGGGACAATATTACTTCAAATTGATGACTGAGGAGTATAGGATAATTCCAAGGATTGAACACTATGCTTGTGTGGCAGATTTCTTGAGACGTTCCGGACAAGAAGATGAGATGAGGCCTATAGTTTTATCAAGCAGATGCCAGTAGGGCCTAACGAGAGAGTTTGGGGGGCTCTGCTGAGTGCCTGTTGGGTGGACTCAAACATGAATATTGGGCTTCTAGGCTTCTAGCTGGTGATTACCTTTTCAATTGGCTTCCGAGCAGTCAGGTTATTATGTCTTGTCATCCAACATATATATATATATGCAATGTTGAGCTGAACGATTGGATTCACACCTTTCTTGCTGGTGACCAATCGCATCCACATTCTGAGAAGATATATGAAGAGCTAGATGTATTGGCAGGGAAGATGAAAGAATTAGGTTATATTCCTAGACTGGTTCTGCTCTACATGATGTGGAGGAGGAGGATAAGGAATTCCATCTGGCAGTTCACAGTGAGAGCTGGCTATTGTCTTTGCTCTTTTGAACACTTTGCCTGGGACATGAATTAGAATTTCCAAGAATCTCCATGTTTGAGGGGATTGCCATATTGCAGCCAAGCTCATCTCTAAGATAGTTGAACTTGAAATAATTATCAGGGATGCTAATTGTTTCCACCATTTCAAGAATGGTCTTTGCCCATTTGGTAATTATTGGTGAGCCTTCTTTCTGAAGTACCGCTCACTTGCACTATTTCTTGGAGCTTCTTTTTGCCTTTAGGTTGAAAGATGTGGGTTGAAAACAATAGAAACCTTGACTGCAGCTGCCACTCTTATGAGATCATGGATTTTTTTTTTAATTTTTTTTTTTCTGACTGCAGCTGCCACCCTTGACCTTTACATGATCATCATTCCTCAGTCTCCTAATGATATAACGCAAGCAATTTGCATTGGCAAAAGCCCTATATATTTCCCAGATTTTTGAATTCCTGTATGAATATGTGATGATGAAAATATGTAGATTGAGATTTTGGTGATTCTAACTTTTTAGGGATACTGTGTGAGCAGTGGCAGATATCAGTTCATTTTTCCCAGATTTTTGTTAGTTATTGTGGACCTGTTCAAGTGATTATTTAGATTGTTGTAAGGATGATTCTAACTTCATAAGTCTACTGTGGCAATGGTAGATGTGGAAGTCATAAAAATGTGCGTGAGACTTTGCATGACTGCAATTGGGACAACTCCAAGTCAAATACCAAATTTGGGTTAGAAAGCAAATTTATGAGAATGGATAGGTTTTTTTGGGGTTTGTCAACCTGTATATATGCGCTCTGCGGAAAAGTTACCTATGAAGGGAAAGGCTAGTCCACTCACGCCTGCCATTTGCAAAAAAAGTTGCATCTATACCTGATACTAAGTAATTTCCGTAAGTTATTGACAAGTTGATCAAAGCTCTGATACCTATCCTCCACCAGTAAAAATTTTCAATTCCTAGAATTTTGTTTAGTTGCAAATTTTTATTATTATAATCTCATTTTCCTAGTTGATTCTAGCTGATTCTCTCATCAATATCCACCAAAAGTTTCAGAGCATATCATGCACAGTTCAAATTATACTTTGTTATAAAAAAGCTAGTGCACAAACATGAGTGATTACACCCTTCATATTGTCTTTGATAGTTTTGTTTGCCACAAATTGTCCACCAAATCATGCTAAAAGTGTGAAGCAGACAAACTTTCAGAACCATGGATATTATTCCATCCATTTATGAATTTTGCATTTTTCATTATCAATCTTTTGCAATTCCTTCTTTTAGGAAACAGATATATCATTGAAAAGCCTGAGCTCATGCTGACAAGAAAAAACATGTAGCCTAAGATTCTTGTGCTGGTTGCTTAGTCCTCCTGTCGCTCCATAAAACTGCTGCTACACATGGTTTCTCTTTGCTTCATTGAAGTTCAGTCCGACTGACTGGCTTAGGGAAGCCCCCCATCTCTTCGCATCTGATATTGACTCCCACAATTGAATGTAATCTTTATTTATCAAGTTGATTACTTGTGGTGTCCAATGACCTTCCAGTGAAAACAACTTCATTGAACATATTGACCTTCCAGTGAAAACAACTTCACTGAACATATTGAATATCTGTATAGCTAAATAATGGTGCCTGGGAAAATGTGAGAAAAGAACATTTGAATTCTTACTTTCATAGTCATACCCTTTATTATATTTTTTGCTAAGAAAATGTAAAACAATTAACAGACTAAAATTCAGCAGCTTGGATTTCCAAATATTTTAATTGCTGATCAAAATCAATTGACGTTTAAAACATTTATTTGGCTTAACTTTTTTTTTTTTTTTTTTTTGGGGAAGCAAACATGTATAATCATAATTTACTGTTTTTTTGGTTGTGATTATTGATTATTTGGCTTGATCACTTTACAAATAAGAATAAAGGTGAACTGTGATTCGGCTTTATTGTTAGATATTTGACTTTTTATCATGGAAAGAAAAAGAATTGTTGATTTTTGCTTAGTTGAATGATAGCAACGCTCAGAGATGTCTGAATATATTGCACTATTTGAGTAATACGGGTTTTGTAATTTTTAGATGAAGACTTCATTTAGTAAGAAAGTAACATTGTTAATAGGTGATTATGAGAAAGATTCAATTTTTTTTCAAATATAATAGTGCAGACGTGCAATCAATAGAAGCAAGAAGTCAAGAACCTTATCATATTGAAAATACAATTATTTTATGTTGATATTTAACGAAGTAACTAACCTTTGAATGTGTTTCTTGGAATTTCAACTTCTTCTAGCAGTCTCGGAGTGTTGGATTTGCCATTTCCTAAGAAATTCACTGCCCACCTTTAGTGATGCAATATGACAGCTATATCTGAAGAAATCTGTAAGCACAAAAGTGAAGAGATAACAGGTAGGAGTTTTCTTTAAAGATATTGATAAGGCAAATACCAAGCAGCTTCGGTGTTTGCTAGTATTCTGTGTGTGGAGAAATAGCCTAGAAATAAAACTAACCAGCAACCTTTTTTTTTTTTTTTTTTTCTCTTAGAAAAGTAAACCTCAAAAGATTACCTTGAAAATGACTCTTTAAAGCACAAACATGGTCTAAAGAATTGAGCTTTTTCTGTTATCATTCTAGCAATAGAAACAAACAATGCGTAAGTTTAAATTATAGAGTGAGAACAAACTGAAGATAAAATGTACAGAAACTTTGCAAGAGAGATTCTTAAGGTATTATGATCACTTAAGCAGCTGATGACGGCTTCAACTCCACTCAACCAAAGAAGAAGAAGAAGCATACAGGAGTGATATTGGTTCGGCTCATCTCGGAGCTTTGGATGTGAAAGTAGAAGACGAGCCGTACCCCAATATCACACCTTGTCTACTTCCTCAGGAATGAGTAGTTTTTAAGAACTTTCTCCTCCATACTTGGAAAGTTGGAACTTACTTTCTATATATAGGGATGAAAACTGAAAAGGGTTTGTGTGGATGGGTCCTATGCTATATGACATGCATATACTAAGCATACGGATTGTGGAGCATTTGCCATGATCAAGATTTAGGAATCCCACTAGCAATCCTTTTTATTTATAAACTATGCATAGGACCCATCCACACAAACCCATTGATCCTTCATTAGGCATATGCCTAATGGAGGATCAATATTCTTTAGTTAGGGCACGAAATCTAGTATGAATATATAGCATGTCTCATCAATTTCACAAAAATGCACGTACTTCATGGTTAATGAATCTTCAAGCTCAAACATAACCGTGCACCAACTCTGGTTGGTGAATCGTTGATCAGAAATTTCAGAAATAACTAATTCACGGTCTATAGATTCCATGCATACGTAAAAATGTTACAACTTATGAAAGAATATAGATTTATGGTGTTAAGGTTCAATTATTGTACAAAAGTTTGTCAGTAGCCTTACTTTTTTTTTTTTTTTGGTCACAAAAAAATGGGTAGAGGGGGCGGTCAGTGTGACTTCCCTACCTAGGCGTGACCAAAGTAGCACCCTATTCGCTCCCGTGCAAGACCTCATACTCTCGGTTTGTGTGAGAAACTCAATTATTTTTTAGATCGACCGTTTGGGATGAAAATGAGATATAAGGAACATTAACGCATAACTAGTTGTTTGAGACTCGAACTCAAAATCCTGAGACTTGTTGGCCTGGTATCTTACCAACTAGGCCGCCCAATATCTTACAATATCTTAGTTTTGATTGTAACGTATATAAACAAATTGGAGTTTGGATCCTATTATTTGAAAAATAAATAAATAAGTTGCTTGACAGATCTTGAAAAAGAAGCATGCATATATTTTGGAATCTAGTGGATTGACCAAATCTAAATGAGATTGCAAGGAAATGAGAGTTCAATATATGGGACATATTCTTATATTATTTGAAAACGTCATTGGCAAATGGCAGGTGTGGTTAATTAGGGGTCCGTTTGGATTGAGCTTATTTTTGCTGAAATTGAAAATTGAAACTGAAAATACTGTAGCGAAATAATTTTTAAATATGTAAATAGTGCTGTGGGACCTATTTTTAATAAAAAATTGCTGAAAAATATAATTTGTGGGACCCGTGAACAGTGCACGGATGCACTGTTCACAGTTGACTTGTCAACAATTGCGGGCTAAAAAAAAAAAAAAAAAAAAGAGAAAAACGCAGATTACAAAACGCAAACGCCATTTTAAGTTGAATCCAAACGGGTACTAGATATATACAAAAAGCTAAATATCCCCCCATTGACATATTCTAATTACTTGAAAAGGCAAATTGCATTGGAGATTTGATTAGCCAAAAATGCTAAAGGACCCACATTAAGGTATTTTAAAATTTGGATTATTAGAAAACACAAAGTTGGGGGATAAGTAATAGTAGTTATTTTTTAAGGGGTAAGCAACTATATATTAATAAAAGCTTGTTTTTTTTTCTTCACGTGAACAAAAGTATAGACATTAACATGCAATAGAAAAGGGAGTATGTAGTAATCTTCTTTGTTTGCTTTCTGATTAATTTATTTGTTACAATTTAAATTCAATATTCTGTCCTTTTTTCTTTTAATACTTTTTCCACAACCTGGATTCATAGCCATAGACCCATAATGGAGGTCAAATTCCCATTCGGTATCTACTTTTAGGTTAGGGTATCGTTGTAAGTTGCTAATTAATTGGGAACTTGAGTTAAGTGCATGCAATTACATGAGAAGGATGTTCTTAGAAGAACCATTACTTACATATACATAATAATTAATCTTAGGACAAACAAATAGATTATTATCTAAAAATACTTTCTAGAGTTTTATACACACACTGACACACATATACATGTATGTATTTATGCAAACCTATAAATATATACCAACACACAACACCACAATATGTTGGTGGTGCGATTTAACAGGTTGCAAATCTGGCAATTACCAACAAATTAACCTACCCAAAATAGAGGAAAAATCCAGAAATCTAGCTATTATGTGAAGAGAGTGTTAGCCAACATGAAGCAATATGAGTGTACCTCCTTTTTGGGTTCAATTCCTTCCACCTCACTGTTTGTAAGGGGAAAAAAAACCGAGGGTGCCTCCTTGTTTTGTGGGCTTATTACAACTATATGGGACTCTCAATATAAACTTTTTAGACCATTATTACAAGCAATTCCTTTCAATTGGTATGTGGCCTTTAAGAACACAGTTTGGAGCAATCTCATCTCTTGCTTTTTACCTTCAAGGGTTTATGCTTGGAGCTTTTAAAAGAAAGGAATAATAAATCATAAAAAATGGAATGAAATATAGGTATTTTCACTGATGTGTTTGAGAATTTATAAAGGAATGAAAGAAAATAAAAGAAATATATAGATTTATTATAATATATATATATATTTTTTTTTGGAGCTAGATTTATTGTAATAGTCTTTACCTTTTAATTGTTTGTTCTCCATAAAAAAGGGGATAAAATCGGTATTTCACCTCCATTTCATTAACCAAATTAATGTTTCTTTCATTTTGGAGGATTATTAGAAGGGAATGGAATGGATGAGTATTCTCTTCTAGCAATTCAATTCATTTTCTTTAAACTCCAAGTGTGGATAGAGTTTCTTGCTTGCTAGGTCAATATTTAGTTTTAATATGGTTGTTCCTCTGTTGTCTTGATCGGTTTGTGGAGGCTCTGCAGGTTGGCTAGCATAGCTTTCTCTTTTACTATGTTATGACTTAGAAAAAGGTGTTAAGTTTTTATTTTTTATTTTATACAAGATAGAAATTCTACTATAGCCTAATCTAAGTATATATGTGTGTGAAGCTCTCTCATGGAGACTTGAACCCTGGCCCTTGCCTCTCACACCCCACACCCCACGAGCACTTATACTTGTGGAGTGACTATCGCACCAAAGGCGTGCGGTGGAGAAAAATGTATTAAGTTGATGACGCTTATTATGTGTAAGTACAATTAGTTACCTAAAAAGGAAGTAATTTAATTCTCATGTGAGCTTAATAATCTTCTGTATCATGTCAAATTATTAGAAATTAGCCAAGCTTGACCTATTTATTTATTGTTGAGAAAAGCTTGACCTAATTTAGTGTTTATAATTGGGCACAATAAATTTGACCATCCAAGTTAGTCTTAGCTTTATCTCCAAAAAAAAAAAAAAAGTTAGTCTCAGCTATGCACGTTTACTAGCCCATTGTGGAAGGTGCATAATATGGCGAGCACATTGGTGAGTCCAACAACCAAGTCAATTACCCTTTTATTAGTAAGGTTTGCCTGTCACTTGGGTCCTTTTTGACTTGTCTTTTTCTACTATATGCTCTTGAAACTAGACTGACCATAGATCCAATTTTGAGAAGTATCTCTCACTCATTGATTAATTAAGTTTCCTTTACATATGTTCATATTAATTAGTGGTTTTATGATTCTTAAATTTTTAAATGGGAGGTCAAGAGGTAGAGAGGAGACAGCTTTTGAACTCATGACCATTTATTTTAATACAATTATAAATTATCAACTGTTCCAAACATCTAAATTGTTAGGATGAATGAGGAGAGTCATTAGTCATTAGAAGCTGCTCTTGGGGAGTTTATGTTGTAAACACATTCACTACGGAGAAAAGGCATAAGTTGGGTTTTCCAGTAATAAGTTGGGTTTTCCAATAGAGATAGTTGTTAGGTTCTAAAAGTTTAGAACAATTGGCAAATCGTGAGTACAAATTTGTCTAGATATAGATCTTAGAGTCTATAGGATTTATTAGGCAATGCTCAAGGTGCTGCAAGTCAGAATACAAGAATAAGGAAGCTGCAGGTTCAAGAATTCGAAACATGCTAGTTTCGACCGGTCGAGAGAATAGGTTCGACCGATCAAAACACAGGTTCTGCAAAATTTAATTAAAGCCCATCAGCCTGTTAAGCCCATTAAGTGATTAGGGTTTTAGATTTATTTCACATAGTATTTAAAGGAAACCTTAAGACACGTTTTGAGAAGACTTTGGAGGTGCTATTGTGAGATCTAAAAGGTACTGTGCCTTCTCCTTTCAAAGTCACTACTAGAAATTATTCTTATACCATTAGAATTGATAGATCTGAAGTTGCTGCAACAAAATCATACATAACTGATGATTTAAACCTTCAAGGGTGGTCTTGAAGTCACAAACTAAGAGTCCTAGGTACAGTTGATCTTGCACAGAGCTCAAGTCCCATGAAAGACCAGCTGTGTGCGACATTTCCAGACAAACAACTAGAAGACAATAACACTTTTCCAATGACCAGAAACCTTAGGGTGTGTTTGTTTAGAGGTGAAATAGGCGCAGATGGAAAACTTTGGAGAGAAAATAGGAAGGAAATTTTTTTTGGAATGTGTTTGGTTGGGTAGGGAGGAAGAAAAATAAATGGTGAGACCCAAGTGTTTTCTCCCCGGGCCCACCAAAATGTTTTTTTCCCAAAAATGGGAAGAAAACTGAGTGGAGATAAATTTTTTCTTGATTGACAAAAATACCCATGTGCACATGCACATGGGCTTCTTCAAATTGCCTTTATTTTTTTTTTCTTCTCCCCCTAGGCAGTAACATTGCCTTTTTTTTTTTTTTAACTAGATGTGATTTTTTTTTTGGTACATGATTTTTTTTTTAATAATAAATTTGAGTGATTGCTCTTTTTTTGTGTGGTTATTTGTCACTTTTTTGTTTTAATTGGGCATCATTCTTTAACAAGGGTATATGAGTAAATTTATTTAATCTTATTTTTTTCCATTCCTCCACTTTTCTACTCCTAACCAAACAAAAAAGTGAGAAAATAAAATTTTTTCTATTCTCTCACTTTTTCACCATAGACCCTTAGTACTCTTTGCGTAATTTAACAATTGGGTGCACTTGCAAACAAGTCCAAGGTCTAACTTAATTTTTTGATGATGGGGCCACGGTTACTATTTGGCTCTTCCATTGTCGTTGGTGCTGTCATCTCAGTCCCTTTGTAAGTAATATACTACATTCTTCTGTATAATTCAATTATAATCAATTCTTATTCTTCTTTTTCTATTAAGGCGGATGCTGTTGCTCTCTTTGATGCCTAGCACCACCTACCAATAATCTTTTTTCTTTGCTCTCTGACTTCTTTTAGTGGACATTTCTGAATTGATTCTCTACTGATCACCAGCTGACCTAAGACAATTGGTTGGTTTCTCTACGCAACAGGTGCGTTCTAGTACCCTTATGAAATGAATTATGTCCAAATTACTAATTAATTTGAATTATGAAATGAATTCATTTTAAACAGAGATGGTCAATTTCTGTTAGAAGTATATATGGTCTAAGAAGCAATAAACGAGTTTATTGATAGTTCACAAATAACATATATAAGTTGTGAAATACTATTTGATAGTTCACAAATTACCAATATATTTGGTTTTTGAATTATACAAAACTATGATGCTCTTGCGGCCTGCTTTTGCTTTCATTCCCCTTTATACTTTCCATGCTGGAGGGGTACAATGAACAATTTTCATTGCACTTTGTAATAGAATGGACAGGGAGCTCAGTGCAATATGGAATAAGCTTGCCAACCTTTATGCACCCTTCATGGGCACTAGCAAGAAAATTATACAGCTTATGTGAGCAGCAGAAAAGATGATTTTATAGTAGTCCTTAATTAACCAAAGTTGTCTTGCTATCATCTTTCATTTCTACATTTCTTTAAAACCAAACTTGTTTTAAGTTTTTAAAAACCACATATAAAAAAGAAAAATAGCTATAACATGCAGTAGAGTGAAATTTACAAGAGGGCCTACCGAACTACCATGATCAGATTCAAACACAAGCTGCTGCTGATGGGACTTCAATAGGAGACATAAGGAAGAGCTAAGCAAAGAAGCATACAAGAGTGATATTGGTTCCGGCTCATCTCTTAGCTCTTGATGGTACGCTAGATGTAGAAGATGAGCCGAACAAACATCACGCCATGTCTACTTCTCCGGAAATTGCTATTATACTATGCTTCTGTACTACTTTCTCTCCATGTTGGAAGTGTTGGAACCTGCCCCCCTATAAATAGACATAACGGTTTGTGACATTGCGTTGAGTTGTATATGACTCATCTTATTAAAAAAAAAAGAGTAATCATAAGGAAACAGCATATACTATATGAGCATATAGAAGATTTATTAAGACAAAGATTGGGGAATCCCACAATAGCAATCCCTCTCATTGTTTATAAAACCAGCATAATTGAGGATTCTTGTATAAATGCATGTCATCACCAATGTCGTAAAACTAAAGCAAACCAGTTTTATTCAACTTTTAATTAAGTCCAACAAATCGAATTCACCTTTTTTTTTAGAAACAAAAATGGGGGTGTTTATGATTATATTAGACCCCCGGGCAGAACACTAGGAGGCAGTCAAGAGGTAGGGGTATTTCGTACCCGAACCCGATCTTACCAACCTGTGTGGGGGGCCAACCCCACTAAGAATGCCCACCAACGGACTCCTGATAGTAGCGGGAATTGAACCTGAGCGTGTTAGGTAGAGCGAACGAACCATACCCAGCTGAGCCAAGCCCCCGTTGGCAACAAATCGAATTCACCTAATATGATTAATAGGCCTTACTGAATAGTATATTTCATAGACCATTAAATTGCTATAAAGTTCTTAGCAAAGATGCATATATTTTGGAATCTTACTGATTGACCAAATCTAATTAAGTTTTGATATTCCAGTTTCTAGCAAGATCTCAGCAAAGATGCAGATAAATTAATAAATATTTAAATTACTAGTAACTTCTTTGCAAAGATGCATATATTTTTTAAATCATAACGAGGGACCAAATCTATTAATTAGAGATCTTCCCATTTCTAGCAACATCTTTGTAAAGATGCAGGTGTGTTCAATGTATGGAACATATTCTAATTACCTAACAAAGTTGAGGAGGGGCTATTAATATTAATATATTAGTAGTAGAGACGAGTGATGCATATGGCATATATTACAGCCCAACAATCGAGTTAATTCATAGATTATAGAAATTGTACAATTGTTTTTTTTTTGATGAAAAAGTATGCTTAAAAACATCCAATAGAAAAGGGACTATTATTCAAATGCTTTTGTGCGGTCTCATTAATTAGTCGTCTCCTTCTTGCTGTTAAGACTTAAGATCTTGTTTTTAATAACATTTCTATACTCTTTACGTACATAACCTAGATCATAGTTTTGGTTGGGGTGTGTTTATGAATGATATGAAATTTCTATCTTAAGCTGTTACTACCTAGTATTTTGCTCCATGCCATGCATGATAAAGATACTTTAAGAATAGCTTTTACTATGAATTATATGAAAATTTTGTGAAAAAAGGAAATAAGGATACTTTTGGAGAAATTGATGATTTATGATGATATCAAATTCTCCTACATGTCGCGAAAGAGTGTTGAAAATAGTTAGGACTGTAATTTCATTAGATTTTATGATTACCCTTTTAGTGAATGTTTACAAAGAACAATTGAGAGAGAGGAACTCTTTCAAAGTTTTGAAAGGAATGAAGATTAAAGAGCAAATAATCAATTTTAAGGGTTCATCAAGCAATTGATTCCCTGATGTGAGAACAGAGAGAATTCATTCGCGATATATTATATCTCTAGAAATACCTAGCTTGGGCTTTTAAATTTAGGGGGCCTAACTTTGGGCTTTCAAATTTAGGGAGTTAATGTTAAATATTCAGTTGTTTTAAATCAATTTGTTTGTTTGTTTAGACTTCTTAAAATAGATTGTTTAACCTAATATATTAGCCTAGTGATCATATCATGCACAACAGTGGAAAATAAAGAACACAACGATATGATGACTTAGGAAAACCAATAAAACCAACAGTTTCAAGGTAAAAACCTGGAAATGATTTGACCTAATTATCCTCAAGGTAAAACAAATCCACTATAAAGAATCGAAATTTTTACAATCAAATTTAACCTTATATCTAATGCTACCTCCAGTAGTAATTTATTGACATGATTACGTAGAAACTCCGAATTCACGGACTCCTTCTC